>CM028672.1:23932408-24532408 GCA_016760335.1 Gastrodia elata | reverse complement strand
ATTACCTTACCCTATCAAATGCCACAACTCAACCCTCTCAATCACATACCCATCCTTCACATCCAAGGCTTACCAGAACCAAAATATACGCTCTTCAGCGCCACCCCATCCTCGATCTCATCGCTTAACTCCACTACAATCCGATCCCACTATATACACCCAAGCAATTAAACTTGATCATTGGAGACTAGCATTGATTGTTGAAATCATTGCCCTCAAAGACCAACAAAAATGGGATTTAGTTTCCCCAAACATGGCTTAAGTGGCCCTAAGATGCAAATGGACATTCAACACCAAATACAATATCGACGACTCTATTTCTCATTACAAAGCTCGCAGAGTGGCCCAATGAATCAACTAATTTGATGGGTTAAACTACACATAAACTTTTAGCCATGTTGCTAAAATATCCACCATTTGTCCTGCTCACTATAGCCGCCCACCACCAATGGTCCATGATACAACTTATGTATTCAATGTCTTTTTACATAGCTCTCTGAATGAAATAATTTACAATAGACAACCTCAGGGCTTCATCATTCCTGATAAACCCCCTATGTTTGCAGACTTAAAAAGGCTCTCTTTGGGCTCAAATAAACTCCTTGACAATGGTTCTCTATTCTCATAGAACTCCTCATATCAAAAGGTTTCACTCAAAGTGAAGTCGATCCATCACTATTCATCTTTGACACTTATCACATTTGTGCATATCTACTAATATATCTTTTGATGATCTATTCCTCACAAGCACAATCCCCTCATTCCTACACAGTCAGTTTAAGCTATGGAAAATTGCTTTAAAATGTAAGAAACTTCTCCCTTACATTTTCTCAAAATTTATATTCAGCAAACCTCCCATTGACTTTATCTATCTCACATAATATATCAAAAATTATTTAAGATGCAAGAATGTTAAACTGCAAACCAACCCCTACTCATGCAAGTCTAGCAAATAGCTCCACCACCTCAAACCCATTACCTAATTCGAGCACCTATAGGAAACTTGTTGTCCCCTTCAACTTCTCACCACGCATGAATAGACATAAGCATGTAGTTAACTACAATTTCTAACACATGCTTCAGGCTCTACAACATCTTTTCATGCAATTAACGCACATAGTACTCTACATCAAAGGAACCACTCATTTTGGGATGCCATTCATGTACATTTAGTCACAGACTGGTCAAGGTACTCTATCGACAAGAAATTCACAACCAATTTGGATATGATTCAGATCCACTAAAATTATAGGCTTCTAATTTTTATTTAGGCAAAAGCTTTGAATATGCTTCGCTTTTATCCACCCATAATTAGTAGTCAAGTAGGCCAAAATCCAATAACTATAATAACTCCATCAAGTCCTTCCTACCGTACAAAAATTCTTAGGGGTGATGAAAAGAATTCATGCCATGAGATAGCATGGATGGATTTCACGCTATCAATCACCCTTGCCATGCTTCAAGTTCCAATAGTACTTCTTGTTGTGGCCTTTATTTACTTAGTGGAAGCATTATATATTTAAGTATCTACTACAATTACTTTTGCTCTTATAATAATACAAAGATCCCCTACTCTTATTATGACCTTGACGCTCAATAACAAGCATATCTAATGTAATGTAGATGCACATTGAAATGTTATTCTTGCCTCTTTATTCAAGATACTACTGTTCACTAGCTCCATAGAGATTTACTTATACGACACATATTTTGTTAGCAATGTACAAAATAATTGTAAGCACCCAAGGAGGTTAAGCTAATTAATTGATCTAATCAAAGTTTTGAAATAATTCTTATTTGATTGAGAGATAATTTTAAATGATTGTTCCATAAAATCAAGCACACTAACGTGATCCCATTTCCAAATTTGAGGTCATATAAACAAAGGGAACTCTCTAGTTGAGTTTGAAATATTTAAGCGTTGAAAGTTCAAATAAAATACTCTTAACACTCAAACACAAATGTTGATGTATACTTTAGTTCACCACCATCAAGTAAACCTCTTGTTAAACACATAAAATTTAATTATTCTAAGAAAATTTATTTGAAATATCTTTTATTTAAATGATGGGATTATCCCTACCCTTCAATCAACACATCTAATCCTACGATACAAATTTTTGAGATCCACTAAGAGAATCCATGATATTGGATCACAATATAGTACAAAGATTAATTAAAATTAATAAATAAAATATGAAATTCACATGTATTTTAGACATTCATAAGACTTGTGCAAATTTTAGATCTTTAGACATTAGTAACTTAAATTTTAGATTCTAAACCCCATGCTTGAATTTTGATTCTAAAATTTGTAATCTTGATTATTTCAATCAAGATTAGTTTGGGATTGATAAATGTATCAAATTAGGTCGATGGATTGATTATTTAACTTTTGTAGGTGATATTTTTGATTTTTAAAGTAAAACTTGTTAAGTGTTGATAAGGCTTTAAATATGAGTTTATATTGGATAGTATGATATTGGAGATCTTGAACTTGTGTAAGCTTATAATAGGTTGAACCATTAAATTAGATAACAATAGAGATCACATGTATTTTAGTAGTCTTACTTATTTTGAACTTTGATGCTTTACACACCTTGTATTTGAGCTTTATGCCTTGGACATATACATTTGAACATAAGATACTCAATGAGAATTCTATGTTTGTTTGAAATGTATATACATTTTTTAATCTTAACCAGTACATTTAGTTCTTTCAGTTATCAGTTTAATAGAGTGTGTCTTAATTAGTCTGGCTTTGTAATTCAGTTCTTTTACAATAGAATCGACTAGGCCTAGCTCTGTAATTGGCTAGGATGATACATGTTCGATTATATAGTCCTATTGGGCTGTAAAGACCCATTTAAGTAGTAATAAATGAAATTTTTAAACACCAAGGCGTGTTTTCAGTTAATGATGGAGTTTCTGATAATAGCTCCAAAGTTAAGCATGCTTATGTGGGAGCACTCCCAGGATGGGTGACCTGTTGGGAAGTTATCTTCTAAGGGCAAAACTGTGAGGCTTTTCAATCCAAAGCAGACAATACCTTGGTTCTCAAGAGTTTGGGCAATTACAAATGGTATCAGATTAGGCCATAGGGTGTTATATAGGAGTTAAGTTCCATATAGGGCAAAGTACCACTTCATGTGAGCAGCCTCTTGAACCCATGATAGTGAAGGTGCTTCATGGTTATGGGTACCTATTAAGCCTGTAGGGGTCACCTCTAGTCCTATCTACCTAATGGATGGTTCTTGGATCTATGTGTGGATATAGACAAGGATGCCAATTACTTTAGTTGGGGAGATTGTTGTTTGAGGCACTGGCATTGTGAAACTAACAATATCAGAATTTGATAGATTTGAGAAGCGTGGTGCTGAAAAGGAACCTTATTCAGAAGTGGAGCTATATCTTGAGGAGGTGCATCAGGAAGGAGCTAAAGCTATTTAGCCTTTTTTGCTTATTGTGAGGATAAGTGATTTCATTTCAATTCATTTAAACTTAATTAATATTGTAATAATACAATACTATTTGACTATGTTTTCCTTACAATACTATTTATTCTGAGTTTTATGCTACATTTTTTCTATTTATTATGGTAAATTGAATGTATGTTTACTTTATTTAGCTTTTGCACTATGATTCTTCATTTGCTTAGTGACTAATTACATAGCATGTATGCATTGGCTTATCACTTCCTTACTAGTAGAATAGGGTTTACACCAAATCAATTGTTAAGTGAGGGATTTACAGAAGTGACACACCACCCCTTAGCTTAATCTTGTGGATTAAGGGGTGGGGCACCATAATCCTAGCCTTCAATTACTGGTCCATCTACTTAAACACTTAGTTCAAATTTGATCCTACTCTTCACTACAATGTCGGAGGTAACACTTTGGTTTTTGACCTTACCTATGCTGACGACCTTATCATTTTCAGTAATACTAGTGGTCATTCTGTTAATAAAATTAAGAACCTCATTAGCTATCTCAAACAGCTATTTGGGCTCAAAATCAACCACCAAAAGTCCTTTTTTTTCTAGCAACAAAATTCTAACTAGAATTATTACTAGGCTCATCGACACCCTAAACATTAAACAAGGAAAACTCCCTTTTCACTACCTTGGTATCTTAATAGCTACTGGCCATAAGAAAAACAACAACTTCTTGAGTCTCACTGATTCTATTTTTAAAAAACTCCATGGGTGGGAACTTAAGTACCTCTCCCAAGGGGGTAGGTTAGTTCTCCTCAAATATGTTATAAGCACTATCCCTCTTTACTGGCTAGAGGCAACCTCCCCTACCAACTTTATTCTCAACAAGTTAAAAGGTATTTTTAATAAATTTCTGTGGTCTCACCCTAATGGTAGCTATATGATTTGGTGCTTGTGGGATTGTCTCACCTTTCCCACTCTTGAGGGAGGGCTTGGAATTAGATGTCTCTCTTCCTTACATAAAGCCTTCTCCCTCAAGCTTTGGTGGAAATTTAGAACTTCTAATACTACTTGGTTGGATATTCTTTAATCTAAATACTGTGCTCGAACCCACTTGTCGCAAACCAGGCAGAAAATCACAGATTCTATTACTTGGTCTATAATGCTTTCTTCCTGGAATTTAATCAAAGAAATTATAACTTGGGATGCTCTCGATACTTATACTTCCTTTTTGGTATGACTGCTGGAACAATTCTGAAATTTTGGCTAATAATAGCTACACCATAAGAAATCAAAAGTTAACATTAGCTGAATGTTTTAACCCTGCCACTAGGTGGAATGCCGACCTGCTGCGGAATCTGATGCCCGTTGAAATGCTTAACAGTATTAAATGTTGTAAACCTGAATTTGATCAGATTAAACTGGCTAATTCCATTCTTTGCTGCAATAAGAAAATCAATTTAACTTTTCTTTGTAAAGTTTGTAGGTCTCATAATCAGCCTGTCTTTCCCAACTAGATTTGGAACAATTGTGTTCCAAACCTGATAATTTATTTCTTTGGAGGCTCTATAATAATTTCATTAGTGTAGATGGTATTATGCAATCTAAATGTTACAACTTAGCCTCTAAATGTTATTTTGCTCTGCTAACATTGAAACAATAAATCACCTTTTTTTAAATAGCACAGCTAGTAAAACTATTTGGTCTTCTATGAATATTATTTACAATGGTACTACCATTCCTACTTGTATCATAAATATTTTCACTCATTGGCCTATGAGTAAGAAAAAAAATTCATATAGGCCAACAGATTGATAGCTATATTTTGTGAAATATTTGGAGAGCGCGGAACAAAACTAAATACTCCTCGATTCCCTTTAATGTTGATAAAATTGTGAAAGTTACCAAAACGGAAGTGATTAACACTATCAATAAATTCAAGGGTAAGCAATTCAGTCTGATTGAAGTGTATTGCAAACAGAGACCTGGGAAATTGATCCATATTGGAACAATCGGAACATCGTGTTTAATGTTAGAGAAGGGGTCCCATTTGCAAAAATGCATAGTATTCCCTTTCAAATCATAAGATTCTTTTGAAAAAACATAGGCATAATCAAGATCCGATTGGAAAGTGAAAAAAATCCGATGAGAATCGAAAGCTCTTATGTTTACCGAGCTAATGAGTTTAAGGCCTTCAATAAAACCTAGAATCATACCGAAGCTAGGTTTAACCCTAGCAAATTTTCCAACTAGCGTGAGAGTGTGCGGGTTAGCCAAGAGTTTAACTTCCCCTTCCATGAAAAAGAGCGCAGGCCCATCATTAAAGGAGCAGACCGATTTAGACAGAGTCGGGGAAGAGCTTGCCAATATGTCTCTAAAGGAATAAACCGAAGCCTCCATTAAGGATTCATAAGTCAAAGCAACAAATGGTAATGGGGAAAAGTAAAATATCAAGAGAGTTTAAAGTCACTAGGAGGGAAACCGGAGGAGGCCGTTGTTCCATCGACCGTGCTGACGGAGAGACGAACGGGAGCCGCTCAGAAATCGCCCAAAAATCACCTCAAAAAATGAGCGTCTAATTATATATATATATATATATATATATATATATATATTATCTCAAGTTAATCTTTTTTTTGGCGCTCTTGTTTAGGGTGCTGGTGCGATTTTGGAAGCGATTTAGGTTTTCTCCTTCGGCTTGGCCGTTGGGCCTGGGCTTCAGCCCTACTCTGCATTCTCGGCCTTCCGTCGAAGTTTTTTGACTCTCTCTTCTGTTTATCTTAAATTTTTGTTATCATTCAAGTTGCTTTTCCTTTTTTGCTTATGTTCACTAATGGAGATCCCGACCTCTATCCGATCCTTCAAGGACATGGTGGAATCCTCCACCCTGCTCCTCTCAAAGCCGGTTGAAACTTTTAACAGAGCTCCTGTGCTATTTTTTTCTGATGAAGAGGTCCTTAATCTGGCCAACCCGCAAGCCCTAACTTTGGTGGTAAGTTTGCCAGATCTAAAACTAATTTTGGATTGATTGATGGTTTCATTAAAGACTTAAGCTTGTTGCCCCAGTTAATATTAGGTCTTTTGATTCTCATCGCGTATTTTTCACATTTTAGTCTGATTTGGATTATGCTAGAGTGTTTTTGAAAGGGTCTTATGACCTTAAAGGAAATATTATGTAGTTTTGCAAATGGGATCATTTCTCTGATGTTACGCATGATGTTCCTATTGTTCCTGTGCGGATTAACCTACCTAGTCTTATACTACACTATATAACTAAAGATATCCTCCTCATCATTGAAAAAGCTATTGGCAGGCCTCAGCAGCTGGATAACAACATTGCTATTCCTAGAAATATTGCTGCGCCTAGAAGGTTATTAGAGTTAAACATCTCTACTCCCCCCCCCCCCCCCCCCCCCCCCACACACACAAAATTCTATTTGGTTGGGCTCTATGGAAAGGGGTTATCTCCAAGAAATTGTTTATGAAAATATGCTTTTTTTTTTTGCAATTGGTATAATACTTTAGGCCATAACATTGATAATTGCACATTTCATCACAATAGCCCCCTCCTTAGAATTCGTCATAGGGAAGTCCTTGTTCAGGATGACTATGACTGATACTAATATTAGAATAATGATGATGAAACTCAGGTTTTAGCCAACACTGTGGCTATTGAAAATTTTATGGCTAATGTTGATAATGATGTGTCTCATATTTTAACTAACACTGTGGCAATTGAAAATCCTGTGGTAATTGTTGATCATATCTTCACTCATGAAAACATCTTGCAAAATTCTGGTAAGGTTGCCACTAATACTGAGATTGTGGTTTTTGTACATAGTGATAATACTAAAGAGATTATTTTGTTTGCAAGCACCAGTGATAATGCAAATAATAATACTTTAAATAGTTTTGACTCTTCTAATGCTCAAGAATGTCATGCTAAGAATGATGGAGCTCATATTTTAGCTATTTCTATGGTAAATGTTGACCATGTTTTGAACCTCCCTAAAAAATACTTAACTCCATTAGCTATGGATAATTTTAATGATATTTCTGTTATTACTAACAATGCTGAAAAAAATATTGCTGAAGTTGTCAAGGGAAAATCTATCGAGGCTGATACAGATAATACCTTTGATCCCAATGATACTAATGTTCTTTCTCAAGTGCCTTTGTAGATTGAAATAAATGTTGTTTCAGCTTCACCTTATGCTGATCTAGCTCTCACTACTAAATTTTTTTTTGCTGAAGTTACCATTCGGAAACCTGTTGAGGCTGGTATGGATGCTACCAATGATTCTAATATTCTTTCTCAAGTGACATTACAGGTTGCGAACGAACAGTGAGATAATTTTCAAATGCCAAAAAGTCCCTTACAGATCATTCATTGCAGATTATCTTCTACTAGAAATCCAAATACAACAACCACAAATAGGTACAAAACCTTATCTACTCTTGCTGATATAGGTAATGATACTATTTCTGAAAACTAAGCAAATACTTTAACCCATACCAATAAAAGCAATCAAAGGTCCCGTAAAGGCACTTCTAATGTTAACTTATGAATATTTTATGCTGGAATACTCGAGGCATTGGTAATGCCTCTTCTAAAAATAGATTTAAGCATCTAATTTTTGAAAATAAAGTAAGTATTGCGGCCATTCTTGAGCCTAAGTTGTCTACTAAAAACAATTATAATTTTAGCCATTTTGTTAATTTTGATAACGCTGAGGCTTCGGCTTCTAACAAAATTTGGGTCATGTGGACTATCATTTGGAATGCTGAAATCCTTTCCCAATGTGTACAAGCCATTCACCTTAGATATTTTAATGATAATTACAAGTCTTGCATTACCTTTGTTCATGCTCACAATCTTAGGAATGATCATTTATCTTTATGGTCCTTCCTTAAAGATTGTGTCACCACTTCCATTCCTTGGGCTGTGGGAGGGGATATTAATGTTGTCTTAAAAAATAATGAATACAAAGGTTACTCCTCTGACTATTCTAACTCAACCTTTGACTTTAACTCGGGTATGCTAGATTGTGGCTTAGAGGATTTCAAATATACTGACACTCATTTCACTTGGAATGCTTGGAAAGTTGCTCATTTAGATAGATTCCTAATAAATAGTAATTGGTGTAATGTTTTTTACAATAACCTAACTTCCTCTCTAAACTCCATAGTCTCTGGCCATAAACCAATTATCCTATCCTCTTGGAATAATAAAAACAAGTTTCTGAAGTCCTTCCATTTTTAGCTTTTTGGCTTCAAAAAGAGGAGTGTCATAAGATTGTCAATTCCATTTGGAATGAACCTTGTAAATACTTTGGGCTTTATAGATTGGTTTACAAGTTTAGAAAACTAAGAAAAGCTCTTGGCATTTGGAATAAGTCTTCCATTGGTTATCTTTACTAACTTGTCCCATCAAGAAAATTTAGTAACCACTCTTAAATCTATCTTTGACATTGACCCGTCTGAAAACAATAGGATGGCAGTCAATAAAGCTAAAGCTAATCTTTTCATGAATCACAATGATGTTGAATCCTTTTGGATACAAAACTGCTCTATTAATTGGAAGTTAAAAGGTGAGCGTAACACCACCTTTTATCATAATTGGGTGAAAAATAGGAGACATATAAATCACATTAATGAAGTCACTTCCCCTGATGGCCAAAAAATTTCCAACTTAACTGAGTTGCAAAGTTCAGTCACCAATTATTTCAAGAAAAACTTTAAAAACTCCTTGCACTCCCCCCTCAGAAGCAAGCTATCTACCCTAGAGGCTCAAATCACTATTGACATAATTAACTTCTTAAATCAGATGCCTAGTGAAGATGAAATTTGGGATACTATTAAAGACCTTAAGGAAAATTCTTGCCTAGGGTCTGATGGTTTCTTTTGGGAGTTTTTCAAAACATTTTGGGATATTTTAAAGTTGGATGTTTGCAATGGGATTTATAGTTTTTTTTGTGACATTCCTCTTCCCAAATTCTTCACTCACACTATGATTATGTTGATCCCAAAAATTGATAAAGCTTCTTGGTGAAATAACTTTAGACCTATTAGCCTTTGCACTACCATGAACAAAATAATCTCTAATATTTTAGCCAAAGTACTTCAAACCATTCTTCCCTCCCTCATTGATCTTAATCAATTTGCTTTTATCCCTAGTAGACACATTCAAGATAATATCCTTGCTACTCAAGAGCTTTTCCACAGTTTAAAAAAGAAATGCTGCCATAATCTTATTCTCAAAATTGATCTTGAAAAAGCCTTTGATAAATTAAACTGGAACTTCCTCATTCACATCTGTAAAGCCTATGGTTTCAATGACAATTTCATTACAAAAATAAAAAATTTAACTCATCACAATAGGTTCTCTATTATGTTAAATGGCATTCCTACTAGTTTCTTTGCTTCTTGAGAAGGGGCATAGACAAGGGGATCCCTTTTCTCCCCTTCTTTTCATTTTAGCCATGAACATGTGGTCTCATAATATAAACCTCATGTTCCAACAAAATCCAAAAATGCAACTTAACATTGGTGGAAAAATGATGTTGTCTCATCTTGCTTATGCTGACAATCTGATCATCTTCTCAAACTGTAGCAGCAACTCCCTGAAAAATTTGTCGGTTTTCCTCTCTAATCTTGAATCTGAATTTGGGCTTAACATCATTATAAACAAATCCAATTATTTTTGCATATCAAAATCCCCAATGGAACTGCACTAAAATTGAAAACACTTTTAAATTCAAAAAAGGAAAAATCCTCCTCACCTATCCTGGGATTTGTATAAACAGTGGCCACAACAAACACATAAACTATAAAGTTCTTCTTGACAACATTTTTAAAAATCTTCAAGATTGGGAAAATAAATATATCTCTCAAAAAGGTAGGCTTACCTGATCAAGCATGTGCTTAACACTATTCCCCCCTATTGGTTAGAGGTTTCCTCTCCTACTAACCATATTCTGAAAAAGATCAGCAATATTTTCAACATATTCTTATGGATCTATCCTAACGATAGCAAAATCAACTGGTGCTCTTGGAGTCAAATTACTTTCCCTTATGTTGAAGGTGGGCTTGGGATTAGAAACCTCTTTGAAATTTCAGAGGCGTTATCCCTTAAACTATGGTGGAAATTTAGAACCTTTACCTCCAGGTGGGATTGGAGAAGAATGCTTTCTATTAGAGATAATGTTGAGAGGAAACTATAATATGGGAAAATCTGTACACTTCTATCTCTTTTGGTTTGATTATTGAAATAACTATAAAGTTTTATTAACTAATTATAAGCACATTGAATACCCAAAATTAAAGCTTGCAGATGTTTACTCCCACAGCTTGGCTAGAATTTATCCCTTCTTTAATATATTCTCTTAGGTGATGATGTTAATAATATTACTACCCTTCATCCAGTGTTTGAAGTTACTAAATCTGTTAACTCTGTTTTCTGCATCAACAAAAAGATTAACCTTTCCATCCTTTAGAATTGCTGTAAATCTCATGATGTTCCCTCTTTCCCAAATTGGATTTGGCATAATTGTATCCCAAACCTTATCAATATCTTCCTATGGAGACCCTATAAGAACCTCATCAGTGTAGACACTAAAATACAAAATTTGGGCTTTTTCCTTGTATCTCGTTGACATTGCTGCAATGAAATTGAATCCCTAAATTATATTTTCATTGAAAATGCCTTTAATAAATCTATTTGGAATGATATTTGCTTGTTTCCTTCCCCTCTAGCAGCTAATAATGAAGATATTTTTTTTCATTGGCCTAAAATAATGAAGGGTAAAATCCACATTGGCAACCTTTTCGATGCCTTCACCATTTGGCACATATGGAGTGCTAGAAACTAAGCAAAATATGCAAATGAAAAATTCAATACAACTGTTTCTGTTTTAAACATTATTGAAGAGGTTAAAAATAGATTTAGTATTTATGATAAAAAGATTTCAGTTGGAAAAACCTTAATGT
Organism: Gastrodia elata; assembly: GCA_016760335.1. Taxonomy (NCBI): domain Eukaryota; kingdom Viridiplantae; phylum Streptophyta; class Magnoliopsida; order Asparagales; family Orchidaceae; genus Gastrodia; species Gastrodia elata. The sequence goes on along the minus strand of CM028672.1, from coordinate 24,520,986 downwards.
AGTTTCTATCAAGAATAGGCTGAATTTGGAGTTATGGTTTAGTTTTAGATTCACCCCCAGATCTGTGGGTTGTTGCATTTGGAAGTGGTCTCACTATGGGAATGTTCATTTACCCCCTCACATCTTGTGGGGTTGAATCTGGGTTGTTTTGTTGGTTTGGATTAGCGGGTGCTGGTTTTTTTAATTTAAATTTTTTGCAATTTTTATTCTATCCCAATGTTATGCATGATATTATCAGCTGTTGAGGATCTTCATGGTGTTTTACTATGACACAGTACATGTTGTGATGTTAAAATCTGTTAAAATTTGTGATGTGAGATTAAAAACTGTTAAAGCATTGTTGATTTATAATCTCCCAGTTGGAAACTTCTCTTGTGATTTGTTGCTTACAGTGATGATAAAAACTTTTAAGATATGGGATGTGATGTTAAAAACTGTTATTGCATTAATATTATATGCTTTCACAACTGGTCAAATCATTTGGAAAATTATGCAGGATAAATCGTTAAAAATCCATTTGGGAACTTTCTTTGAATCTTTCTGTAATAATGTACATGAGGTGATGTTAAAAACTATAAAAAACTATGAAGTGAGAATATAAATTTTTGTAGGTTTGCTAAAATATAGTTTCTCAGTTGGAATTTTTTGCTGTGATCCGATGCATTCTGTATTGTTAAAAATTGATAAAATTTCTGAGGTGATGTTAAAGCTTGTTATTGCAGTGTTGGTTTATTGTTACTCATCTGGGCTAATCAGCTACTGTCTCGATATCCACTGTAAATTTGCACTGAAATTTGCTATGGTTCAATTTATGCTGAATTTTTAAAATCTGTTCTTTGTGAGGTGGTGTTAATTTTTACTATAGATCTGTTGATTTATAGCTCCCCAGTCGAAAGATTATGTGCATGCCTCTTGGAAGATTTATGCTACTACTGCATAAATCTTTATGGGATGTCCACTTCCAATTGGGATGTTTTATGCTTCTACTACAATGCTTTTGGAATATTTTGGTTTCAATTGTACTCAGCTGGGGTAATCAGCTACTGTTTTGATATTTGCTGTGAAATTTGCACTGAAAGTTGCTATGGCTCAATTTTTGCTGAGCTGTTAAAATTTGTTGTTTGTGAGGTGGTGTTAAATTCTGCTATAGCTCTGTTGATATAGTTCCCCAGCTAGAATATTTTTATTATAGTCTCTTTCAAGATCAGGTTTAGTTTGGAGTGATGGTTTGGTTTCAGATTCGCTCTCAGATTTGTGGGTTGTTGCATTTGGAAGTGGTCTCTATCTGGGGCTATCCAATTGCCCCCTCACAACTTTTGGGCTTGAATCTATTTGGTTTTTTGGATTGGCATTGAGGGCGCTGCTATTATGAGTTTTTTTTTTCATCATAAAATTGGGAGATGTTGTAGAAATTGTGTTTGTGAGCAGGATTTGTTTGTCTTGAATATATGGTACTGCAATTTTTCAATTTGCAGGTATTCTCATGGTGGATGTATTGCTTCATACTGATTTGCTTTTTCTGCTTGCAGGATCCCTTTATTTGCTTATTTTTTGCCTTTCTTTTTTCCTTTTGTGTCGGGAGACCTTTTAGGTTATACCCTAGGTCTTTATTTTTGGGGCTGGATTCAGGTTATTAGTTTCTAGGTTTCTGTACCCTCCTAGCCGTATAAAATTTTGTTGAGATAGCTTTTGGAAAATAATATATATATATATATATATATATATATCCAAAAGCCAACCCCTTTTTTGCGCCGCTCTAGGGTTCCTTTGCGCCGCTCGTCCCGTCGGTGCTCCTTGGGCCTCTCTCCTTTGTCAGCTCGGCCGACGGAGCTCGTCTGTCTGTGGGCTAGTCTTTCTTGCTGGTCATTCCGGGTGTCTTCTTTCCTTATTTAGCTTTTGCTTTGTTTTCCTCTGCTTTTTATTTGGCCTTTTCACTGGGGTCGTTGATCTTGAGCTTTCATTATGTGTTAATGGCTGATTCACCCGTAGTGAGATCCTTTCGGGAGGTGCTGGAAAACCCTCCTTCCATCCCCGTCTCGGCTAAACCTATTACGTACTATAATGGTTGTCCCGCGATTTTATTTTGGGATGAGGAAGTTTCGCTTTTGGAGGCCCCCTTTGATCTTACTTTAGTTGGCAAATTCACTCGAACTAAACCCAGTTTCGCTCTTGTGCAAGGATTTATCAATCGCTTAAAACTGTTAGGGTCTGTTTCTATCAGTTCGCTTGATTCCTTCCGTATTTTTCTTAAGTTCTCTTCTGACCTAGATTACGCAAGATGTTTCTCTAAGGGCCCATATGATATTAACGGCCAAACTATGAAATTGTTCAAATGGAGTCCCTTCATTGATGTAAATTTTGATGTCCCTATTGCTCCTGTGTGGATTAATTTTCCCAGTTTAAGATTGCAGTACACTTCGCAAGAGGTGCTCTTTAACATTGCCTCTGCTTTTGGTAAGCCTCTGCATCTTGATAGAAACTCAGCAACACAACGTAATGTCGTTGCGCCTCGTATTTTAGTGGAAGTTAACCTAGAAGCTTCTCCCTTAGATAGAATATGGCTCGGGTCAGAATTGAAAGGCTATTATCAAAAGGTTTCTTTTGAAAATTTACGGTCCTATTGTAACCTCTGTAACACGATTGGTCACAAAGACACAGTGTGTCCTCACTTATGTGACAGTGTAGCCACGGAGGTTTCCTCTTTGGCTATCGATACTGCTATTGTTGCTGCTAATAATACCATGATTTCTCATGTTGGGGCTATTGTTAATTTTGCTAATAGTGATTTTAATCTACAAGATGTTTTGTTGAATGTGGCTAATGCAGGTCATTCCCAGGTTGATCAGCATAAATCTCCTGTTACTGATATTGCTAAGTCTTCTATTGAGGGCCTGGAGAATTCAAATTCCAATAATAATGTTGTTTCTGTACATGCTGAAAGTGATGTAGTTACTGAAGATATTCTTGAGCCTGTTTTTAAAAATAATCCAGCTAAGGATATTGCTTATAATGGCAACAACCTCCAAGCTGAAATTGGTTCTGATAGCTTTCCTTCAGTTGCAGTGGCTATTTCTATTGCAGATAATGTTAGTGATCCTCCTCCTGCTGTTCCGGTTGACTCGACAATCGACGAGCCTGTTGCTAAAGATCCGAGGTGTAGTGATAGTGTTTCTCCTGTTAAGCCCTCGTCGGTTTTATGGTCATCCAGGAAAAGGTTTTCTTTCCTAATTTAATTAATGATGTTTTTACTGAAGTTGATAAATCTATTGGCTTGTCTGGTTTGAATAATTGTGAAAATAGCTTTGCTGATATTGTTTTGCCGAGCCAAACCTCGAATCTCTTGCTGGAACCATTAGACACTGTCTCCTCCCCAGTTGCTTCGGTTAGGGTTCTTTATAAATCTGGTTTGGCAGTGGTTCAGTCTCCTTCATCCCTGAATGCTGAGTGCCTTGTAGTAAATAATCCGCAATCCCCTCTAATTGGTGAGAAAACTTATATTCAAAGTACTCTTAAAGAGCCATCTCCTCTCTTCAACACTAACAGGTTTAATCCCATTGCTTGTTTAGAAGAATCCTCCGGTTTAATCAAAATGAAAAGCTTAGATCAAATAACTAAAAAACTTCCAAAAACCAATCTTTCTAAACAGAAGGTTCACTCCGGACCTTCTTTGGTTGATCAATGAATGTCCTTTGCTGCAATATTAGAGGTCTGGGAAACCTATTCTCTAAGAATCAGCTTAAGCACTTATCTATGGAACATAAAATTGACATTATAGCTATTTTTGAACCTAAACTTCAAAGCAATGCTTGCCAAAAGATCCAAAATTTTATTAATTTTGAGAATAACATTTTGTCTCTATCTAATAAGATCTAGATCTTTTGGAACAACTCTTGGAATATTGATATAATTAACTAATGCGATCAAGCTATTAATTTGAAAGTATCCAATCAAAATTTTTCCTGTTTAATCACTTTTGTGCATGCTAAAAACCTTAGAAGTGATAGGCAATTATTTTGGAACTTTCTTAAAAACAACCCTACAAACAACCTCCCTTGGCTCGTGGGGGGAGATTTTAATGCCGTCCTCAGTCCAAATGAATATAAAGGTTATTCTCTTAATCACTCTGCGTCAATGTTTGAATTTAACATTGCCCTCCTTGAGTGTGGTTTAGATGATTTCAAATATACGGGTGCTTCTTTCACTTGGTCCAATGGCAGAAAATTTGCCCGTCTTGATAGATTCCTATTGAATAATGCTTGGTGTAGCCACTTCCGTGATATTAAAAATTTTTCCCAAAATTCTACCAACTCTGATCATAAGCCCATATCTCTTTGTTCGAGCAATCCTCCAACAAGAATAAATAAATCTTTTAGGTTCCAAATGTTTTGGTTAAATCTTTCGGATTGTTTAGATGTTATTTGCTCTTCCTGGTCTGCGAATTGGAGTTGCTATGGCCTCCCTAGACTTATAGAGAAGTTCAAGCGCCTTCGGAAAGATCTTAATGAATGGAATCATAATGTGGTAGGTAACATTTTTACAAAGGCTGCTTTGATTTTGTTCAATTAACTTGGGGAGCAGCTCCAACTTGTTTAAAAGATCTGCTCCCCAAGTTAATTGAACAAAATCAAAGTGGTTTTATCTCCGGTAGACACATTCAAGACAACATCCTTGCCACTCAAGAATTATTCCATTGCCTTAACAAAAAACGTAGAGGCCACAATATAATTCTCAAGTTAGATATTGAAAAGGCTTTTGATAAACTTGATTGGAACTTTCTCTTAACAATGTTATAAGCTTATGGTTTCAATATATCTTTCATCGCCAAAATCAAAAATCTAATATCTAATGTTTTGTTCTCTATTTTAATTAATGGAGCACCAGCTGGTTTTATAAATCCTCTAGAGGGCTTAGGCAAGGTGACCCTTTATCTCCCATTTTGTTCAATCTAGCTATCAACTATTGGTCCATTAATCTCAATAATTGTTTTAGTTTGGACACCAATCTTCATTTCAAAGTTGGGAACAAACTCATGATCTCTCATTTGGCATACGCAGACAACTTTATGATTTTCTCTAATGCCAATAAAAGAAACATCATAAATATCAAATCGTTACTCAACGCTCTTGAAAGAGACTCTAGGCTTAAAATCAACCGTGCTAAATGAAACCTCTTCATAAATAAGAAAGCAACTTCTCTTCTAAGAGATTATATATTGAATAAATTTGGTTTTAAAGAAGGCAAATTTCCCTGTAATTATCTGGGGATTCCTATTTTTAAAGGCTCGAATAAAAGCTCAATTTACAATGGGCTAATTGAGCAAATCCTCAAGTGTATTCGAAGTTGGGAAAACATTTATCTCTCTCAAGGTGGTAGACTCATTTTAATAAAATATATCCTTAACACAATCCCTCTCTATTGGCTTGAAGTAACCTCTCCTACCAAAACGGTTTTGACTAAAATTAATATCATTTTCAACAAATTTCTTTGGGGTTGTAGCTAAGGTCCCAAATTAATCTGGACCAAATGGGAAAATATTGCCTTCCCTTTTTCGGAAGGTTGTCTTGGAATTAGAAATCTTGAAGACATTCACAATTCCTTGTCAACTAAACTTTGGTGGAAATTTTGAACCAATAAAAATATCTGGGATGATATCATGTACGCCAAATATTGCTCCACAGTTCATCCGGTCCTTGTGCTTAGGAAGATCACAGACTCGATTACTTGGAAGAGGATGTTGGACTCAAGAAATCTTATGGAACATTTAATTGTTTGGACCAATATTGACTCCTCTTCCTCGTTTTGGTGTCATGCTTGGAGTGATCTTGGTCCCCTGCACTTAATCTGCAATCCAATTCTTCCTAAGCTCACTCTGGGGGAATGTCTCAATTGTGACAACATCTGGAATAGCAACATCATTAATTCTATTCTGCCTCCTAACTTTCGGGATCCCATTTTAAATTCTAAACCAAGTTTGATGGAAGAGAATCTTGCAACTGCTGATATTATAATCAACAATAAATTTAATCTTATGATTGCGTGGAACATTCACAGAAAGTATAAGATTCCTAACTTTAAGCCTTGGTTTTGGCATATCAACATCCCTACGCTCATTAGCTTATTCATCTGGAGGTTGCGCCATAACTACATTAGTGTTGATGTAAATCTTATGTCTAGAAGTTTTAATCTGCCCTCTAAGTGTCATTGCTGTCCCTCTTCGGTTGCGAACTCTGAAAGCACGAGCCACATTTTTTTCTCTAACTCTTCAGCTCAATTCTTATGGTCCACTTTCAACAGCATCAAAATCCAAAATCAGCTAGTGTTTGATATTCATTACATTATTGTCCAATGGAATGTTAGGGCTGCTTTCAAACTTAATTGATGCGTACATTTTATGGCATATTTGGGTGGCTCGAAACAGGAAAAAGTATCATGATGCTGCTTGGAATTGCATGAAGTTGAAACTTAATATTATTTATGACATCAATTTCATCATCAACAATTTTCTCTCAAAGTCGATCTGCTGGAATAACATCAATAAAAATCTTTTAGCAGATTTATTTTATATTGGAGCCCTTAAAATTCCTGGTTGCCTTGGATATAAGTTGTTTCTGTTTTTTATTTTGTTTTGCATCTACTCTCCAATTATGATTTACTTGAAGGATAGTTACTGGTATAGCAGCTGGTTCGTCATTGATCTTTTAGTAATTGATCTTGTTCGCAAGAAGACCGGTGAGCCGCAGTACTCGTTAATTATTCGAGTGCTGGTGGGAGCCCGGCTTCACGGCGGCAAGGTCTTAGATTTGGCCTACGGGATTTATCCGTGGGATGATTATCTATTGTTAATTATTTGGAAGCTTTGGCAGTTGACGGCTGGGTATTTTGTGCATTCGGGTCAGTGGATTTTGGGCAGAGATTTCATTTATATTTTTTGTATTTTTATGCTCTATGGTTCAAAATTGAAGAGTCTTAACTTTTATGCTGGCTATGTGTTCATGGTTTATCTTTACATCATCCTTAAAAATCTTTTGCATAAAGATGGGCTGCTGTATTTGCTTAGAAAACTGTTGGCTTATGGTTGCTTTGCTGCCAGGAATTATTTTGTCGCAGAGGGTTTGGTTGTCAATATTAAGTGGTATAAGTTCAATTTGTTCTTGGTGGCTGAGATAACGTTGGATGTGGTTGGTTTGCTTGATAAGATTACTGGCCGTGCTTTAGTGAAAAAATACATTTATCTTTCTGTTTTTACTGAAAATATTTATTTGGTTAGTGAGATTTTAAATTATTCTGAGCCTTCTCTAACTGCATCTGGGTTTGTCTTATGGGATGGTTCGACCGTTAACTGGAGGTTGAGTGATTTTAGTATTCGTTCCTTTGTGGGCTGGAGAATTAGCTTTTATAGGTTGACTTGTTATCTGAAGGTTTATATTTGTTCTCTAAGACTGTATGTTATGTGCACTATTGATTGGAAGTATGTCTATGCGCTCCATTGTGTGAGGTGGCTCCTACCTTTTCATGGGCTTACTTCTATGGAAGCTGCGAGTTATATCTCCCCTGGTAGCTTACAGCCATCTACCGTTTCCCCTCTAAAGTTTCGATCATTATACCCTGTGGCTGGAATTACTTGGGGCAAAAGTGTGTATTACAGTTGCGAATTCTCTTCATTGATGATTCTAGGGATAATTGGTGGTCTGGAGATTGTTGTCGGCCAGGGTTTTACTGGATGTTGGTATGTGCATTTGATTTTGCAGGCACGCTGCTCGTGCCTGAGCTGGTTGCCCGGGAATCTGATTGATCTTCTGCGTTGTGTATCTGAGCTGGTTCCTTTGTTCGCCTGGATTGAGGAGTTTAAGACAGATGCATCTTTTTTTGGAATATAACTTTCTAATAATTTTTGCTTCATGTATTTTTGTTTTTGGATGAACCTTTTAGGTTATACCCTGGGTCCATCTTTTTTAGGGTTGGCTTTTGGTTTTTAGTTTTAGTTTTTGATTGTATCCACCCAACTCTTTTTTGTAATCTTATTTTCAAATCAATAAAAAACTTTAAGGTTTATGGTTAAAAAAAAAAAAAAAAAAATATATATATATATATATACACATATATAAATATTATCTCAATTGACTAGATACATGTGCTTAATATATTAAGCCAATTGGGGGTTCAATTAACCCCAATCATTATGGTAGATAACTGAAAATAGATAATAATCGGATGTCACACGATTTGTAATTAAAATTTTGGATTTTACTTGAAATGCAGCAACACTTTGAAACCTTGAATTCTTTGATCTTAACAACAACCTTGTGCATAAACTTAAACAATACGGAATATTGATAAGGGATTTATTTTGGGTGGATTAGTCTATATAGACAATAGTAAGTTAGGGCTAGCTATGAAGTGACTAGGTGATTATACATGTTTTTGAGGGAGATTGTGTGGAGACCTGATACATACTATTGGGCAGACATGCCTAACTCCTTATTATTTTGTACATGCCCACAGAAAAAACATAAAATAATAAACAAATTTACATCTTTCAGTTTACAGTGTTACATTTATATACTTTTGTAGGGAACCATTGAGTGCATTTGCACATCCAACTGCTTATTTATTTTTTCTAGTCACTTTACTTCTCAATAATTCTTTCTTTTTATAGCATTATGCTCCACTATTTAATGCTTACAAATAGTAAATGTGATATCCCTTAATAATTAATAAGCATTTAATCCTTAAAAGGTACTTAGATTTATGTAAGACTAATCACTTATTTTTATTTTATTAACTGTGCTATATCATATTATAAATCAAATATGATAAACTAAGAACTTGAGTGGATTCAACAAGTGAGCTAGGAGTATAGTCATAAGATCAGCATTGAATTTGAAGTTCTTCATTTTCTATCTTTTTCTTTTATGTGAGGTTGTGTATTTATGATATCTAATTAATGTTAAATAACTTAAATATATTTGGGACTCTTAATTATGAAATCTAGATGAATATTTTTCTCTTATTTAATTATGGATGGATGAAATGATAATATTTATTATATCTAAATGTGCATCTATTTTCCCATCTAATAGATCTATTGCCTCAGCAAGTACTGAATTGTGTGTTAAGACTTGCAAATATAGCATTAAGCACTATGCTAAAACTCAATATTTGGTCAAGACATCTAATTTTACACTAGGTCATTACATTAATAATATATTTTGGCTTATTTTTGAAGTAGCTTGATGTAAGAACATCACTATTATATAGAGAATTGGAAGAGGAAATGAAAATTGTGAAGCCCCTGGCATTTATAGAAGTTTGTATACCTATCATGTAATAGTTTTTTATGCTATTGTAGTGGGAAGCATTATGTATTCCATAGTTTGTACAAGACTATATTTATCACAAGCAGTTGGAGTTGTGAGAAGGTATATACATAACTCGAGGAAGGATCATTGCAAGTAGTCATGAGTATATTCTGATATTTGAAGAGTATAGTTGGCATTAAATTATTTTTCTAGGAGTTATCAATTGTAGCATATTTGTGATTTGGATATGTGGAGTGTGACTATTATGGTAGTTTGGATCGAAGGTGGTCAATGACATTGTATGTGTTTGTTCTATTAGGAGGTCTGGTTGGGTGGACGTCTGCACTACAATCTATGGTTTTTCTATCTTCAACAAGAGATTAATACATGATGATTAAAAAGCAATCAACAAAGTTATAAAATGAGAGGTCTACTAGAGGACTTAGGTGTGAAGTAAGAAAATGTGATAATCTACTGTGATATCCATAATATAATACACACACACTACATTTATATACTATCAATATATTTATATGCTGAGACAGTTCAGACATGAAGCGTAGCGATCCAATATTGGGTTAGTGAAGCTAAATTAACATTAGGTTTTACTGTGACCCTTTATATTGGAATAAATGTACAAATCCAATATATGAGTCACAATTCCCAAGAGTTTTATTGAGGGGTAAGCATAATAACAATTACATATAATAATTAAGAAAGAAAATATAGCATCCATAATATGATACTTGTACAAAGAATTGAAAATATATACATGTATCTCAGAAAAGATATATAAAATACATTTATATATATAAATTTTTTTACAACTGAAATAATAATACAAAAATATTTCACCGTTCAAAAAAAAAGAAAGTAAAATGCTAAAATAAAAGAGACTATACAACTAGCTCCTCCCAAGTTGGCGGCTCTTTATCCAAAGCTGTATCTCTAATAGGCTCCTGACCTAAGATATCAATATCATATGCTAGGGAGTATCTAAGAAAAAAATTGATTTAAAAGAAATTGAAACTAAGAGAAAGTCATACTATATATCACCAAATCACGTAACCTGATGGAGCTGTCATTGTACAAGGTGTATATATATGTATATAAACTAAAAGTAAACTATGAAAAAAAGCTCAATTGAAAGTACATAATGAGCTTAAGGTGCATTATACACTAACTGTACACTAAAAGTAAGCAATTGCTGTAATTAGTAAAGAAATATGCTAAAATCAAAATCAATCTTTAAGGATTTTAACAAATGTGATCATACGAACCTATAGGCTATAATTGAATTGTATATTTATAGCCTTGTAGGCTATAATTAAACTATATGCAATAAAGTATATTTTAAGTTATCTGATTTAATGTCTAGTTCTATGGGCATTACAGAATAGGGATGAGTCAAGCATCATATTCCCCTCAAGAACGTATGGAGTCTCTTTATTTTTCAAGAACAGCTACCCTGGCTATAATATGTCAATGCATATTAGATAAACCTATTAAACCCTCAAAATATATTTTCAATTTATTTTTGTCAAATCTAAATGCATATTTCAATGATTATAAGCTCAAATGCAGTGCATTGAATTTTCTGTAAATTTGTCAAAATTTACAACGTCACAAGATTATTATCTATTAAATTTAATCTTAAAATATATTTATATAATGAAAGGTTCATAATATTAAATATTGTTATTTTATTGACCTAAAATTTCACGTTGTACTAGAAAGGATAAAATATGCTATGATTATTTCAAATTTAGAGCCTACTCATCTTAAGGAATCCATAGGCACCTTGATCATCAAATTCTAAGCTTGGCATGCTTTACAAATACATTATCTGATTCAATTTAGATTTAGAGATTTATTTATAGATTTATTTGTCAAACATTACTAATCTTACTAAGCTTAGGTTTTTCATACCTCAAGGAGCTCAGGTTTGTCTAAATTGGGATTCGACACACTTAACGAGTAACTAAATTTAGGATTTGGTAATTTATCCTTCTAAGGCTATAATTATGTTGAAATTGAATTGCACATGTCACAAGGAGTTTGATGACACCTTGTTTGGCAAAATCTGATTTCAATATGCTTTTTGAGACAAGATAGGATCTAACTAGGGCTAAGGTTCGATTTGCAAATCTTTATTTGTCGAAATCACTCAATTATAGTGCCATAGAGTTATTCCTGCTATAAGGAGTCCATAAACAATTTGATTATCTAAAATGGAGTACGACACATTTATGAGGCATAATTTATTAGGTTAGGGTAAGTTTCAATTCTACTTGTCGAAAGTTAAACTAATTTCACTAAAATGTTCTTTTCATTTTATTGAGTGCATCAACATAAAACTTGACTATGATTGGATTAATATTTTCCCAAGATATCTCAATAATGTATTTTGAATTTAACTTATAAAAGCTAATGTTTAATTAAAAATGGAATATTCCTTTTCGGCAATATGCTTAATGGTAAGCGAAATAATGCATTCTTAGGGCAAGTTTGGGTTGTTATGGAGTTGTTTATAAGCATTTTGAAACCATATTTAGGGTATCTAAATGCATGTGGGAAGAACGTAATTTGTCTTTTGTTTAGTGAATTTCTTCTTCCTCCCTCTTCATGAACGTAGATATTTACACTAAATTATATTTGTTTATGAGTGTTCTGTGATTGGTTTGTGTTTTCTTGATTTTTCTGAAGTTAACATGATTAACTATCAATGGCAGCATAAGCCGCTCACGCTTCTGCCCATCCACCTTTTTCAATGCGGCCATCATAGTCATGGTGCTTGCAGCAATACCCTCTGTTTGGGCAGACTGCAACGTCCTGGAACCAAAACTTGCGACGGACCAGGCTCTCTCAATCGACGATTATCGGTTGGCCATGCAGAAAGATAGCAAGTATGTCCTGTACAAAGGCCGGGCACCCGGATGGGTAGCATAGAGCTCGTCATTTATTCGGCTAATCAGGTCGTACTGTGGGGAATCGAGAAGACTGTCACGTATGGCACATACGTCGTCATCCTTAAGCCAAATGGCATCCTCATGGTCTTGAGCAGGTATAATTGGGCTACAACCCATACGCTAAGAAATAATTTTATTCATAGTTGTCACCTTTGCTTTTCAATTTTCTTAAGTTTCTTCTTGAATAAATAATGTCATCTTTCTCTATGAGAAAAAAAACATTGTTTTTTCTTATATTTTATCATATGGATATTTGTTTTGACTTATTGTAACAAGAAAATGCTTTATTTATTTTACTTTTATGAATGGTTTGTTATGGTTTTTATTTTGCATGAATGTAAACACTTACTAAACAAAAAAAAAAACCACATTTAAATGAAAATTTCTGATATGAATTCTTTTTATATTAAATAAACACTTTTTTCTTTACATCTTAGCAATCAGCTCAGAAAAATAATTGGTTAAAATATCTGTATTAATTATTTAAAATATAAATATTATCAACATTACTTATACTCTTACATTGAAAAATATTGACAATTGTCATCAAGAGAGCAAATTGCAAGTCATTCAAGCTCTTCTTACAGTACTTTGAATCTTTCCTCATAAGCTAATGAGCTACAAACCCTATTCGCATGCATGCAAATGACATTCGTAGCATTCACATAAGAACAAACGATTAGATTAAGACTTCCAAGATTAGCATTCACATAAGAATATTTATTATCATAAATTCTACACTTATTCCTAAAGGTACAAAGGGCTCACTCGTCGGACAAAGTGGTGTTGACAATATAGCACAACTAAGTCATTGGGAATCAACTCAATCGAATCATGGCTAAACCGATGGAGGGCTCAAATCTTAAGTTTATTTGACATAACATTGCTCTTATTATGTGATCTATATGAAGCTTTTAAAGCGATTAAATTTTAACTTTTTGTTTTTCTTTGTCACATTTTTATTACGCCCGAATTGGGCATAACTCGCGATCACGCAGAATTGGCAGAGAAGCTGAACGAGATGCGAGAAACTCCGCAGGCAAGGAAGAGGCCAAGCCTGCGACTGCGATGTGAAGCTCCCTCTTCTTCAGCAATGAATCGAACGATTCGTTCGTTCGATGGAACGATTCGTTCATTCGATCGAATGATTCGATGTTCGTTCGACCTATTAGTTCCATCGCTTGCTCAAACGATCGAATGAATTGTTTTCATTTCGTTTGATAAACCTAGATAAAAAAAAAACCCAGGAGTTATTGTTTATAGTGAGGTAACCTGAGTTTTAATTCAATATTATGGGAATAAAATAAAATGGGTTAGCTTATGTGCAAACAGAATGATTGGGCCCCGAAGTTATTGTTTATAGTGAGGTAACCTGAGTTTAAATTCAATGAATAGTTGGGTTAAGCTCAATATTGAGAAGGGAGATGTATAAAGTGGCTTATTCCAAAGTCAAGACTATATATCAAATTGTACCAATATTTGTCTATAAGATCATAAGGATTTGGATTAAGATTCTTTCAGTTTTGATCACCCAAAAATACTCTAAATCATACTCATGATTTCTATGTAAGATTCATTCTAGTAGACAAAAGGATTTAGGGCTAAGGATACTATTTCTTGAATTATACAAATTAATGGGAATTAACATTGGGCAAGTTGGAAAGAGAGATCCAAAGATCTTAAAGTGATACCTTTTATTATATTAATAAATTTACAATCTAGAATAAAATTTGAAGGCTTTATCAACACTAAGCTTATAAGAGTATATAAAATATACACTTTCATATCTAAAATCAAGAAGGAAGTGTAGATGTTTTAAGTGAAATTTAGATCCTCTTAAGGGAAATACTAAATAAAATAGGATCTAACCATGAAAATTGAAGATGTGGTCAAATTGATTAATTATTAGCAAAGAAATGATATTGTTTAGATCATGCCGTATTGTAAAGTATACTCGATATCACCCTTTATACTTAAATATTACTTTTCTACTTTTGCTTTACTTTTGGGGCTATGAATTCTGTTGATGCTACTTTAGTGATTTCTTATAGTTCTAATGACATCACTAATTAAAATCTGATAAGATATCATTATTTGGCTAATATGTAACAATTGTGAGCCATACACTGAGGAGTGTGTATATATGTTTTGGGAGTAGTGATATTTTCGTTATTGAGAAGGTCTCGTTATGTATATGTTTGACGTTAAGCTGACACAGATCAAATGTTGACCAATGGATACTTATTCTTGAGAAAGTGACTTAAGTTGATTCTACATAGTAGCATATTTCTATTTAATAAAGTTGAATTTATTTCTGCCCAAGATTTCTTAGCTTGGTTCTTGAGATAATTTGAGACTACGTCAAATACTCGATAAGCTTAGCTAATCATAGGGATTGGGATGGAGCACCGAGAGAGCCACAGGGTTAGTGGTTCACACTGTTGCTCGACGCTCGACCAGAGCCCAGCCGGCGCCAAAGCCCCCCTATCTTCTGAACTCCAGCAATCCTTTGCATGACTTAACTTGGTTCTCGGTTCCTTAATTCATTGGTGAATCAATTGAAGCTTATGTGGCATTAAATGAGCTCCCAATATTTGTAATTGCTTTTGGGCTCTAAAACGTTAAATGTTTAAGTCAAATTTGTTTTTTCTTTCACAGAGTTTGTCTCTATGGACAAGAGTCAATGTGTTGTAAGAAGAGATTGAATGACTTGTAATTTGCTTTCTTGATGACAATTGTGAATAATTGTCAAAAAGAGAAATTCATAATTCATAATCTTAAACATGCTCTGATACCAATCTAAAGTGAAAATTTCATTTAAATCATGCAAATTAAAAACCATCCCAATCATTTAATACAAATTAAATAAAATATAGCTTATTATTTCATGAACTAACACCAACTAGCCATATGATAAAATATGAGAAAAATTAAACATTATCATTTCTCATAAAGTAGGATGGCATGATTTATTCAATAAGATACTTGAAGGAAAAACTAACAAAAGAAAGAAATTTTTTGCTTAGCGTCTCGGCTCTGCGATATTGGTTGTACCAGTAGCCCACGTCGGCCTACTGAAGACAATGAGGTTGCCATTTGGCTTTAGGATGAGGGCGTATGTGCCAGGCTCGCCGGCGGTCTCGGTCCTCCATAGTATGTCCTGATCACCCGAATACAGGACGAGCTCTCCGTTGCCCATCAATTCGAGATAACAATTTGTGCCCTTGTTTATGGTTATGGTTGCCCAGTAGGGTGTCCGGCCTTTGTACAGAACAAGGTTGCAATCTTTCTGCATGACCAACCGATAGTCATCGATTGCGAGAGCTTGGTCCGTTTCAAGTCTTGCACTGGATTCTAGGACGTTGCAGTCTGCCCAAACAGAGGAGGGCATTGCTGCAAGCACTATGACTGTGATGGCCACAATGACATGGTGCAAGGCAGAAGCATGAGAAACTATTGCGGCCATTGATTATTATAGTAGAGGCCTCTTGCTTCTGGGATGAAGTTACTTTGCTGCCTCCTAAGTGTCATATTTATAGCTAGTTGGCGCTTGCATGTTCCATATGACCACAAACTCTTTTTTTCTCAATAAAATTTGACCTTTTATTTCAATTTTTCAATTCATAATTAAAAAATGTATTTGGATTAGAAGAAAGATGACTAATATTTGAATTTATAATATGTATTTTTAGTGAATTTTACACATAAATATATATTTGATCTTAGCTTTTATGAGATAATAAAAATTTGTATTCTTCTTAGTTATTTAGGGATGTTCTGTGAACTCACAATAGAGCTAATCTATGAAATTTAACTAAACCGATGTTTCTTTTGATGAAATTTTTGAATTAATTAGTTTTCAATGTTCCTTTTGATTTAGTAGTTACCCAAGTTTTATGATCTAATAAGTCATATTTTTAATTTGAGTTCAATTTAGGTAGGTCATTTTCCAAAGTATCGGGGCTTCTAGAATTAGGGTTTTGATCCAAACGATTTATGATTTTAACCAAAACTTCAGCGTGTGCTCCTAATTGCTTATTAAGAGTATTAGAATCAAGATCAGAACCTGATTAAGTTCTGATTGACTAAGGTAACATGCTTAGGTTGTTACAAATCTTCTCCTCACAATAGCCAAAGTCTCAATCTAAAATGACAAAGCCTCTCTATCTGAAACTCCTACACATGTTCTCTTAAGTATCCAGCTCATTTACAAACCCCAAATAGTCTGTTGATGTGATCAGAATTTTGATGGTCTATATGAATAATTATCTCATTTTGGTTTCTACTTTAATCCTTGTATTAATCATAATTGCGCCACTTGTCAATTGCTGGACCTACCTGATCCATTCCATACAAAACTTAAGAATAAAATAAAAATAAAGTGCTGATATAAAAATATGTATTTGCCACATATACCCAAATGATGTGGGATTTGGTGCCTAGATCTAAATTCGAATTTTAAGGCACCTAAGTGAGCTTTTAAATTTGGTTGAATTAATCATAAATTTTCTGCTTGTCGAGTACCGTAATTTAATCTTTAATTAGTGGTAAACGCATGCAGGTTGGAAGATCTTATATCAATGATTGCCACATATATCAATGCAGCAGCAGCCGACTGAAATTGAGAGGACAATCCAACAAGACGCCAGCAAGCATTGATTTGGAAGTCTACCGCAAACAAAGGAGATTGCATTCATCAAGATTATCATATTCATAAGAATAAACCTGATGTTAAAGGGCGATTTCCCGCTGCTTCTATTTGAGTTCCTGCATTAAAAAATACAAGCAAAATTCCATCTTTTTTCGGTTATCATTAATCGTAGAGAATATGATCAGAGGTCTGCAGCCACCCGTAAGAAATAAAAAAAATATAGGCAAACCCGAAGACTCCGAACTGAACTTAGCCGAATTATCAAAATCACAGAGGACAGTAGTCCTGAGCTTGATTCGAGTTAATTAACAGATTGGAAGGTAGTATAATAGCAATCCAGGCTAAATATACCCAACCAAAACACAGAGGACAGCAGTCCAGCTTAAATAATATCTAGCAAATAAAAAAGAGCTGTCATCATACAACACCACAAGCTGCTGAGTAGTAAAAGAAACAATACAATTTAGATAAACATTAGCATGAAACTTAATGTCACCAGCAAACCGAAAAGTCCTCCAGCTGAACTCAGGCCACCAAACTAAAATCATCATTTTGCACAAATACTGTCTCAGCATACCCACCACAAAACTATCAGTAGTGCCCAAATCAATATAGAACAGCCAGGAAACAGAAGAAACAATAACTAGAAGCCAATAAACAATAGCAAGAAGCATAGCCCAAACATTACACAAAGATAATCCATCTTTCGCCATATCATTAAAATGAGAGCACATGATTAGTTTAAGAAATGTTTAATCTATACCAGCTAAAGTTTTTTTAATTATAATTGTTTATAGTCCTACGAGCATCATTTTTAACATTTTCTATAATCTTTTCAATTTGGAAAGGACAGGAGGAGTATTTTTAACATTTTTAACATTGCTCTTGATGCTTATGCTTGTACAATTATGATAAGCTAAGGCATTAATGACTATATGCTTTAAATCCTCAAAATCTGTAAATCAATTTAAATGATACAATGATTCTATTTTTCTCCATTATGCAGAATTCACCTATGTGAATTATGACTCCTAATTTAAGTCTACTAATTTTGGATTTTTATTAATATTGAATCCTAAATCACCACATGGGGTGAATTATTTATACATGATTGATATGTTTCTAAGAAAGGTAGTTAATACTTAGTTTATTTAACTGCACTTATATCTATGCATAGAGATAAGGGACATAATCCTAGCTACAATTTATTCTCGCAAACTAAGTTATTAAATATGCTAATTGTAAATATAATTTATCATCCTAAAAAAGGTAACTTGAAACACTTATTTGTTTAACTGCACTTATCAAAACGCATGACGATAAAGGGCGAACATGCTCATAGTTTATTTTCTCAAACTAAGTTGCTTAATCCCCTACTTATAACACTCTTGAACTTAGGATATTTATCCTGAACTGAACTGTACTTATCTAATTACCTAAGATAAGACTGAGACTCTATAGTTCTATTCAAGGTAAATCAACCAACTCTATTATCTACTGAAATAAATCAGTTCTAAGGATACACACTATCACCCCCAACTGATA
The DNA here is from genome assembly GCA_016760335.1 of Gastrodia elata. Classification (NCBI taxonomy): domain Eukaryota; kingdom Viridiplantae; phylum Streptophyta; class Magnoliopsida; order Asparagales; family Orchidaceae; genus Gastrodia; species Gastrodia elata. The sequence goes on along the minus strand of CM028672.1, from coordinate 24,502,522 downwards.
GCTCTACTAATTCTAACAATCCTATCTAAGAATCAAGAAATAATAGACTAATAAATCCACACTTCATTGTGGTGAATCCTACACAAGTGTTTCATAAATGTGATATAAAATTCACTTAATTTAAGATACTGCCACAAAAAAATAATCTCAGTCTAAATTTTTAGGTTATTCCACCACAAGGTTCTAAGATTACATATATAAGGCTAAGAAGGTGTATCTACCTCAAGATTAGACAATTAATTACTACCTCAAAAGTTTAACTACCTAAGGGTTTAATAGTTATTAGATTAAACAACTAGATCTCAACCTTATGATTTAAACACTGAAGTATACACGTGTTCAAATTATTGTTGAGTTATAAGATTTACTTGAACTACCATTCTTGAAAATTTTTACTTAAGTCATACAAATTAGATGAGTAAACTCATCTGATTAACTTAAACTACAATTATGTAATATAATCTTATGAATTCTTTGAGAATTAATTGAGTTCACAAATTCATTCAATTTTAGAAGTTACCTTATGCTAAGTGTCTTTCTTAAGAGAAAATTAAGGATCTAAAGGTTAGATTCAGATGATAAATCATATGAATTTATTATAGATCTTAATAACTCTAATTTACTAATTTGAGATCAATATCAAATCAATAAGTATTATTAAGATCATGCAAGTTCTTTCATTCTTCAAATCAGATGACTTATTTAAGATGTTTAAGATTTAGGTTTTAATCCAGACAAGTTAGGGTTAAACTCCTAACTTGGCCAAACCAAGACCATTTGCTTAATTATTGGTCAATAACAAAATCTGTGAATTCATTGCGCATTATTGATGCCCAAAATGATATTATGTTAATTATTGTTTAACTTAAGCATTAGGGCTTAAGAGTTGATTAATGTCAAGTTAATTAATTAAGTGTCCAAATCAACGCAAAAGTTTCTGACATGCATTCTACTATTATTAAAATATAAAAGCATCACATTGATTAAAATAGCAAGTGATTAAGGCCAAACATTACATTAATTACCATTTGGCACAAAATATCCACGTAAATTCTTTGGGAAATTAGAACATATCATTAGGATAAGATGTAGGTTTCATATTGAAAATCATCTACATATTCACACAATATTTGATTCCATTGTAAAAATTTTAGTTTTGGTATATTTTTGTATTATTAGGGTTTTAAAGTCATCAAAATATGAAAAAATATTAAATTTGGGCAAAACTGGACAGATCTGCTCGCTATGGCGCGCCGTAGCACCTCCTGGCTGAGAGCCAGGCACTACGGCGTGCTACGACACCCATTTTCCCGAGGCACGAGCGCTACGTCACGCTGTAGCGCCTCCTGGCCGAGAGCCAAGCTAGAAGCTATGGCGCGCTATGACAAATTTCTATGTTGCGGCATGCAGCAAAGCTTTTAGGTGTTATAGCGCCAAATATCCCAAGGTGCTGCGGCGCGCTGTAGCTCTCCCTAGGTGAGAGCCAGGCGCTATGACGCACTACGATGCTAGTTTCACGAGGCGCGGGTGTTGTAGTGCGCTGTAGCGCTTCTTGGCTGAGAGCCAAGCGCTAAGGCATGCCGTAGCGCTCGATGGTGATTTTGCATGGGCAAAAAATGGAACATACCCTTTTTTCACCCAAATACCCTTGATTCGGGATGCTTCAAGTGTGGTGCCATATATCAATGGAAAGGTATATCCAAGTCTTCCTAAGAACTTTCCATTGATACTAAAATCTACTTGAAAGGATTATTTTAATGAGCAAACAATGTTGCCCTAGCTTTGGGTATACAGAATTTTACAGCTTGTGAATACATTTTTAATGGATGAATCGAGCTTCGATCGGACTCATTTGAGTCCGATTGAGGCTTGACGATCAAACATAGACTCCATACAATAGCTACTCAAGATACTGTTTCACAAATTCCTTGATTAAACTAATGGAAAGAACAGCACAAGGGGATGTAAGAAAGAGGTACAAGGAAAGTAACAACAAATGGGTACCTTAACTTACAAGAATGGAGGTTCCTGCTTGGTTCTCTTCAAGAGCTTGAGAGGGGAAACTTCTTCTTGTTCTTCAGTTGCTTAGCAAATGGGGAGATTGGAGAGTTGAGGGAGCTTCTGTTGATAGCCAAAAAAAAAATGGAGAAGGGAGTTGAGGGAGCTACCTTTAAGGAGGAGGAGAAGGCATTGGCTGGGATAGGGGGCAAGTCCACTCCAATCCATAGCATGGAGAAGGAGGGGGGGCTGAGCCCCTTGCGTGCGCAGGCAAGGAAAGAAAAGGCGCCAAATGAGAGGAAAGGGGAGTGGGGTCCAGTGCAACAGAAGGAAAAATGGGAATTTTTTAAATAATATTTTATAATTTATTTTAATAATGCATAAAAAAAATCAGATTTGATAATTGTGCTATGAAAAATCTCACAAATTCATCCCTAGTTAATTTGGGGGTGAGGAACTCAACGACGAAGTCAGATTTTGATTTCCACAATTATTTAATTAGTCTATATTAGGAGTATTTAAATATATTAAAATTTTCGAGAAAATTCTACGATTTTCAAATACTTCCAAAACATCACCCATAGCTAATTTGAGGGTGACGAGCGCAAATGCGAAGTTGTATTTTAATTTCGAGGTCAAATTAAATATCTCAATTTTTTAATTAATTAAATATTATTAAAATATTCCAAATATTTGATTGAGCTCCAAATCGCTCCAAATCTTTGGGGATTGGTTCTAATGACTAAATGAACCTAATAGAAGGATGATTAGGCTACAAGTAGGCTAATATTAAGCTAAGTAATAATCTTGGTTGTTATAATAAGGGAGACGGGGTCTCCAAAGGAGATCCCTTTCATAATTGAAAAAAAGAACTGAGAAATAATTATCGTGGGTAAGGTTTTGAATTTTTTGGATAAAGCTATCATTGAAACCATAATTGTTTAACATCTTAATCAGGAATTCCCAATAAATTTTATCAAAGGTTTTTTCAAGGTCTAACTTTAAAATGAGATTATGCACCCAACATTTATTTTTAAGGTTGTGGAAAGGTTCTTGGTTGGCTAGAATGTTATCTTGAATTTTTCTACCTTGGATGAAACCCGATTGATTTGGTTCAATAAGGGAAGGTATGAGTTCTTGCAATCTCTTAGCTAGGATGTTAGAAATGATTTTGTTATGGTTGTGGATAGGCTGATGGGTCTAAATTGAGGCCACAAAGTGGCTTTAGCAATTTTGGGAATCAAGGAAAGAATAATATGAGTGAAAATTTTGGGTAAATAAATATTGCAAGAAAATTCTTTGATTCCATTACAAACAACAAATTTAATAATATGCCAAAGCTTGTAGAAAAGTTTGTATGGAAAACCATCGAATCCAGGACAAGCGTTTTCTTAAGATCTTTGACAATCTATGAAATTTCATCATCATTAGGCATCATATTACGGAAAGTGTTGTCTTCCTCCAAATACCTCTTGAAAGTAAGAGATAGCAGAGTTTTGCATATTGGTTATGTTGTTTAATTTGATGTTATTCGGTGATATAATTTCAGCAACATGATTTGTGTGTCTTCTTTTATTGACCCAGTTGTGATAGAAGGAAGTGTTTCATTCACCTTTGATGTTCCAATTAAGGCTACATTTTTGTTTTTAAAATGTTTCAATATCATTGTGAGTTTGAATAAGGATGGCTTCGGCCTTAGAAACCTCCATCCTATTAATATCAATTGGGTCCAAGTCAAATATAGTTTCCAGGGATGTAGCCATATTCTCCTGACGAGAGGTATTATTGAATTATTTCAAACCTTTTTTTTATTCCAAATACTTTTGGTCTTTATAAGCATTTTAAAGTTTTCAACTAAATGATAAAGACCAAAAGACTCATAGTGATCATTCCAACTGGGGTTAACAAGTTTAGAGAAATCTTTTTGTTGAAGCCAAAAAAGGTGAAAATAGAAAGATTTGTGAACCTTAGAAGTATTTTTCCAAGAGGAGAGGGTAATTGGTTTGTGATCATAAATAGTGGAGCTTAAGGAAGAAGCATGGTAGTTAATAAAAGAATTACACCATTCATTATAATTAGGAACCTATCCAACCTTGCATATTTTCTCCTAAAGTTCTAAGAAAAAAAAGTCCAGAGTATTTAAAATCATCAAGACCATTGTCTAGGATAGTAGAATTAAAATCAATTGTGGATTTTGAGTGATCTCATGCATTACCTTTATTTTCAGTGCTTTTAAGGATTACATTAAAGTCTCCTCCAATAGCCCAAGAGAGAGTGGATGATGCTAGTGGGCTGCCTTTTTTTGGTAAATTAGGTATTTGAATATTGAATGGATTGGTAGAATAATGTATAATGATAATTTTTAGAGTTTGTGGTGGGTTGGTTATAGGCTTAGAGTGGACTATATAAAGAAAATCCAAGACTAGTCCAGATTGAGCCTAGCTTGGGTTGATTCAAAATATCCCTTTTATAGGTGGGATTTTAGTGGGTTAAAGGTCTAGAAAAAAATTAATATAGGTCGATTAAGATGTGTAGTTTGGATCTGGAGTAGATGGCTATATTTGATGGTGTTTAGATGGGTGTCGAGGGGTAGGGAAGAAGACTAGGTTGGGCTATTTTCAAATTTGACTATGGAGGCTGTAGTGGAGTTTGGAGAGTGTTTGAGAGATTAGATAATGATTTAATAATTTTAAGGGATACTTAAGATGCTAGTGAAGCTGTGTGGATGGTTTAAGGTTATGAGAATAAGAGTATAGTTAGAAAATAAAATATAAATAAGATAATAACCTAACTCACCAAAGATAGGCAATAAACTTGATACCACCGAGCACCAAGCAATATGAGAGCTATTCACCATAATTTTCATTCATTCAAATTACTTTATTATATTATATTTCAGTTCATATTTATAGGCAATATAAGTCTCTTGCCTTATGAGCTTTGGAGGGAAAATATGGAGGGATATTTTGGAGGGAAAGATGGTTAGTTGGTAATTAGTGAGGGAGTAACTCCAACTACTTACATTAAATATTTTCATCATGATATGACTGGCCAAACATGTGCTTTAACAAATTAAAAAAGTATATAATTAATAAAATAAACTACAAATGGTAATCCCAATATTTGGGCTCTTTATTAGGTTTTTGATTGGGCTCTTATAATTAGGCCCACCTTCAAATTCTTCTCTTGAACTTTAGCCATGGCTCTTATTGTTGGGCCTTTGATAATATTCTTAGGATGTACTACATCAACTCCCGTCAGCCCAATTGAACTCTACACCAAAGAGTTAAAATCCAAGTAATCTTCTACTAATTGTGGGTCTAGAGCTTCCAAATATGTATGTGTTATCCATGTATCTTTTGTAGGCACCTTATTCTTCCAATGAACAAGAAAATGATGCTTTTTATTTTGATCATTAGAAGCCCCTCAGTGATGATGTAGTCAATGTATAAAAGGATGGGGTTTGCATGCGAAAAACTATATCTCCTACTAAAAAGTCAGACTGCGCAATTGGAGGTTTGCTAACTCATTCATATGGTAAAATATCTTTAATATCAATAATAGGATGAATTAGCATATCATTAGGAAAATCAAGGTGATAAGCATTAGATCCAATTTTCTTAAGAACTTTAAAAGGGCCATAAGCCCTTAGATGTAAATTATTATATTTGGTGTTGAATCAGAACATAATCACAAGGTGGATGCAAATCAGAACATAATCACATTCATTAAATTCCTTATTTGATTTACTATGATTTGCCTTAGATGCATTTTTTTCATTACTTAAAGTGATTTGTTGTCTTATAGAATCATGAAAGCTTTGAAAATCTTTGGCAAATGTGAATGCTGGATCATAAAATGCATGAGAAGGATGGTTGGCAGCATCAATCGACCATTTATGACTATGGCCATACACCACTTTAAATGGAGATGTTTTGGTTGTTCGGGAAGTACTATTTTTTTATGCAAATTTGACAGTAGGTAAATGTAAGTACCAATTACATATGCTTTTTTCCAACAAGGCACGTAAGTATATTTTCTATGCTTTGATTGACAACTTCAGTTTAACCATCCATTTGGGGGTGAAAAGCTTATGAAAATTTCAATTTTGACCTAAGAAGTTTCCATAAGGTCTTCAAAAAGTATGAGACAAACCTAACATCTTGATCAAATACAATAGTTGAAGGAAGGCCATGCAATCGCAAAATTTCCTTAAAGAATAATTTTGCAGTATGGGAGGCATCATTAGTTTTAGAGCAAGGTATGAAATAGGTCATCTTAGAAAATATATTAACAACCACAAATATGATATAATGACCATGAGTTGTTCGGGGTAACCCAGGAACAAAATCCATTGATAAATCTTTCCAAGACCTTTGAGGAACAGGCAATGCTGTGTATTGGCTAGAATTTTATTCAGTAACTTTTGCTTGTTTGCAAGTTAAACATTGAGGTACTAGTTTTTGAACATCTCTTCTTATGGAAGGCTAAAAAAATATATTATCCATTAAGCGTATTATTTTATCTTTTCCAAAATGGCCAACAATTCCTCTTGAGTGCGGTTCAAAAATTAAAAACTCCATAAGAGAAGACCTAAGAATGCAAAGTTTCTTTTCTCGATAAAGATACTCATTAATCACATTATATGTTGCATTTAAGGTTAGCGATTTGTCCAAGTACTCCATATAAATCAGATGAAATTCTGGCCACACTGGGCACTCATCTTGAATTTGTTCAAATCCAGGAATTTTGAATTCTAAAGAGGATATGGTTATTGCCACCCTTGAAATGTGTCAGCAGGTTTGTTTTCAATTCTTGGTTTATGTTTAAGGACAAATGATTAATCTTGGAGAAACTCAATCCATTTGGCATATCTATGATTTAACTTTCGTTAAATATTGATAAATTTTTAAGGGCATAATGGTCTGAGTTAAGAAAAAAGTCATTGTGTAAGAGATAGTGTCTCCAATGCCTTAATGACTCAATGATAGCATAAAATTCTCTATCATATATTGAGTATCATTGCTTTGAATCATTCAACTTTTTGCTAAAGAAAGCAACATAATGATTTTCTTGACTTAAAACTCCTCCAAATCCAATTCTAGATGCATCACAAGTCACTTTAAAGGTTTTAAAAAAATCAGGGAGTTGAAGGATTGGGACTGTTGTCATTAAAACTTTAATTTGATCTAAGGCCATTTGAGCAGTTGGGGTCCAACAGAACTTGTCTAACTTCAGTATACCAGTGATTGGCGCTACAACAGCACTAAAATTTCTAATAAATCGCTTATAGAATGTTGCGAGGCCATGAAAACTCCTTACTTCAGTAAAATGTTTAGGAGTTGGCCACTCCATAATTGCCTTAACTTTGGTTGGGTAGTGTAATAGCCCAAACTCTTAAGCACCAAAGTATTATTCGCTTTGGCCTGAAAGGCCTCACAGTTTTTCCCTCAGAACTTAATTTGCCAGTAGGTCACCCGTCCTAGGAGTGCTCCCACCTGAGCATGCTTAACTTTGGAGTTCTTATCAGGAACTCCACCGTTATCCAAAAAAGCACCTTGATATTTAAGAATTTCACTTATTATTACTTAAGTGGGACTGTTGTTATTAAAACTTTAATTTTTTCTAAAGCCATTTAAGCAGTTGGGGTCCAACAAAACTTGTCTAACTTCAGTATATTAGTGATTGGCGCTACAACAGCACTAAAATTTCTAATGAATTACTTATAGAATGTTGCGAGGCCATGAAAACTCCTTACTTCAGTAAAATGTTTAGGAATTGGCCACTCCATAATTGCCTTAACTTTGGTTGGGTAGTGTAATAGTCCAAACTCTTAAGCACCAAAGTATTATCCGCTTTGGCCTGAAAGGCCTCATGGTTTTTCCCTCAGAAAATAAATTACCAGTAGGTCACCCATCCTGGGAGTGCTCCCACCTGAGCACGCTTAACTTTGGAGTTCTTATTAGGAACTCCACCGTTATCCAAAAAAGCACCTTGATGTTTAAGAATTTCACTTATTATTACTTAAGTGGGTCTACACAATCTCCCCAACTTAAGTAACTGATGTCCTCATCAGTATCCACACACAGATTCAAGAACCATTCATTAGGTAGATAGGACTAAATGTGACTCCTACAGGCGCAAGAGGTACCCACAATCAAGTATCACCTTAACCATCATGGGTTCAAGAAGCTACTCAAATAAAGTGATATTTTGTTCTGTATGACACTTAGCTCCTATTTGACACCCTATGATTTTCTCTGATACTATTTATAACAACCTCAAACTCTTAAGCTAATGTATTATCCACTTTAGCCTGAAAGGACAAACGATTTTGCCCTCAGAATATAACTTCCCAATAGGTCACCCATCGTGGGAGTGCTCCCACCTGAGCACGCTTAACTTTGGAGTTCTTATTAGAAACTCCACCGTTATCTGAAAGGGCGTCTCAATATTTAAGAATTTCACTTATTACTACTTAAGTGGGTCTTCACAGGTAGGGTTTTTTTTCTTTAGATGAAATAATAAAACCTAAGAAGATCACCTCAATTTGCAATAAGAAACAATTTTTAAAATTAATGTAGAACTTCTCTGTTTTAAGGGTCTCAAAAAATTATCTAAGATGATTAAGGTGGTCTACTTTATTTGGGCTAAAAGTTAATATATCATCAAATTAAACCACTAAAAATATAAATGGCTTAAGAATAGTATTCATCAATCTCATAAATATACTAGGTGCATTCAAAAGTTCAAATAGCATGACCAACCATTCATAGAGTCCATCAGGGGTTTTGAAAGATGTTTTCCATTCATCTTTAGATTTAATTCTAATTTGATGTACCCACATTTCAAATTAATCTTAGAAAAGAAGTTTGCTCTTAAGATTAAGTCTAACATGTCATCTAATTGGGGAAAGGAGAATCTATATTTGATTGTGATTTTATTGATAACTTGAATATCGATTCACATTCTCCATGTTCCATTATTCTTAGGAGTTATTAGGACAGGGACCGCACAGGAACTTAGACTATCTTATATAAATCCTTTCTTAAGTAACTCAGTGACTTGTCTCTTAATTTTTGCATGTTCTGTGGTGTTCATTTTATAAGGAGGAAGGTTTAGAAGTTGTGAACCTGGAAATAAGTCTATAACATTTTGGATGGATCGAAGTGGTGGTAATTCATTTGGGAGTTCCTTCGAAGTAATTTCTCTAAATTCAGAAAGGAGAGGTAAAACCTCTTTAATAATGGGAATCTCATTAATATTTAAGTTAACTTCTTTTATATGTTAAAGGTGAACATTGGTCGGATCAAAAAATTCTTTTCTTAAGGCTTCAAATCCCATTGAGCTTACATCAAACATTGAAGAAGAATAATTAAATAAGCTAGAACTAATATTATGCATATGGTCCCTTATCATGATCTGTTGAAGCTTCGCTCCTTTCTTGATAGTGGGTTTTAGTTGAAAATCAGATGTTGGTTTATGTGGTGCTATAGACGGTATCTTCTATAGTAGTTAGATAGGCAAAAGTTTGATGGCTTTATTATTATGTTTAAAAATATATGTGTTCTCTCTACCATAATGAATTACACTCAAGTCATAAGGCCATGGTCGCCCAAATAGAATATGAGTGATATCCATAGGGAACACATCACACCAAATTTATCCCTCATAACTACCAATTTTGATAGGAACTAAACATCGACTAGTGACGGCAAGCAAAGTATGGTTAACCCAACTAACATGAAAGGGTTGGGGAGGAGGTTCAGTTTTTAAATTAGCTCTTAATATAAAATTGGTAGAGATAACATTCATTACACTATCCCCATCAATAAGTAACCTACACCTTCGCTCATTGCACACAATATACATGCTAAAAATATTCCTTCTCCTCCAATCTTCTTCTTCTTTCATAGGTAATGTAAGGCATCTCATCACATTAATTTGAGGATCATCCGCAAATTCTTCATCTGATAATGGGGTATCATCATAAACTTCTTCTAAGGTTTCGTCTATAGGGTCATGAACTTCATCTAATAATAATATTTTTGCCTTACATTGATTCTGCATGTGACCTCTCTTGTGATAATTAAAACAAATGATATTTTTGATGTTATTAGAGCTTCCCTCTTTGGGTGGATAGTTTAAGCTAGAAGTTGGAATGGGTCTGGTAGTTGACTTATTAAATTAGAAGTCACTTGAGCTCTAGTTTTTATTATAAAAGCTAATTTCTTTTGTTGTTCAACAAGTAGAGCATAATAAAAAGCTTTTTCTAAGGTTTGGGGATCAAAAAGTTCAACTTAATTTCTAATTTCCATTATAAGCACAATAATAAATTTAGTAACAAGCTGCCAATCATTATCCTCACAATTGGTCCTAGAAACTAGATCCTCAAAAGTATTTTAGTATTCTGTTACATAAAGAGAGCCTTTCCTTAGAGTTAGCAATTGTCAATGTAACTTTTTTTTATGATGTCGAAGACAATATTTTGACGTAAGCATTATTTTCATCTCTATCCAAGTAAGATTTGTTCTTCCTAACTTTTGTTCTTTTGCTAAAGTATTTGTCCAATAAATTTTAGCATGGCCAGTCAATTTCATCTCAGCAAAAGAAACTCATTGATAATCATCCATCCTATACCAATCAAAGAAGTCATCCATTTGGGTTAACCAATCTAAGAATTTGTTTGGATCATGTGTGCCAGCATAAGTAAGAGCTTCAACTTTAACTCTCATAGAGGGATCATTAAAATAATTAGCAACTCGTTGGTGTTCTCGCCTTTCTCCATTCTTATGGTTTAGTTGTCTTCGATGAGGTTGGGGAGGTGGTGGAACATGGGGTTTGTAATCACTTGAACCTATGTATGAGACATCATCTTCCATAAGTGCGTTAATATTATGGATAGAATGTGGAGCATAAGTTTTATTATTTTGCAAGAGATTTAAAATAATTTGCATTTGATCTTTAATTTCTTGCATTTGAGTTTTATTTTCCTCAAGTAATTCCAGAGTATATGTTTCGGGTTCATGAATCCTAAGATCTAAGAGATCTACTGTCTTTGTCAAGTTCTCGATTTGGTCTTGGAAAATTAACTTTGGTGCCTTTTTTTTATAAGGAAATATGAGGAAAGAAAAAAAAAATGCTAGATTTGAGAATGTGAAATAGAAAATATAAATGTGAAAACAATGTGAATTGTAAATTAAAAGAACTTCCAGGTGAGGATGGGGGCACTTGGCCACTTACGTCCCAAGCTCTCCTTGGGCTGTTTACACCATTTTGACAAAGTTCTTTTTAACTTTGCAATACACTAGGTTTTATACAAGTATATTCTTATGCATATAAGTTTAATGCAAATAAATGTTTTTATAATTTTATTTTTTCTAGATTTAAAAGCTTTATTTTTTTAAGAATTACAAATTAATTCGAGTGATGAAAATAAGCAACTAATATTACCATAAATACCAAACATAGAAAGTTAAGAAGTTCATATAATTTATTTTGTTCGCATCAAGGTAAAGGCTTCAATATTAAGTGAAACACTCACTTTTCATAATTTTACTCAAGTAAATGTAAGGTATGTTCACACAAGGATATTGGCTAGGCTATATAATGGTGCTCACTATTTGGAGTTCATGCACACACTATAGACTTACAATTAATATGACAAATTTCCAAGCAATTAATATGAAAAATATTATGTCATAAAAAGGATTAACTTACCTTGCACTTGTTGGCATGACTCAAAAGCTTGTGGAGAAAAATTCACCAAAATTTATTCCTCATGCGGAGATGCTTTTTTTTTTCTTAGCTTTCCCAACCTCTCTCTGATACAAAAATATGATGCTAGTGGGCTGTATTTTTTGTAAATTAAGTATTTAAATATTGAATGGATTGGTAAGATAATATCTAATGATGATTTCTGGATTTTATGGTGGGTTAGTTATGGGTTTAGAGTGGACTATGTAAGGGAAAGCCAAGACCAGTCCAGATTGAGCCTAGTTTGGGCTAATTCAAAATATCTCTTTTGTAGGTGGGGTTTTAGTGTGTTAAATAGCTGGAAATAAAATGATATAGGTAGCCTAAGATGTGTAGTTTGGATATGGAGTATATGGCTAGGTTTGATGGTGTTTAGATGGGTGTCGAGGGGTAGGGAAGAAAACAAGGTCAACTTCTCATAAGAACAAGCACCAAGCAATATGAGAACTATTCACCACAAAATTCCATCATTCAAGTTACTTTAATACATTACATTTTAGCTCATATTTATATGCATTACAAGACTCTTATCTATGAGCTTTAGCGGAAAAATATGGAGGGAAATTTTGGAGGGAAAGTTGGGTAGTTGGCAATTAGTGAGGGAGTAACTCTAACTACTTACATTAAATATTTTTCTCATGAAATGGCTGGCCCAACACATGCCTTAATAAATAAAAAAAGTATAATATTTATAAAAACAAAATACAAATGGTAAGCCCAATATTTGGGCTCTTTATTAGGTTTTTGATTGGGCTCCTAAAATTGGGCTTACCTTCAAACTTTTCTCTTGAACTTTAGCCATAGCTCTTATTGTTGGGCCTTTGATAATATTTTTAGAATATGCTACATCAGTGGAGGTGCTGCAATCTTTGAGAAAGCTCCAAAGGGAAAGGCCATCAAGTCTTAAGTTATTAACATGAACAAAGGTTATTAAAAAGTTGAGGTTTTCATTGTAGAATCTAATGTGGATAGCTTGATGGCATTGAGATAAAATCTTAGCTTTCCACATATTTGTCCACATAACCCAAATTCTATTTGAATAGGAAGATACAACATTTTTAAATTCAGCAAATTTACAAACATAATTAAACGCATTAGAATTTAATTTTGGTTCCATGATAGCAGTAACATTAATTTTCTTTTCAAACACTATATATTTAAATCTATTTCTAGATGAGGCAATACCAATGCCTCAAATATTCCAAGATGAAATATTCCTTAATGCACAATAGAGGAGCCGTTTGGGGTCCTTTGGGAAGCATCATTGGCTAAGTCAATATTAACAGCATTATGTAATGTTACAATATGATTATCAAATTCTATGTTATTAGTATCAAGAATCATGGATAAGAAATTGTACTTATTGGAGACAAGCAATTTGTTGTTGCTAAATTGTATTATTTTGGTTGTCACAGGTGTTTTGGGCTTTGAAAAAACATTTTGATTATCCATACCTTTTACGGTTTCAACATTATCAACGCTTTTAGCTAGGCAATTTCCATCAGCAAAAATTTCATTAGCAATACCTGCATTGTACATGTTATCTTCCTGCATGGCATCAGCAACATTAATCTCATCCTTTACCTCAGAATTGAAAGTAACAGCAGGAATTATTGGTCTATTACAATGTGTAATTGCAATTAAATTTTTTTATGCCACGATAATCCACAAAATTATAAGAACAGAATTAGAAACAGTGTTAGCAACAATTAAAGTATCATCTTTATCATTTCCAACATCAGCATTATTCTCAATATTCACTAAGTTTTGAAGAACAATAGCTTAAGTAATACTAGAATCTGCAAAAGTAATACTTGTTTGAGTAATTTCATTAGAAATACCTGCATTATACATGTTATTTTTTTGCATGACATCAGCATCATTAATATCATCTTCTAACTCAGAATTGAAGGTAACAATAGGAATTATTGGCCTATTACAATTTGTAATAGCAATTGAATTTTTTCGTGCCATGATAATCTACAGATTTATAAGAAACAGAATAAAAAACAGTGTTAGGAATGGCTAAAATATCATCTTTATCATTTCCAGCATCAACATTGCTCTCAAAATTTAAACTACCATTATTTCCAGCTATGAGATTAATGTTTTGCTCAGTTTCAAAATTTGGGATATTCTCTCCAAGTTTAACATTAGCATTACAATGATCATCATTAATACATATAACAATATTTCTATCATTTATAGTAGCCACATCACATAAATTATTAGCAGACATTGATGTGTTTTCCTCTGAGATAGCCAAAACATTAGAAGTAAGCTCAGCATTATTAATGTCTAAATAGTTTTCAGAGAAAATAACATTTCCGGGATCAGCATCAGGGGCAAATAAACTAGTAGCAATTTTAGCAAGAGCTGCATTAGCATTGTCAGTAAAAAACAAATTATTGTCGATATGTAAACTATCATTTTCAGCATTACAATGATCAGCAAAGGTGGTAGTGGCATCAGTGTTATCCAAATTCTCATTTGGAGGGGTAGAAGTGATATCATTTCTAAAAATATTATTATTTTCATTTCCCTCGGGCAAAATAAAAAGAGCAGTATTACTTTCAATAAAAGCATTCTCCTCTGTATTTATAAAACATGGATTTCCCTCAGCTGAATGAACAACATGAAGGGCAGAGTTATCTCAATGATTGAGAGGGCTATTATGATGAAAAGAGCAGTTATCAGTGTTATGCCCTAAAGTACTACACCAGTTGCAAAAAGAAGGCAAATTTTCATAAATGAAGGTACTACACCAGTTATCAGTGTTATGTCATAAAACTTGACTAAAAGAAAATAGCTCTCATTTTCTCGGGTTCTCGGGCACCTGAAAGCGACGCGAAATGTGATAAGGGCTTACCTTCGTCGGCTTTGGCGACGAAGCTTTCTGCGCTCTTGGTGATACTTTCTCACTTTTCCTTCTGTATTTTACTTTAATTTTATCGGCTGTTTTGGCTAGTTTGTTCTATGTGCATGTTATGGATCCTTCGCCTTTCATTCGCTCCTTTAAGGACATTGTGGAATCCGCCTCCCCGACCATATCGAAGTCTGTGGAAAATTTTAACGGTGCTACCGCTCCCGCATTGTTCTTCTCTGATGAGGAGGTACGAAATCTTGCTAACCCTCATGCCCTAACCTTAGTAGGAAAGTTTACTAGAACAAAACCTAGCTTTTGGTTGGTAAATGGCTTCATTAAAGTCTTAAAACTTCTCTTGTGAACATTAGGTCATTTGACTCGCACCGAGTTTTTTTACCTTTGAATCTGATCTTGATTATGCAAGAGTGTTCTCGAAAGGTTTGTATGATCTTAAAGGTAATACAATGCGGTTTTGCAAATGGGATCCCTTCTCTGATGTTACTCACGATGTTCAAATTGTGCCAGTGCGGATTAACCTACCTGGTCTTAGATTGCACTATATACCTAAGGATATTCTCTTAAATCTTGGGAGGGTTATCTGAAAACCTCTTCAACTGGATAAAAATACATCTCTCCTTAAAAATATTGCTACTCCTAGAATGTTACTTGAATTAAATATCTCTACCACCCTTACAAATTCTATTTGGTTGGGTTCTAGAGAAAGAGGCAATCTCTTTAGTTCTTATTATATTGGAAGCATTTAGACCATTAGATTTTAATCCAATAGATGCATGTGATTTTGCAACCCTAAAAGAATTCAGCCATAAAGCAATAAAGAAAGAAAGAAACCATGCAATGCAATTCTCTTTCTTCTTCCAGCCGCATATTTCTCCTATCCTTCCATGACCGATCCTTTCCTCTCGGCAAAAGAGAGGGTTTTTCTCCTTCTCATCGGCGTAAGAAAGTACTCGCCGACCCGTGATGGGCAGTTCAAGCACATCCTTCTTCCTTCCAGCCGCTGCTCCATCCTCTTTTGCCTGGTTGTAGCCACCTTCTTCCGAGCAGCCGCCTCCTCTCCTCCCTCTTGGCCGAGCAGCAGCTCGCTTCCTCCTTGGTCGGGCTGCATCTCCCTTCGCTGATCAGCAGTCATTCCTTCCTATGCATGGCTGAAATTCAACAGCACCTTCTCATCGAGGACAACATTCCTTCCTCTGCATGGCCGAAAATTCGGCATCATCTTCTTGCCGAGAACCATCTTCCCTAGCAGCCGCCGGCTTCTCAATCCATCTACATCGTTCGTCGATCTTCCACTTGTCGTCAAGGTTCACCCGTATCCTTGAATATTTGGCATTGTGTTATAAAAGAGAATTATTGTATCAAGCTGTAGATAATGCATTTTTTTAAGCAAATCAATCAAGCTGTAGATAAATTGAAGTTAGGAAATTAATGGCAGCTATGATAACATTGTGTTATAAATCCTAATTTCTCTCATACATATGAAACTAGTTTATCTGAGTGATTAGAGCGTTTTTTTTTTTCACCTCATGCATGCAAAGAGAATTATTGTAATAAATGCATGAAATTATATATATAGTTTAGTCCCTAATTCTATTACGGTTAAAATTATAAATAGTTTATTTATGGGATGGCTATTTTTATATAAATATGATTGTTGCTATGTGAGTTATATAGCTTATATCGATTCCAATGGATTTTAGAGTTTATATTAAAGTTAAAATGAGACTATAATACAATAATAAATTTGTCTTCAATATCACTCATAATCTTGTTCAAAAGCTTGAGTTAACTTTAATAATCTTATTATTTCACTTTCAATTAAATGAAAAGTTTGTATAAATAATGAGATTGTTGAATACACTTAAATCCTTCTTCGCATAATCAGCCATCCTAATACACATTTATATTAATTTGGCGTCCACAAATTTGTAGTAGAATGGCAAAGTTGCATGGTGGAATTCTAAATATAAATATAAAGAAACCGTATTAATAAAGGCATTAAATCAACATTTAAAATTAACATAGAAGATAAATTGTATGACTGACACTTAAGGAATAAGAAGTGTAATCAATTCATCATTTTGTTTCATTTCTCAACTAGGGAAACTTATCTATAGTCCATGCGAAGTCGAAGTCTTAAGGTTCTGAAGCCATGTGCTACAGAAGTTTGAAGTTGTGCAAAGTACGTTAAGTACTTAGAACTTTATTGAGTTCTGTATTTATTTAATTATACTATTTATTTTTTTGAGCTCTATAATATTGTGCATAAATCACTTGCATAGATATTAACTTCATTAGTGGTTCATTATTGTTCAAAACCATAACATCAAGATGTAAGGACTCTTTGCTATTGTAGGATAATAATTACTAGTTAGTGAACTTTTACTAAGTAGTATTATCACCTTATTTAGAAATTATAAATATGCAAAACATGTATTAAAATATAAAGTTTAGTAACTAATTTTGTTAATTATTCTTGCATTTAGGCAAACATTATTTAGTCATTTTTGGGGCCTAAAGAAATTTAATTAGGATGTTTGAGGAGTTGATATACTCCTTAGACAATAGTGATATCATTGAATAGAAAGATTCCATTTAGACATTTATCACCAAAGTTATCTTTTAGACCCTTAAAATATTATTAATTTAAGGAAATAAGGTTTTTTTTTTTTTTTTTTTTACCAAAACCCAAAAACTTTATTTCATCCAAAAACAAAAATTACAAAGTGGGGCTGGGTGGTACAAAAAAGCCCAAATCTAGAAAAACCAAAAGCCAACCCCAAAACGATAGACCCAAGGTAAATCCTAAAAAGCATATCCCAAAAATAAAAAATAATACAAAGTCTAGCAAGCCAAAGGAAAACAAAAGACAAAACTCAGGCAAGATCTCCCCATGCCGCAAAAGGACCTGCATAAAGCTCACACAAGGAATTATAATAATTGAATTTATCTGAGGAAACATACCGGCGATACTTAATGGCAGAATGGGAGGCCGCGACTCTGGAAAAAGATGAAACCTTCCTGTAAATAAAACAGTAGCAGCATACAATGATACCACCACAAATCTTAACGTTTGATAGAGATATTACAAACCGTGAGAAAGGAAGGGCCACCGAGAGCAGGTAATCGCAAAGTCACACTTCAACGCAATTGGACCAACATCATTAGTATTCAGAAAAGGAGCAATTGAACCTATCAAACACAACCTCCAATAAAAGCAAAAACTCCAAGCAACATGGGCGTGAATATTGAACTCTCTCACTAACCGATAGCGCAAACCAACGAGAGCGAAAGAGATAAGATAGCCGTTAGAAATGGAGAGGTCATAATACATTTTAAAGAATAAATCTATGGTGAACACGATAGCAGGGCAGATGCCTCCCGAAATGGAGTTCCCGTTAGTAGCCAAATGGAAAGCCATAGAAAAAAACGTCTCTCTAATCGAATAAATGTTCACATTAGTTTCATGAAGAAAAATATACTTTTCATAAAAATATGGAAATAATTCAATTTAATCAAGAAGACCCCGGCCAACAAATCCTTAACAACAGAACTGAAGAAACAAAAGTCCAAACAGAGCTTAACCCTCCCAAGATGGGCAGCCATATCCAAGAAACAAACTACTACCCTGCAATCAGACAGCCAATATACCAGCAGGCCTCTTAGCACAAACAGAGACTGCAGCACACCGACATGATAGCAAGCCATAGTATTGTTAATAGGATAAACAACACTCAATAAACCATTAGACAAGATAACCCTCTCCACCATAACCCAGCCAATAACGAAACAGCACCAATGAAACCTAGCAATCCTTATTAATCTAACATTGAAACAACCAGTCCACATGATCGTCTTGACGAACAACATGCATCTAATATCACAACAAAGCATAACATGGAATGAAATTAAAGTGTCGTTACCAGAATTCACCATAACCTCCTGAGTTTGATACCCATCCAGCAATCGAGCCCAAAGGAAGTTGGCCATTATATTATCCCACTTAATCTCAATCTTGAAAAAACGATAAGCAGACCACCCATCTAGGCCCCTAGCCTGGTTGAAGACACTGCAGCCAAGTAGCCGGTCTCCCACAAGAACTCGTATCATGTCAAAACATCTCAACGAGAACTGCGGCTCACCGGACAACTTACGAGCAGTAGTGACGACAGGTAGACAGGGTAGAGACCCGACGATAGAACGAATACAAACCTTCAAATAAACCATGCAAAAATAGCATAATTGAAAAAGAGGAATTATACATCCGGATAAAAAAACACACATCCAGCTAGCCATTGAAAAACAATCTATTAAAAAACTCCAACATTAAATAAATAGGCAAAAACATTTTTATTGATGTTATTCTAGCAGACTGACTTCTTAGGGAAAATGTTAATGATTGTATTGATATCGTTTATAATATTTAGTTTCAATTTATGGCAATTCCAATCAGCATCATGATATTTTTTCTGATTTTGGGCCACCCAAATGTTCCATAAAATATAAGCATCAATTAAATTCGAAAGCTGCAACTTCTTCAACTTCGCATTCCTAGCATTCCAAGGGGAAATATGGGAAGGAAGATCTGCTACAAGCTGGTTGAGGATTTTGATGCTGTTGAAAGTGGACCATAAAGAATGAGCAGAAGAGTTGTTGAAAAACAGATGGCTAATACTTTCAGAGCTCTCATTAGATAATTGGCAGCAGTGGCATTTAGAGGGCAGATTAAAACCTCTTGACGCAAGGATTTCGTCAACACTTATTAAGTTGTGATGAAGCCTCCAAATGAATAGACTAATGAGTGTAGGGATATTGTTATGCCAAAACCAAGGTTTAAAATTAATAAGCTTATAATTTATATGTATGTTCCAAGCTATCTTGAGATTAAATTTATCGTTGATGATAATGTCTGTAGTAGCATGCTTCTCGGCCATTAAAATTGGTTTGGAGTTCAAAATGAAGTCCTGAAAGTTGGGAGGTATGATGGATTTAAGGAGATTGGTGTTCCAAGAATTGTCGCTATTGTAACAATCCCCAAAAGTAAGCTTAGGTATAGCCGGATTACAGATTAAATGAAGGGGGCCAAGATCACTCCAAGCATCACACCAGAGGGAGGAAGAGGAGTCAAGATTGGTCCAATCAATTAAATGTTCCATGAGGTTTCTAGAATCCAACATCCTCTTCCAAGTTATAGAGTCTGTGAGTTTCCTAGTGCCAAGGACCGGATGAATTGTGGAACAATATTTAGCTTTAATGACATCCACCCAAATGTTTTTTCTGGTTCTAAAATTCCACCACAATTTGGCAGAAAATGGGTTGTGAATGGCTTCAAGATTTCTTATGCCAAGGCCCCCTTCCTTAATGGGGAAAGAAAGATTTTCCCATTTGGTCCAAATTAAATTGGAACCCTTGCTGCTCCCCTAAAGGAATTTGTTAAAAATGATATTAATTTTAGCCATCACTGATTTGGGAGGAGAGGTAACTTCAAGCCAATAGAGCAGAATTGTGTTAAAGATGTATTTGATTAAGGTAAGCCTACCACCTTGCGAAAGGTAAATATTTTCCCAACTCCGAATTTTTTTGAGGATTTGATCAATTACCCGTTGTATATTATGCTTTTATTCGAGCCTTTAAAAATAGGAATACCGAGATAGTTACAAGAAAGTTTGCCTTCTTTAAAACCAAGTTTATTCGAGATAAAATCTTTTAGATTATAATTGGCTTTGTTATTAATGAAGAAATTAGATTTAGAGCCATTAGTTTTAAGCCCAAAATCCCATTCAAGAGTGTTGAGTAACGATTTGATCTTTATGATGTTTCTTTTATTGGCATTAGTGAAAATGATAAAATCATCAGCGTAAGCCAAATGAGAAATCAAGAGTTTGCTTCCGACTTTGTAGTGAAGATTGTTATCCAACCGAAAAGAATTGTTATGATTTATGGACCAATAATTGATAGCTATATTGAACAGGATGGGTGATAAAGGATCACCTTGTCTAAGCCCTCTAGAGGAGTTAAAAAAGCTAGCTGGAGCTCCATTGATTAAAATAGAGAACCAAACATTTGAGATTAGATTTTTGATTTTGGAGATGAAAGATATATTGAAACCATAGGCTTGTAACATTTTTAAGAGAAAGTCCCAATCAAGTTTAACAAAAGCTTTTTCAATGTCTAACTTGAGAATTTTATTGTGACCTCTGCTTTTTTTGTTAAGGCAATGGAATTATTCTTGTGTGGCAAGGATGTTATCTTTAATGTGTCTTCTGCAATAAACCCACTTTGGTTTTGTTCAATTATCTTAGGAAGCAGATCTCTTAAACAATTTGCAATTAGTTTTGAAATGATCTTATGTAGGGATGAGCATAGGCTAATGGATCTAAAATGATTCCACGAAGAGGGAGCGGTGACTTTTGGGATTATGGTGATGGTGGAATGAGTAAAAAATTTTGGAAGAGGAACGTTGCAAAAAAATTCTTTAATCCCATTGCAAATATCTTCACCCACAATGGACCAAGCTTTGATAAAGAATTCAATAGGAAAACCATCTTGACCGGGGCAAGAGTCATGATTAAGGTTTGTTATAACTTTCCAAATTTCATCAATTGTGGGCATGACATTTAGAGATTGATTATCAGATTGGGAAATAATGGAGTCTGGAGAACATAAGGACAAATCATTTGATTGATTAGACTCAGAAGAGAGAATGTTTGAGAAATAATTAATGGCTGAGGCTTGAATATTTTCATCTTTGGATAGAGATACTCTATCCGGGTTGCTGATCAAGTGGATTTTACTTTTAGAGATATGTTTATTAATCCAATTATGATAAAATTTAGTATTTTTTTCTCCTTGAAGTTTCCACCGGATACTACATTTTTATTTCCAGTAACATTCAATATTATTATGACATTGAATAAGATCAGCTCTAGCTTTGGAAAAATTGATTTTATTGTCAGTGGTTGGTTGAGATTCAAAAATATTTTCCAAGTTATTGACTAGATTTTCAAGGGAAGAAGCCTTAGTAAAAATGTTACCAACCACGTTGTGATTCCAAGCATTTAGGTTCTTACGAAGGCATTTGAATTTCTCTACAAGTCTAGGTAGGCCATAAGAACTACAGTTTGTAGTTCAAGAAGAGCGGATAACATCTAAATAGTCCGAGAGATTTAGCCAAAATAATTGAAACCTAAAAGATTTATTTATTCCAGTAGGGGGGTTACTAGAACAAAAAAAGATCGGCTTGTGATCTGAGTTGGAAAAATTTTGAGAGAAGTTTTTAATATCTCGAAAATGGTTACACCAAGCATTATTCATTAAGAATCTATCAAGTCAGGCAAATTTTCTACCATTGGACCAAGTGAAAGCAGCCCTGGCACAGTTAAAGTCATCTAAGCCATACTGAAGAAGGGCGGAGTTAAAGTCAAAAGTTGATGCCGAGTGGTTAAGGGCATAACCTTTATATTCGTTCGGGTTGAGGACGGCATTAAAATCTCCACCAATGAGCCACGGGAGGTTATTAAAAGGGCTATTTTTAAGAAAGCTCCAAAGGAGTTGCCTATTACTTCTAAGGTTATTAGCATGAACAAAAGTGACTAAACCAGTGAAGTTTTGATTTGATACTTTCAAGTTAATAGCTTGATCACATTGGTTAATTATATAAATATTCCACAAGTTATTCCAAAAGATTCAAATCTTATTAGAGAGAGAAGCAGTGTTATTCTCAAAATGAAGAAATTATTGAATCTTGAGGCAATCCTAGCTTTGAAGTTTAGGTTTGAAAATGGCTGTGATTTCAATTTTATGTTTCATTATTAAGTGTTTAAGGCGGTTCTTAGAGGAAAGTTGCCCAAACATCTAATATTCCAAAAGAGAATATTCATTGATCAACAAAAGAAGGTCCGGGGTGAACCTTCTATTTAAAAATATTAAATTTTGGTAGTTTTTAGTTATTTGATCTAAGCTTTTCATTTTAGTTAATCCAGAGGGTTAATTGTGTAGAATATAGTTCGAACCCGCTGATTTTTCCCATGACACTTAAATCATTAAAAGTTTGAATTTAGATATTTCATTGAATCTAATTAGGCTCAATGGAACTCCCTATATGTAACAACCCAAGGTTGTTACCTAGCTTAACTTTAGTCTAATTGTATCGTAATTATAATTCCATTATGTTCAACTAGTCATTAGAACCAAACTCTGAAAGTTTGGAGCAATTCAGAGCTCAATCAATTATTTTGGAATATTTTAATATTTAATTAGAGGTATTTAATTTGACCTCGAATTCAAAATATGACTTTGCCATTGCAATCGTCACCCTCAAATTAGCTAGGTGATGTTTTGGTGTGTTTGGAAGTCGTCGAATTTTCGTGAATATTTTAATATAATTAAATGCGCCGAAAAATAGGATAATTAAATAGTCATCAAAATCAAAAATCCAACTTTGCCATTGAATTCCTCACCCCCAAATTAGCTAGCGGTGAATTTTTGGCAATTTTTGGAGCGCATTTAATTAACTTGAATTTTTAGCAATTTAGAAAATAAATAATTAATTATTTAATTAAAAAAAAATCAATTTTTTAATTTTCCTTGACTGCCCCCATGCAATTTTGACTGACCATCCCTCCCCTCTCCTCTTAGCCATGCTCTCCTTAGGCTCATGATGGCTCCCTCTACTCCCTCTCCCTAGGCTCATCATTTCTCCTTCTCCTTTAAGAAGGAGCTCAAGCTCCGTCTTCATCTCCATTTTGATAAAAGCTGCAGCTCTCCCTTCTCCTCCATTACTAGGTCTTGGGCTGAAGAAGAAGAAGGAGAAGCTCCTCCTCCAAGCTTTCCAAGTCTTCTTCCTCCTTCTATCGCAAGCCTAAAGCTACCCGCTTGCTCACTCTCCTTGTACCCTTTTGTTTACTCTCCTTGTATCCATTGCTCCTCTTTCTTGTCTTCTTAATATTTCTATTATGCTTGAATGTATCTTTAAAAATCCATAAGCATGTATGAAAGTCATTAAGACTCCATAAAGCATCACATTTCTTGAAAGAAAATTGTTTTACTTTTTGTCTATTCTGCACACCCCTGCATTTATCACCATTTTTTGTATAGTTAGGATGCTCTATTTATGCCAATTTTAGTGTCAATGGAAAGGTATCAAAATGAGATTTCCATTGATATATGACACCACTTATGGAATGCTCTGAATTGAGAATATTTGAGCTCAAAATGAGGCCTTTATGGGTTTTCGCACTCGCAAAAACACCGTCTGGCGCTTCAGCACCCGAGTTGCAAACTGGGCCGCTGCAGCATGCAATAGTACACTGTAGCGGGCTGCAGTGTCATTTTGGAAAAATCATATAAAATTTGTTAATTACCTAATTAAGCAGTAAATCACAAATGGACCGCTGCAGCGCATGGCGCGCTATAGTAGGTTGTGGCGGTATTTTAAGAAAACTATATAAAATCAAAAAAATAAATTAATTGAACAGTACTTTTGCGAGTTGGACCGTTGCAGCGCGCCAGAAGCGCCACAGCGCGCTCCAATGCCAGAAACGTTGCAGTGCGCTCTAGCGCGCCACAACGCGCTATCGTGCGCCACAACGCGCTATCGCGCGCCACAACGCGCTACAGCGCCCAGAAATTATAAAATTACCCAGAATTTTTGAAAATGTCCAGAATTGGCTGAAATGGCTTAAACTTCACTGTTTTTAAATTTTAAGGTCCGTAGGACCCTTAGTGGGACTGAATTATATCAAATATTTTAGTTAAAATTGAGCATTGCATAAAATTCTATATTGAAATTAAATTTGTAACTTTGTCATCTTTATCAAGTGCTCAAAACCTGTTATGTATCTTAAATGTATTATGCAAATTACTAGATAATAGAATCCTTAAAAGCTTGTATTACATAAGTATAATCTTAACAATCAAATGGCATGGAACCTAAGTCTTTTAGATTTATAATCAAGTGCTAATCCATTTGTTTTTATTTAGAATTTGGTTAGCCTTAATTACATTTTATCCTATGTCATCTTTACATTTATATGCTTTCATGATACTAGGATCTATGTTAGAAAACTCTAAACATTTATTTGGACACCTAAGTGTGTGTAATTGCCATTAAACTATAATTGAATATAAGAATCTTGATAACTTGATTAAGTAGATGTTACTTAATCTAAACTTAAAACTGCCATCAATAATGCACTAATAATACATTGATTTATCTTTGACCTTTAAATCAACCTTTGGTCTTAATGGTAGAAGGGTTAAGAGTTAAATCCCTAACTTGTCTAGATTAAGATCTAAACTTTAATCGCTTAATTAATTAACTTGATTGAAAAATTATTTAATTAATATTATTCCAATAATGCATCTGATTTAGTATTGATCTTAAATCATTGAATTAGAAGTGCTAAGGTTAAAATTAAATCTATGTGATTGAACCATCTGAATCTAAATTTTAGATCTTTGATTTTCTCTTATATAAAACTATTAGCATAAAATGGATAATAAAATTGTAATGATTTATGAAATGATCTAACTCTAAAAGATCTTTGATTTTATCTCATAGTTGTGGAGTAGGAAAGGATCAGATGAATTTTGATCATCTGATATGATCACTTGAATGTTAACTTAAGAAGTAAAAAAGTGAGATCTTAAGGGTCTTGCTATAGGATTGTTATTGAAATGTTTAAAGACCTTAACTATTGATACATTGAAGTAGAAAGAACTTTTGTAACTTATTAAGGTAGTAATCTTAGATGATCCTTTATAACCTTAGATGTTGATCTTGACCCTTTGTGGTAGGAACTACCTAAAGCATCTAGAATAGAACTTCCCCCTTATGGTAGAAATTATTATTGAGTGATCTCTATGATCACACCCTTAGAGCCTTTTGTAGGGCTCACCCACTTAGAGTAAAGATTAATATCATTGATAAATCCTTGTTGATTAAGTTGAGTTGTCTAAATCCAGATTATTGGTTAGTGTAGTATGGTATACCCATAGTACTGGATTACTTCAGTAGTATTCAGAATTGGTTGATTCACTCTAATGTGAACTTATGACTAGGTGCTATCCTAAGGGATTAGATGAACACAGTCTCATTAGAGTAAATCTTCCAAGACTAAGAGTGTTATAAATAGGGGCTCACTCCTTAGTTTGATTAAAATACAAATTGCCATCGGGTGATGCCTCCAAGCGAAGATCGCTTCAATGAGTGTGGCTTAAACAAACTAAGCAATTCGAGTCACCTTCTTTAAGACACTAAGTGTGATTGTGAGTTGGGCATCTTAATGACTTAGCTTGAGATACAAATTTCCATCAGGAGATGCTTCTTATCGAAGATCGATTCGTTAGGGTGGCTTAATCAAACTAAGTGTTAAGAACCACCTTTCTTGCAAACGTGTTAAATATGTGTATGCAATCATCCCATCTAATGATTTTTAAGTAAACTCTCAACTTTAACCAATTATCAAATTAGAATCTAGGAGTCAGAATCCTTTTAACAAGATTTTACACAATGGAGACCTTGAATTCATTATCAAATTTCTAAGCATTTTTCTGGATTTATCTCATGTAGCTTAGAGGCATGAGCATGAGCATAAGCATAATATTGAGTATTAGTAATGATGTATGAGTATCAGTGATACTTTATGAGTTACAAAATATTACATACTTTGACTGGAAAATTTCAGGATGCATCAGCATCACAATCCCAACTGGATATATGTAGATATTGGTCCATATAACTCATAGCAGTTCGGTGATATTTCAGATACATATCAGTAGCATACAGTATTGTGGCATATTCAGATGTACAATTTTAGTGGCATACATCATAGTCTTACATGCTATTACTCAATTTCATATACATTACTGATTGTAGTTTACTTTCAGTATTTAGTTTACAGTTCAATTTTATATTGCTTTACTTTAGTTTCATACAATTTTATTTAGTTTTATACTTTCAGTTGCTTTTACAATTTTTCTGTAGATTTACTTATATTATGTAAATATAAATGAATAACTAAAACTATTTAGATTAGTTTCGATGTGTTAGACTTATTACCTAACACGGGGTACTTTTGGGATTCGGCAATTTGCTAAATCTTGACCAGTATATTGAGCCAGGTCAGGTGGACACCTAGGAGAGTCATGATGAGCCAGTGGAGCACTAGTGGACTCTCCACCAATTTTACTACTTTTCTGCTTAATTTTATTTCAGTTCAGAACTTAGCCTTTATTCTATATTTCAGTAAACTATTTGTAATAATTCTGGATGTATTTTCTTTTCTTTTCTGAGGCAAATGTTTTTATACAACTTTTGTGATGAATGTTTATGGATGTTTGCTTTAGCTTTCGCACTCTGTTATATACTACTTATACCTAGTATTGTGATGTGATCAGTATCTTTGAAATATTGATATCTTATGCATATATTGGATTCTTCTTGTTGTATTATAAATCCAATATATGTATTTACCTAATACTTAGAATAAGGATATAACTCTTATCTTAAGTATTAGTTCTCAACCCTCCTTGAGGTTAAGTCAGTAGCCCTTCAGATGGATTGAGTGTTTTCAGCAATTTTGGGGAGACGGGTTATTCCTCCCCAAGTGGCGCGCTGCTTCACATCCATAGTTCATCCTACTAAAATCTCAGAAATGAAACTAAGAATATCTGGAAATGACACCTTAGGAATTGAACGAACCATAAACGAGTAAAATATGGTTAAATATTAAAAGGAAGTAACATATGACATTTTAGGATTTAAATGGACCTTAAAGAAGTAACATATACAAATTTAACTCTTATAACTGAAATAATTGGAAATCAGAACTAATAATTGACTGAAATTTTAGGGATGGAATATCAGCAGTTCAATTTCTTCTACTACCTTAAATTATTCGACGAGTATTGGGCAGATGATTTCCAAGATGGCAAAATCTATGGAATGATCATAGAAGGAGTATCTCCTTATGGAGTAGAAGTGCTATATAAGATTTTAGTTTGTCCGGCCTTCAGAGGAACTAGTATCCCTGTTCTTGCCAAAAAGTGGTTAAATCGTGTGACCACTGCATTTCGAGAGACAACTTGTCCTGACGACTATCATCTCCAGATTTTGGGATTTCTGCTTGGTGGTTCTGCCGATAGATAGTGATACTGGACAAATAGAAGATTATCTAGGAATCATCAATTAGTAACATTCGATGATTTTTGTGCTACTTTTAGGGTAGAATATTGTACCTGATGTCCTTATATTTCATATCTTACCTAGCTTTTATATCAGTTTATCCTTTTGTGTACCTATGTAACTTCTCTTTTGAGAAAGAGATAATTGAAAAGGATAGTAGATCTTTGTTTCATTTGCTAAATTCATACTTTGTTGCAGTCATGAATCCAGTATCTCCTTCAGCTCCTACCTCGATTAAGAAAGCGGTCTCGTCATCTGGCGGACCCAAAGAATCAAACACAATGGCAAGTCTGATGAAGGACCTTATAGAAAGCAATGCGCAACAAGCGCAAGAGACACGTGCTCTAATTCTCTCTGTCATGCAATAATCTGCACCCCCATCAGGGTTCTCATCTTCTTCACACTATACTAGTGATGGAATCCTACACAGTTTCCTTCGACTTAGAACTCCCACGTTCAATGGAGCATTGAACCCAATGGATATAGTAAATTGGCTCAAGATGGCTGAAAAGAACTTGGCTAGTATCAAGTGTCCTAATTTTGAAGCTATTCACTTAGTGACTCATCTGTTCCAAGAAGAAGCTGAGTATTGGTGGGAGAATGAGCGGAACAATAAATCCACCGATTATAAATTAGAAGATATCCCCTGGGATATATTTTTGGAAGAATTTCGTGAGGCGTTTATACCAGCACATCTCAAGCAATCCTGGAGGATGAGCTCCAACATCTCACCCAAGGTAATAATTCAATGTTCGACTATGAACAAGAATTACGGAGATTGTCACACTTCGTTTCGGACCTAGTTAGAACTGAAGCATCTAGATGCCAGCATTTTCTGAAGGGTCTGAGAGACTCCATAAAAGCTCACTTAGTCTCCCGTCAGATTAAGAATCTGATTGAATTGATCAAAGCTGCCCGTCTACAAGAAGGATTCCAAGGTCAACTAGAGCGAAAAAGAAAGGCGATAGTCATGCAACAAAGGAAGGAACATTTTGGTCATCATAAGATAGCAAGGGTGTATAATATGGAAGCTGAACAATCCCAACCTCAGGACTCCGAATGCAAGTGGTACCATCCATATGGGAAATGCTACCACTTTGGTGGTGTGTGCTTTACTTGTGGTCAAAAAGGCCACCGCTATTTTGAATGCAATTCTAAGATGATAATTGACGGAGTGCTCATCGACCACTCCCGTCATAAACAAGTATTCAGTGCACAACTAAGGAATAGTCGAGAACCTACCCTAGCTGTACTGCCATCCCCTACTTCAAATGCTAAGGCAACTGTACCTATGCAAAAGCCAGCCAATAATTGTCAAGGCCAATGACCCCAAGGCAAACAACCTACAACTATTGCAAGGGTATACATGCTAACACCCACCTCTACACCTGAAGATAATGATGTCATTTTGAGTATGTCTTAAATTAAAATTTTATTCAGTTCTTACTATTTTAGTATTTAGTCTTTATTGTTCCAAAATTTTCAAATGATTGAGTAGCAATTCTTATTAAATTATTGTTATCATAGTCACCTTATCAATACATGATAAAGTTTGTAACATTCTTTTCGATACTAGGGCGAGTCATTCCTTCGTATCGGAAAGCTAGGCAAAGACTCTTAAGCTACCAACCTATCGATTAGCAAACTCGTTGAGCATCGGGTTACCATCCGGATCCCATATGCAATCCCAACAATTTTGTAACATAGATATTCCAATGGAGCTAAATTAGTTATACTGCTAATCGCAAACTTTGATATAATCCTAGGCATGAATTGGTTAAGTGAACATGGTGCTTCTATAAATTGTCAAAAGAAGAAAATCACTTTGGGTAGTGGAAGCCAATCAAAAACCTTCGTTGGAAGATTTAGCACTCAAGCATCATTGATCAATGCCATGAAAGCAAAAAAGCTAGTCAGAAAAGGATATGTTGCGTATCTCGTAACAATGCTGGGAGAAAAGAAAGAAGTCGTGCCTATTTCTGAGAACCGAATAGTTTGTGAATTTCCCGATGTTTTTCCTGAAGACCTACCTGGTTTTCCTCCCATTAGAAAAGTATAATTTGCTATAGAATTAATCTTGGGGACCCAACTATTATAAAAAGTTCTGTATCGTATGGCGCCTAAGGAGTTGCAAGAGTTGAACAAGCAACTGGAAGAGCTATTAGAAAAAGGTCTTATTCGACCAAGTTCGTCTCCTTGGGGAGCGCCAGTTTTATTCATGAAGAAGAAAGATGGATTGATGAGAATGTGATTATAGAGAATTGAACAGTGACTATCAAGAACAAATACCCATTACCGCGAATCGATGATCTATTTGATCAATTATCTGGAGCTAAGGTATTTTCCAAGAACGATTTGCGATCTGGGTATCATCAGCTAAGAGTTAAATATGCGGATATAGAAAAGACAGCTTTTAGAATGCGTTAAGGACATTACAAATTCCTAGTAATGTCATTTAGATTAACCAATGCACCGTCCATCTTTATGGACTTAATGTAGGGAGTACTAAAAGCATATTTAGATAAATTTGTCATCGTCTTTATTGATGACATCCTGATTTATTCAAAGAGTAATATTGATCATGAGAAACACTTAAGATTAGTTCTACAAGAACTCCGAAACCATGAGTTTTATGCAAAATATTCCAAGTGCGAGTTTTGGCTTGACTCAGTCTCTTTTTTGGGCCATGTCATAAATGCACAAGGAATTAAAGTAGATCAAAATAAAGTTAGCGCTGTTCAGGATTGGTCACATCCAAAGTCTGTGACTGATATCAGAACTTTTTGGGTATGGCAGGGTATTATAGAAAATTTGTCAAGGACTTTTCACAGATAGCTTCCCTCTCACAAAGTTAACTCAGAAGGCAGTCCCATTCGTCTAAAGCCCAAATTGTGAGAAGGCCTTTCAATCATTAAAAGATGCCATTTCTTCTGCCCCAGTTCTTGCCTTACCTAAAGAAGCTTTGAATTACCAAGTCTATATCGATGCATTTGGGATAGGCTTGGATTATGTGCTAATATAGGAAGGAAAAGTTATTGCCTATGCATCTCATCAGTTAAAACCACATGAGAAGAATTATCCCGTTCATGATCTCGAATTAGCTGTCGTAGTCTTTGCCTTGAATATTTGGTGTCATTATCTTTATGGCGTCCAATGTTCCATATTTACAGATCATCAGAGCTTAAAGTATATTTTCACTCAGAGCGAACTCAACTGTCATTGGCAAAGATGACTCGAGTTAATAAGCTATTAAGATTTATTGATCTAGTATCATCCGGGGAAAGCGAAGGTTGTACCTGATGCACTCAATCATCATGCTATGCTCTCCTCCTTAATAGCTTCAAGCCCTTTAGAGGAAGAATTCAGAAGGCTTGATATTTGGCTAGTTCGTGATGCTATGCTAAGCGAATTGATATCTATAAATACCGTAGAACCAATGTTTAACCATGATGTCCCCATCTCTCAAATGAAAGATGAAGACTACTTGAAATTCAAAATGGAGATCAAAAGTGGTCGTCATTTTGATCTACAGTTGCGAGGTAATGTAATATATCAAGGAGATCGCCTATGGATTCCCAAATCCATGCATCAATAAATTTTAGTGGAAGACCACAATTCTGGTTACCAAGTACATCCTGGTAGTACTAAGATGTATCAAGACCTGAAGAAGTCATTTTGGTGGCCTGAAATGAAGAAAAGCGTGGCTGAATTTGTATCGAAGTGTCATGCCTGTAATCTAGTCAAGATCGAACATCAGAAGCATGGAGGACTTCTCCATCCTCTAGCAATTCCTGAATGGAAGTGGTTTGATATTTCTTTAGACTTCATAATGGGTTTACCTAAATCAAGATCTGGTGCTAATTCAATTTGGGTCATTGTCGATCGACTGACCAAATCGGCACATTTCATTCCAATGCGTCAAACCGGTTCTGTAGAGAAATTGGCGAAGCTGTATATCAAGGAAAGCATCAGACTTCATGGAATTCCGAGGTCTATTGTATATGATCGTGATAGTCGATTCACTTCTAAATTCTGGCAAGCTGTGCATCAAGACTTGGGAACTACCCTAGCCATGAGCACTGCTTTTGATCCTCAAACAGATGGTCAAACAGAGCGAATTAATCAAGTTCTTTAAGATTTTCTTCGTCTCTGTATTCTGGATTTCAGTGGTTATTGGAAAGATCATATTCCCTTAGTAGAATTTGCTTATAACAACAATTTTCTATCAAGTATTGGCATGGCTCCGTATGAAGCCTTGTATGGTAGAAAATGTAGTACACCCTTAGCGTGGTCTGAAACAGGCGTTCAGCTGTATGGTTCAAATTTAGTTGAAAAAATAAATAAGAAAGTGCAATTGATCCAACAGAGAATTAAAGGAGCTCAAGATTGCCAGAGTAAATATCATGATTCCCATCATTGTTCTCTAGAGTTCAATATTAGAGATTTTGCATATCTCAAAGTAAGCCCAATGAAAGGTGTATTTTGTTTCGGTGTAGCTGGGAAGCTCATCCTCGCTACATTGGACCATTCGAAGTAATAGAGAAAATCGATTCCGCAGCATACAAATTAAAACTTCTTGAAGATTTCTCTACAATTCATAATGTGTTCCATATCTCCTCTCTACGGAGGTGTCTTCGTAATCTGTCTCATATAGTTCAGCTTCTAGCAGTATCTCTTCAGCTGGATCTTTCTTATATAGAAGAGCCTATCAGAATCTTAGTTCGTGATCAAAGGCAGCTAAGAAATTGCTCCATTCCCATGGTAAAGGTTCAACGGAGTAATCACTCTGTTGAAGAATCAACTAGG
Organism: Gastrodia elata; assembly: GCA_016760335.1. NCBI lineage: Eukaryota > Viridiplantae > Streptophyta > Magnoliopsida > Asparagales > Orchidaceae > Gastrodia > Gastrodia elata. Next base: position 24,469,892 of record CM028672.1, on the reverse strand, counting down.
GAAAAAGTGGTCGATACGCGACAGAAATATCCAATTCTCTTTGACAATTCAGGTACCTTTAAGATTCAAAATTTCTGTTCTTAATTTTCTACATTTTATTTTTCCCTTCTTAGTAATGATGTCGAGAATGACATCATTTTTAAGTGGGGGAGTCTATAACAACCTAAGGTTATTATCCAGCTTAACTTTAACTTAATCGTATCGTAATTATCATTCCATTAAGTTCAACTAGTCATTAGAACCAAAACCTGAAGGCTTGGAGCATTTCAGAGCTCAATCAATTATTTTAGAATGTTTTAATATTTAATTTGAGGTATTTAATTTGACCTCAAATTCGAAATCCGACTTCACCGTTGTGATCGTCACCTCCAAATTAGCTAGGGGTGATGTTTTGGGCGTATTTGGAAGTCGTCGAATTTTCGTGAATATTTTAATATAATCAAATGTGCCGAAAAATAAGATAATTAAATAGTCATCAAAATCAGAAATCTGACTTTGCCGTTGAATTCTTCACTCCCAAATTAGCTAGGGGTGAATTTTTGGCAATTTTCGGAGCGCATTTAATTAACCTGAATGTTTAACAATTTAGAAAATAAATAATTAATTATTTAATTAAGAAAATTCCTTAATTTTCCTTGACTGCCCCCATGCAATTTCAGCTGACCATCCCTCCCCTCTCCTCTTAGCCATGCTCTCTTTAGGCTCATGATGGCTCCATCTACTCCCTCTCCCTAGGCTCATCATTTCTCCTTCTCCTTTAAGAAGGAGCCCAAGCTCCATCTTCATCTCCATTTTGGCAAAAGCTGCAGCTCTCCCTTCCTCTACATTGCTAGGTCTTTGGCTGAAGAAGAAGAAGGTGAAGCTCCTCCTCCAAGCTTTCCAAGTCTTCTTCATCCTTCTTTTGCAAGCCTAAGGGTACCCGTTTGCTCACTCTCCTTGTACCCTTTTATTTACTCTCCTTGTATCCATTGCTCCTCTTTCATGCCTTCTTAATGTTGCTATTATGCTTGAATGTATCTTTAAAAATCCATAAGCATGTATGGAAGCCATTAAGGCTCTTTAAAGCATCACATTTCTGAAAAGAAAACTGCTTTGCTTTTCGTCTATTATGCACACCCCTGCATTTATCACGATTTTTTGTATAGTTGGGATGCTCCATTTGTGCTAATTTTAGTGAAAATGAAAAGATATCAAAAAGACATTTCCATTGATATATGGCACCGCTCATGGAACGCTCTGGATTGAGAGTATTTGAGCTCGAAATGAGGCCTTTACGAGTTTTCGCACTGACAAAATAGCGCGCTGTAGCGGGCTGCAGCGTCATTTCAAAAAAATCATATAAAATTTGTTAATTACCTAATTAAACAGTAAATCTCAAAAGGACCACTACAACACGCCATAGCGTGCTGGAGCGGGCAGTGGCGGTATTTTAAGAAAACTATAGAAAATTAGAAAAATAAATTAATTGAACCGTACTTTTGTGAGTTGGACCGTTGCAGTGCGCCAGAAGTGCCACAGCGCGCACCAGCGCCAGAAGCGCTGCCGCGCGCTATCGCGCACCCCAGCGCGCTGCAGTGCCTAGAAATTAGAAAATTATCCAGAATTTCTGAAAATGTCCAGAATTGTCTAAAATGGCCTGAACTTTACCGTTTTGGCATTTTAAGGTCCCTAGTACCCTAGTGGGACTGAATTATATCAAATATTTTAGTTAAAATTGAGCATTGCATAAAATTTTATGTTGAAATTAAATTTAAAACTTTGTCATCTTTATAAAGTGCTCAAAACCTATTATGTATCTTAAATATATTATGTCAATTGCTAGATTATAGAATCCTTAAAAGCTTGTATTGCATAAGTATAATCTTAACAATTAAATAGCATGAAATCTAAGTCTTTTAGATTTGTAAGCAAGTGCTAATCCCTTTGTTTTGATTTAAAATTTGTTTAGCCTTAATTACATTTTATCCTATGTTATCTTTACATTTATATGCTTTCCTAATACTCAGATGTATGTTAGAAAACTCTAACCATTTATTTGGACACCTAATTGTGTGTAATTGCCATTAAACTATAATTGAACATAAGAATCTTAATAACTTGATTAAGTAGATGATACTTAATCCAAACCTAAAATTGACATCAATAATGCACTAATAATATATTGATTTATCTTTGACCTTTAAATCAACCTTTGGTCTTAATGGTTGAAGGGTTAGAGGTTAAACCCTAACTTGCTTTGATTAAGATCTAAACCTTAATCGCTTAATGAATTAACTTGATTGAAAGATAATTTAATTGCCATTATTCCGATAATACGTCTGAGTTAGTGTTGATCTTAAATCATTGAATTAGAAGTGCTAAGGTTAAAATTAAATATGTGTGATTAAACTATCTAAATCTAAACTTTAGATCTTTAATTTTTTCTTATGTAAGACTATTAGCATAAAATAGATAATAAAATTGTAATGATTTATGAAATGATCTAACTCTAACAAGATCTTTGATTTTATCTCATAGTTGTGGAATAGGAAAGGATCAAATGAATTTTGATCATCTGATCTGATCACTTGAATGTTAACTTAAGAAGTAGAAAAGTGAGATCTTAAGAGTCTTGCTATAGGATCATTATTGAATTGTTTACAGACTTTAACTATTGATACATTGAGGTAGGAAGAATTTTTGTAACTTATTGAAGTAGGAATCTTAGATGATCCTTCATAACCTTAGATGTTGATTTTGACCCTTTGTGGTAGGAACTACCTAAAGCATCTAGAATGGAACTTCCCCCTTGTGGTAGAAATCATTATTGAGTGATCTCTATGATCACACCCTTGAAGCCATGTGTAGGACTCACCCATTTAGAGTACCAATTAATAGTATTTATAAAGCCTTGTTGATTAAGTAGAGTTGTCTAAATCCAGATTATTGGTTGGTGTAGTATGGTGTACCCATAGTACTGGATTACTTCAGTAGTATTCAGGATTGGTTAATTCACTCTAATATGGACTTATGACCAGGTGCTATCCTGAGGAATTAGATGAATACAGTCCCGTTAGAGTAAATCTTCCAAGACTAAGAGTGTTATAAACATGGACTCATTCCTTAGTTTGATTAAAATATAAATTACCATCGGGTGATGCCTCCTAGCAAAGATCACTTCAATATGTGTGGCTTAAACAATCTAAGCAATTTTAATCACCTTCTTTAGGACACTAAATGTGATTGTGAGTTGGGCATCATAATGACTTAGCTTGAGATACAAATCGCCATCTAGTGATGCCTCCTATCGAAGATCGCTTCTTTAGGGTGGCTTAATCAAACTAAGTGCTAAGAATCACTTTTCTTGCAAATATGCCAAATATGTGTATACAATCATTCCATCTAATGATTTTTAAGTAAACTCTCAACTTTAACCAATTGTCAAATTAAAATCTAGGAGTCAGAATCCTTTTAGCATGATTCTGCACAATGGAGACCTTAAATTCATTATCAAATTTCTAAGCATTTTTTAGGATTTATATCAAGTAGCTTAGAGGCATGAGCATGAGCAAAAGTATGATGTTGAGTATCAGTAATGATATATGAGTATCAGTGATGATTTATGGGTTACAGAATATTGCATACATTGACTAGGGAATTTTAGGATGCATCAGCATCGTAGTCCCAACTCGATATATGTAGACATTGGTTCGTACGACTCATAGCAGTTCTGTTATATTTTAGTTGCATATCAGTAGCATATAGTTTTGTGGCATATTCAGATGCACAGTTGCAGTGGCATACAACTTAGTCTTATATGCTATTACTCAGTTTTATATACATTACTAATTTTGGTTTATTTTCAGTACTTAGTTTATAGTTCAGTTTTATATTACTTTACTTTAGTTTCATACAGTTTTATTCAGTTTTGTACTTATAGTTGCTTTCATAGTTTTTCTACAGATTTACTTATATTAAGCAAATGTTAAATGAATAACTAAAACTGTTTAGATTAGTTTCGATGTGTTAGACTTATTGGCTAATACGGGGTACTTTTTAAATTCAGCAATTTGCTAGATCTTGAGTAGTATATTGAGCCAGGTTAGGAGGACACCCAGGAGATTCTGGAGGTGCTAGTGGAGCACTAGTGGACTCTCCTCCAGTTTTACTACTTTTCTGCTTAATTTTATTTCAGTTCAGAACTTAGCCTTTATTCTGTATTTCAGTAAATTGTTTGTACAAATTATGGATATATTTTCTTTTCTTTTATGAGACGAATGTTTTCATACAACTTCTGTGATGAATGTTTCTAGATATTTGCTTTAGCTTCTGCACTCTGTTATATACTGCTTATACTTAGTATTGTGATGTGATCAGTATATTGAAAATGTTGATATCTTATGCATATATTGGATTCTTCTTGTTGTATTCTAAATCTAATGTATGTATTTGCCTAATACTTAGGATAATGATATTATTCTTATCTTAAGTATTAGTTCTCAACCCTCCTTGAGGTTGAGTCAGCAGCCCTTTATATGGGTTGAGTGTTTTCAACTATTTCAAAGAGACGGGTAATTCCTCCCTGAGTGGCGCACTGCTCCGCCGCCAAATTATGATTTTACCTCTTTCCGTGTGGCGACGAGGTGGGGTGCTACACTATAGCTCAAAACTTAAATATCATATGTAATTGAATAACTTAGACTTCCGATACTTAGAATCTTAAATCAATAGATTTAAACCTCATGTTGGAGTTTAATCTCTTAACTTATAATCATGAGAACTCTGTAAATAAAGTTCCAATCAATTTTATCAAAACTTTTTCAAAATCTAGCTTTAAATTGAGACTATGAACTCTTCTTTTTTATTAAGATCGTTGAAGAGCTCTTGAGCAGCTAAAATATTATCTTGAATATACCTCCTAGGAACAAGATGGAATGTAGTAGAATGGCAAAGTTGCATGGTAGAATTCTAAATATAAATATAAAGAAACCGTATTAGTAAAGGCATTAAATCAACATTAAAATTAAACTCTTGTACCTACAATTATTGTCTATTTTAATATAGAAGATAAATTGTATGACTGGCACTTAAGGAATAAGAAGGGTAATCAATTTATCATTTTGTTTCATTTCTCAACCAGGGAAACTTATCTATATTCCATGCGAAGTCGAAGTCTTAAGGTTTTGAAGCTATGTGCTACAGAAGTTTGAAGTTGTGCAAGATATGTTAAGTACTTAAAACTTTATTAAATACTGTATTTATTTAATTATACTATTTTTTTGAGCTCTATGTATAGTGCATACATCACTTGCATAGATATTAACATCATTAGTGGTTGATTATTGTTCAAAACCATAACATCAAGATGTAGGCACTCTTTGCTATCGTAAGATAATAATTACTAGTTAGTGAATTTTTACTAAGTAGTATTATCACCTTATTTAGAAATTATAAATATGCAAAACATGAATTAAAACATAAAATTTACTGACTAATTTTGTTAATTACTCTTGCATTTAGACAAACATTATTTAGTCATTTTATGGACTTATAGATATTTAATTAGGATGTTTGAGGGGTTCATTTACTCCTTAGACAATAGTAATGCCTTAGAATAGAAAGATTCCATTTAGGCATTTATCTCTAAAAATTATCTTTTACACCCATAAAATATTATTATTGTAAGGAAATAAGGTTAATTATGTAGAATATAGTTCGAACCCGCTGACTTTTCCCATGACACTTAAATCAATAAAAGTTAGAATTTAGATATTTCATTGAGTCTAATTAAACTCAATGGAACTCCCTGTAGCTCAAAATGTAGATATCATATGTAATAGAATAACTTAGACTTTAAATACTTAGAATCCTAAATCAAGGGATTTAAATCTCATGTTGGAGTTTAATCTCTTAAATTATAATCATGAAAACTCTGTAAAGAAAGTTCCAATCAATTATACCAATTTTTTTTTTCTAAGTTTAACTTTAAAATGAGGTTCTGAGCTCTTCTTTTTTATTAAGACTATTGAAGAGCTCTTGAGCAGCTAAAATGTTATCTTGAATATGCCTCCCAGGAACAAGATCAGATATATTATGCTCAATAAACTTTGGAAGAAAAGTCATAAGCGTGTTGGCGATAATTTTAGAAATGATTTTGTTAATGGAGGAGCACAAACTTATCGGTCTAAACTTTGACCACCAGTTATTATTCTTCTCTTTGGGGATGTGATAATGGAACATTGCAGAAAAATTCTTTGATCCCATTTCAAATGTCAACATCTATGATGTATCAAAATTTAATGAGAATTTCATCCTAAAACCCATCGAAACCAGCAAACCAATTATTGTGTTTCAGAGATTTGATAACCTCCCAAATTTTCTCAAAATTAGGCATATCATTAAGAGCTGCGCCGATAAACACTAAGGTTTAGGAGACATAGAAAAAGAAGAAGAAATCCTACAGTCACCGGAATAAAGCTTACTAAAATAATCAACAGCAGACTGACGGATATCAACATCATTAAGAAGAGTAATGCCACCCGGGTTAGAAATTCTAGTAATTTTGTTGAGAAGCCGTCTCTTGTTCACTCAATTATAATAAAACTCTATATTTTCCATGAAACTTATTATGAGCTATTCCAAATAAATTTGGTGTTGATTTAATAAATCGTTAACCCAATTGAATAGGTTTTAGTAGCTAGTTTCCTAAATATAAAATTGCATAATTAATTGAAATTATTATTTTTTATTTTTATTTGCTCTCGTAATAGGTCAGCCCAAAATATTGTTGATGATTACTATGCCTATCAAAACTTTGGCCAAGTATTTAAGAATATTGAAGTTGAATTGGGATTGAATAAGAGGATGAATCGTGATAACCATAATTGAATAAGAGGCCCAATCGTGATAAAGAAATATTTTATAATTAATTAAATGATGCGTATAAAAAATATAAATAATTTTTTCAAAATGCCTGACAATAATTATACATTTAGTAATTCTTTATCTTACTTTATAACCAATAAGATTGAACACAACAGATTCAATAATTCTTTATTTTACTTTATATTCCTTCCACAGATTTTGATGATTCCAAAATCACTCCCTGGACTTGAGATTAAGCCATCTACTTGGACTCTTCTGCCTCATCATCCTCCGCTAAAGAAAGCACATGAGAATTGCTTGCTTGCCCGACCAGAGTATCGCCATAGGGGCTGGATATTAACAAGTATGTATGCACAGGATTACAGGGATTTCATCCACAAACTCAAGGAGAGCAAGGCCTAATCTTTGACCCTTAAATCGAGCGAACCCTTTAACGACATAAACGTTATTTAAGAGTTAATCTGGAAAACCATATAATGGCTGATCAAATCCATGAGAAGTACAGCAAAACAACCCTGGGAGGGACCTAAAAGATTATTCCTTACCTATTGTAAAAGGATTAAGGGTATTGAAGAGAATAATTTTGAAATTAAATTTGCCACACTCCAGATGCTTCAAAATTCTCAATTTTGTGGGTTTCCTAGTGATGATCCCAGTGTTCACATCTCTACTTTATTAGAAATATGTGACACCTTCATGTATAATTTCATTATAGATGACGAAATTAAACTTGGGTTTATTCCCATTTTCATTATGTGGTGGTGATAAGAGTTGGTTGTTATGTATACCTAGTGACTCAATCACCACAGAATGAACTCGCACAGAAATTTCTAACAAAATACATCCCTCATATGAAACTACTAGACTTAGGATTCTACTTATGATATTTGTCAGCGATATCCACTCTCCCCTCTCTTATTTTCTATTTCTTTGAATGACTTCTTAGATATTTTATAAGAAGCTTGCTCAAATCATACATATAAGGCACTAAAGTTCGAATCTCTTACTTGCTGACACCTTCTATTTGTAGATGATATGCTCATTTTTGGAGACGCCACTCACAACATGTTAACTTTAGACAACATCTTGGATAATTTCTCTAAATTCTTAGGGATGAAAATCAACAATGAAATATCATATGTTTATATATCCAAAGGTGTTGTTAATCAATATACTCTCTCGAGGATCTTGAATATTGGTATTAATGAATTTCCCTCAAATTTTTCGGGGCTTCCACTACATCATTCCAAAACATTCTTGGCTTTATGTGGAAAAGGGGTTGCGTACTTGGGCTTTGTGTACATTAGCTTCTTCCAAAGATAAAGGTGGTCAGGGTCTCTTCTCTCCCATGCACCTCATTACAACTTGCAAACAACTATGCTTTGGAAGGCACTTTGTCTCAATAGATTGGCGGAACAAAATACGGTTTACAGGCAAGGTTTGCGTTATCTAAGTGGAAAGCGGCCCAATCGGCCTACAAAACAGCCGACTTGCTTATTCTTGAGGTCTCAACTTTGAGTATTCCTTGCTTTGATCATATGGAAACACACGCCCATTTGTTCTCTTCGATTGCTCCCATGCTTTTAATGCCATTAAATTAGGGCTGCGAATTAAGGCAGTGGTCTTTAACGCAAACAAATTTATTCAAAGTAGAAAAATTATTTAAACATAATTATTTCATGCATATAGAATCGTAACTTTGTTTACACCCTCTGGAACCCATAACAATTATTAAGAGCACAGAAACAAAAGAGTTTATTCTTCCATATGAACTCTCGACAACTAGCTGAAGATAGAATATTAGATCCCCTAAGCAACGTATGTCGTGCCAGTAGCCCACATTGAACTGCCATAAACAACAGCGTTACCATTTGGCTTTAAGACGAGGGCATATTTGCCATAAGAGCTGATCGTCTCGGTTCTCCACAGTATCTGCTGGTTCTCGGAATATAGTATGAGTTCGCTGTTCCCCGTCAACAAGACAGAACAGTTTTTGCCCAATGCTTCGGTTCCAGTTGCCCACTTAGGAGTTTTCTCATAGTAAAGGACAAAGTTGCAATCGGGCTGCAAGATGAGCTTATAATCTCCGATTGAGAGGTATTCGCCGGTGTATAGTTTGTTACCGGATTCTAGGATGTTGGAGGTGGATAAGGCGTCCCCCCAAGTCGAGGGCATTGCTGCAAGGACCAAGACTATGATGGCCGCATTGAAAAGGAGAGGGGTTGCTGCCACCATTGTGCAGTTTATTAGAAAGTTATAACTGGTAGAGGCCATATTTATAGCAAGCTAGTTCTCAAATACTCTGTGACTGCAACCGGCAACCCGTTTTTCCATAAGTAAATTTATTTTATTTTTCAAATTTGTTCCATTTGTCGTTAAATTATATGATATATGGAAGCAAGGTATTCTGAAAAACTTTGGCCGGCTTCTGCAGCATAATTATTCTAAAATTTGACCCGGCACATAGCAAATCCAAAATTTGTAATAATTTTTTTATTATTTTTTTTTTGTTTTTTTTTTTAAATTTGATAAGGTTCAAATATATTATCTTTTTGGATTGAATTTGAATTTTTAGCTTTCATGTGTATACATATATATATATATATATATATACATATATACATACATATATATATATATATATATATATATATATATATATATATATTAGCTTTTGCAGCCTAATTATTCTAAACCACGCACATAACAAATCCAAAATTTGTAATAATTTTTTTGGTTTTTTTTTAAAAATTTGATATGCTTCAAATATATTTTTTGGGTTGACTTTGAATTTTTAGCTTTCATGTGTATACATATATATGTATATGTTTTTTTTTTCTTGGACTCGCATGCATTTTTATTCCATAAATTAAAACTTTACAGGACCGGGGCTTGGGAGGTACAGAAAAATCCTGAAGCCAGCTCCAAAAATAAGAGACCTATGGAAAATCCTCAAATTAAGAACAGCAGCAATAAAGTCAATCACATTTGGATCTGCATCAGCTAAGCCCAAAACCAACGATATACCAATTTTCGGCACCACAAATCTAACAAAATTCTCAGCATGCAGAACAAAAGCATCACCAGTTACAATAGAATTAGCAATAATAGTAGGAGGGGACTTCAATGCAGTGATGAACTCTAATGAATATAAGGGCTATTCTACGGATTATTCCAACTCTACCTTTGATTTTAATACGACAATGATAGATTGTGGTTTGGATGATTTCAAGTACTCGGGTGCCCCTTACACTTGGAATGCCGGTAGGAAATTCGCTAGGTTGGACCATTTCCTGATTAATAATATGTGGTGTAATACATTTTCGAACTACCTAAATTCCTCCTTCAATTCCACGGTTTCTGACCATAAATCGATCATTCTTTCCTCCTGGAATAGTAAAATTCAAATTCCAAAATCTTTTGGCTTCCAAATGTTTTGGCTCCAAAAAGAAGAGTGTAAGGAAATTGTCTAGTCTATATGGCAGCAACCATGTCAATCCTATGGTATGTATAGACTTGTGGAAAAATTCAAAGCCCTTAGGAAAGCTTTGGGAGTTTGGAATAAGTCTTCCATAGGGAATATCTTTTCGAATTTATCCCGGCAAGAAAAGTTAGTTCCCAACCTTGAATCCATCTTTGAAACCCACCCTTCTGACCAAAATAGGTCGAAGGTTAATAAAGCAAAAGCTATGCTTATCTCTAGCCATAATGACGTTGAGTCTTTTTGGAAACAAAAGTGTTCGATTAGATGGAATTTAGAAGGTGAGCGAAATACAGTTTTTTACCACAATTGGGTTAAGAATAGGAGATATATTAATCATATTGAAAAAATTAGTGCCCCGGATGGGTTTGAGTTGCGTAATACATGATTCTCTACTCTCCAGGAGATTCAAAATTCAGTAACTAATTATTACCAAGAGATATTCAAGCTCTCTAACTCGGTCTCTCTTAGTAGCAGGATTGTTTTCCCCCAACCTCAAATTAACTCAGACATAAACGATATGTTAAATCAATTACCAAGCGATGCTGAAATTTGGGATATAATAAAGAACCTCAAGGACAACACTTGCCCCGGTCCGGACGGTTTCCCAAGGGAATTTTTTAAAAAAAATTGGGAGATTATTAAATTGGACGTTTGTAATGAGATAAAAGAATTTTTTTGTGAGACAAGAATTCCAAAGTTTTTTACGCATACCATGATATCTCTTATCCCAAAAACTGAAAAAGCTTCTTGGTGGAATAATTTTAGACCGATTAACTTATGTACCACTATGAACAAAATTCTATCAAAAATAATTGCAAAACGTCTTCAAATATTCTTCCAAAGATTATAGACTTAAATCAAACTCCTTTTGTTCATGGTAGACATATTCAGGATACTATCCTTGCTACTCAGGAGCTCTTCCACAGTCCAAAAAAAAAGTGCTAGGGGCAAAACCTCATCCTTAAGCTTGACCTTGAAAAGGCTTTTGACAAATTAAATTGGAATTTTCTTATCCGTGCTCTTAAAGCCAATGGCTTCAATGATAGATTCATCTCAAAAATCAAAATTCTTACTCAACATAACTGGTTCTATTATGGTTAATGGTAGCCCTACTGGTTTCTTCCCTTCTGAGAGAGGGTTGAGACAAGGTGACCCTCTTTCTCCGCTTCTGTTCATTTAGGCGTTGAACATTTGGTCTCAAAACATTAACACTCTTTTTCAACAAAACCTAAAGATGCAATTCAGTTTTGGGGGTAAAATGTCTATCTCCCATATGGCTTATGCAGACGATTTGATTATATTCTCAAATTGTAGCTCTTACGCTCTCAAAAAACTTTCGGACATACTCTCTAACCTTGAAGCTGAATCGGGGCTTAACATTAACATAAGCAAATCAAACTTTTTTGTTCACCCCAAGCACCCCCAAAGAATAAGCTCAAAGATTGAAAGTATTTTTAAGTTCAAGAAAGGTAAATTACCTTTTAATTATCTTGGCATTCCTATTCAGATAGGGCATAACAAACATGCGATTTATAAAGGTCTCATTGATAATATATTCAAAAGGCTCCAAGGTTGGGAAAACAAATATCTATCTCAAGGTGGTAGGCTTATTTTAATCAAGCATGTCCTAAATGCGATACCTCTTTACTGGCTTGAAGTTTGCTCTCCTACTTCCCTTGTAATAAGGAAAATTTCCACAATCCTTAATAAATTTTTATGGGTCCATCCAAAGGGAAGCAAAACAATTTGGTGTTCTTGGAATAAGGTTACGAAACCTTTTGTCGAAGGAGGTTTGGGAATAAGAAACCTTGAGGATATCCGCAAGGCTCTCTCCCTAAAGTTGTGGTGGAGGTTTAGAACCTCCTCCTCCCTTTGGTCTAAATTATTGAATGCAAAATACTGTGCAAACTCTCACCCGATGTTGGTGAAAAACAAAATCACTGACTCGAGCATTTGGAAACGTATGCTTACTTACAGAGATACGATTGAGGAGACTATAATTTGGGAGGCTCTTGATTCTTCAATCTCATTTTGGTATGACTGCTGGTTTAACAACAAGGCCCTTTTCACAAACCAAACTCTCATTACATATCCAAAATTAAAGGTGGCAGATTTTTTCTCTCAAGGCTGTGGATGGAATAAGTCCCTTTTGCAAGAAATTTGTTCAAATGAGGTGATAAATAGCATTATAGACTTTCATCCTAATATTGAATCCTCAAAATCTGCAACCTCTATTTTCTGTATAAATAACAAAATTAACCTTTCAATCCATTGGAATGTTTGTAGAAATCATGAGGCCTCAAACTTCCCTGTCTGGATATGGCATAATTATATTCCAAATCTAATTAGCATGTTTCTTTGGAGGCTTATAAATAGGTTCATTAGTGTTGATAATATAATGCAAAGTTTAGGCTTCCCTTTGGCTTCTAGATGCCATTGTTGCAATGATTCAGAAACCATAAATCATGTCTTCATTGAAAGCCACTTCAGCAAAGAAATTTGGAAAAACATTTCTTTGGCTCCGATTCGGAATGTTGGAAATATTGAAGAAATTTTCATCCGTTGGCCTAAAACGAAAAAAAGCAAGATACACATTGGTAATCTGATTGATGCTCTCACTCTGTGGTCTATTTGGGGTACTAGAAACTAAGCAAAATACAACAATGTAAAATGCAATGTTGAGGGTTTACACTTAGCTTATTATTGAAAAAGTAAACTCTGTTATCAATATAAATGATAAAAAGCAATTTAGCTGGAAAGGTCTTAATGCGGTGTATACCACTTTTTAAATTGGAGTGATGTTTCGGTGAAGGTTGTTAGCAAGACTATTTGGAATCAGGAAGCAAGGCCTGGTCTCTTATTGGGGCTGCCTTGCTGCTATCCCAACGCTGTTTGTCTGGTTTTGTTTTGGTGCCTTTGGTGGACTGGGTCCCGCTTTTATATTTATGCGAGTTAGCTCCTAGAGGTAATCTTCTCCTCGGCTCATAAGGTGCTGGGAGCTGCTGTCAATTGTCGGTTAAGTTGCTTTTATAATTATACCATTACCTGTGAGGTGGTTTTTGTGAATTGGGGGTGTTCCTTGTTTTGGGTCAGGCAATGCAGTATATTGAAACGTTTGTCAAGTCTGCTTTTGCTTATTTCTTAATCGTGCTGGCTTGGGATGAGCAGATAATTGATTTGGAGGTCTGGTTTCTGGGGCCCAGGATTTCTGGGAGCTTTTGTTTAACTCTTGCAATCAAGTTATGGTTGAATGTGGCTAGCTGGTGGGAGCTTTTGGGGTCTGTTTGCTTGCTGCGTTTCTGTCAGAGGCATTTTTACATATATACTTACAAGTTGATCAATATATATATATATATATATATATATATATATATATATATTTATATTCATATAAATATATACATATAATTATTTATTGTAATCCGATTATTTATGGTTCAAAGCAGAAAAGTTTACATATTTATGTTGGCTATGACTTCTTCTCTGTCATTTATTGGAAAAGCATCAATGTTATTTTTTCATTTTCGAGCTGCGGTTTTTGTGTGGCCCGCATCGGGGCTGAGGACATTTGGTTTGGCTTCCCTTTGGTTCTGTGGCCTTGGTGGAATGTGTCCTTTGGTTCTTATGCTTGGTTGTTGGTTAATAACCTTTATGGTTTGGCTGAGGATGCACAGAATGTGATTAGGCTGGTTTGTTTGATCATTGTTTTCTGGATTATCTGGCTGTCTATTTTGCTTCTGAGGTTCTTCTGTGGGGGGGGGTTTCATTTAACAGGAGAAATTGGTATTTGATTTTATATCATATGCTGAGTATGGATTGTTTCTCCTTTTGTACGACTTGTGGTCGGAAGCTGCACGTTTGCTCGTTCATTTGGAAGTGGTCCTATGGTATTAATCCGCAGCTACATTTTTGTAAGTGCATGTGTTGGCTCCTTTCGTGGCTTGCTTATTTGATGTGGAGATCTACATCTTATGTTGGGACATTGTTTGGGATCTTCATATGAGACACATTACTCTGTTATCAGGTACGCCTCACTTTGATTTTCGTAATTCTACTTTAAAGATCATTTTGCAGGTTAGTATTAAAGGTTGGTGGGGCTGGTTGGACAATGCTGATTACACTCGTGATGTGTTTCCTCTTTTAAGAGTTTTGGTTAATGTGCTAAAAGTCCCAAATAAAGTTTATTCTTTTTGGGAGATCTTTTTAGGATATACCCTAGGATCTCTTTTTTTGGATTGGCTTTTGGATTTTAGATTTAGGTTGTTTGTAACCACCCAACCCATTTTTGTATCTTTTGTTTTCAGATTAATAAAGTTTCCAGGTTTCAGCTAAATATATATATATATATATATATATATATATATATATATATATATGTGTGTGTGTGTGTGTGTGTGTGTGTGTGTGTGTGTGTGTGTGTGTGTGTGTGTGTGTTTTTTTTTTTTTGGACTGGGCATGCATTTTTATTCCATAAATTAAAACCTTACAGGACCGAGGCTTGGGAGGTACAGAAAAATCCTGAAGCCAGCCCTAAAAACAAGAGACCTAGGGAAAATTCGCAAATTAAGAACAGCAGCAGCAAAGGCAGTCACATTTGGATATGCGCCAGCTAAGCCCAAAACCAACGATATACCAATTTCCGGCACCACAAATCTAACAAAATTCTCAGCATCCAGAATAAAAGCATCAGCAGTTACAATAGAATTAGCAATAATAGTAGGAGGATTAGTGAAAAAATAGATGTAAGCTGAAGGCCAAATGTTACCAACCAAAAAACCCAGAAATTCTCAAAGATAATATCATTCATGTCAGCACAAGATTAGGGATTTATTGAATTATTGTTGCTAAGAAGATGAGCATTGATAGCATATTTAATCCCCGAGCAACAAAAAAGAGAGTCCACAACATCAAGTAAACTGAACTCAATAGCCGATTTAGCAACAATTAAAACCAAATGCAGATCAAAACGAAACTCTCCGTCCAAACCAATTTCAACAATAGAAAAAGCAGAATTTGCATCACCAGATAAAGCAGACTTTGCATTACCAGGTAAGGCTTCAACAATACCAGCAGAAGAAGCAACAATACCGGGTAAAACTGGAGAGATATTAATACCATATAAAGCAGAAATTGTATGACCACTTCCAGCATCAGAACAAGCATCAAACTGACCGTTGCTGAAAATCCAAAAATTATAAATGTAACTATTTTTTTTTTTTTTTTTTTTTTTGGAAAAGCCATCTCGGCAGATTTTATTCCATAGAAAAAAACGATATAGGACTAGGGCTGGGAGGTTACCGAAATCCTAAAACCAGCCCCAAAAAAAGGAGAGACCCCTGGTATAACCTAAAAGGTCTGCTCCACCCCAAAAAGAAAAACATACAAACAACCTGCCAAAAAGATAGCCACAGCAAACTCCACCACAAACCACGAATAGCTACAGAGAAAAAGCGATAAAAAACCACCTACCGCCCAGCACACAAGCAAACCTGTCGGAGAAACGCAGCCAACCGAGACGGGAATCGGGAACAGTATGCCTCAAGCCAAACCCCATAATCTCCATCCAGCAAATGCCGAAATTGGCAGGGTTGAGACCCAAGACCGAAGCAATAGAAAAAGACAGCTGGGACTGAACCCAACCCCCAAAACCTGTACCAAAGACCCAGAAGCAGCCAGGACCCTGGTAGACCCAATCAATCTCATTGAGCGCAGCAGCAAGCCGACCAGCCCCAAGCCCGGCACCAACCAAGCTAGCATACCTATCTAAAAACCGATGTAACCCCGGCCCTCGGCCCTGCTTGAGACCTTGCCACCATGACGCCGATCCCCCACCAGCCCTCATGTTCGAGAGCTGCGGCTCATCGGGCATCTTGCGCACAAAATCTAAGACTGGCCGGCATTGCCAAGGTTGGAAAAATCTAGAAGAAATAGCAGCCAAGCTCCATATAATCATTACAAGCAGAAGATAATCATTGATTTCACTGACCTTCGAATAAATAACATCGAGCATCACATCGTAAAAGTGAGGTTTTAAAGGGTTATTGTTGCTTATAAAATGGGCAATAAAATCAGAGCTAACAACCATAAGGACAACAGCACGAAATAATCGGTAGCCATGATCCTCACCATAAAAGACTAGAAGCAGATACGAACCAAATTCCTCTGCCCGACCAACCTTACCATCATATGCAAATGGCTTTAACAAAAATAAGAGATAACCAACACAAACAACTAAGAAAACTTCAAAAGCCTTAAGTTTCTCTAAAAAACCCCAGCCATTGATCAAATTTGCACCAATATTTAAAGGATTTGCAATAAGAAAATACTGGATATATATGTATATATATATATATAAAAATGTAACTATATACGTGTGTGTGTGTGTATATATATATATATATATTTATATTTATATCAAAACCTTCAGATCCATCCTCAAGCAATACATCAATAAACCTAGGCCCAACAACATCACCACTACAGTCAGGAGCCAACAATTCGATATAGAGTGAACCACAGCCAGTATCAATCTCAAAAGGCTTAAGACTAAAATTAGCAATGTCTAAGTTATTCAGAACATTTGCAAAATCTAAAGAATTCAGCAAAATAACATGAATGAGGTCGGCTAAAATAGCATAGATGGGAATCAACAGAAAGCCTACACAGCAACAATAAGAGACCAGCCAATTCAACTTGAAAGAGCAACACTGGCTAAAGTTTGAATCAATGATAATAATAATAATGCCACTAGCTATATAATAAACATTTACACTATCAAACCAACTGATGGAAATATCAATTAAGATTATGTTTGGCATAATCAGTGTTCAAATTTTTTTAGCTGAAATTCTTTTCTTAATAGTTTCTGAAAAATATTGGCCGGCTTCTTCGGCTTAATTATTTTAAACTTTGACCGGGCACAACAAATCCAAAGTTGTAACAATTTTTTTTTAGTTTTTTTAAATTTGGTAAGCTTCAAATATAAAATAAATATGTGATAAGTGAGATTTGAACCCATAATTTAGAATCATAAGAATTGACATTTTTTTCCTTTTATCTTATTTGTATCAATATGCTTATAAACTCTTTATATTATGATCATTTGATTCTTTCTATTTTGATTAGTATGCTTAGGTTTTATTTTGCCAAGAAGACCTTTCAGAATATATCTTTTTGGGTTGATTTTGAAATTTTAGCTTTCATATATATATATATATATATATATATATATATATATATATATATTTTAAGAAAATCTGAAAATTTTATTGATATAAATCCAATATTACAGAAAAGGGTTGGGAGGTTACAAAACAAAACCTAAATCTAAAAATTCAAAAGCCAACCTCAAAAGGGAGGGACCCAGGCAGTATCCTAAAAGGTCTATCCGGAAAATAAAATACAAAAATAAAGTAAAAATTGGATCGTCAAAATAAAAGGGGGCCGCGCCAACTTTCGAAATCTCCGAAACTCTGGCTTGAAACATCTGCAAAGGAAGCTTCCAAAAAACAAAACTGGATCAACCAAAAAGGAGAGAGTACCTTGGAGCCACGCAAGAAGACGGTAGAGCATCTGTTTGAGAGACCACTCAAAACTGCAAAACTAAAAACCGCAACCATCTTTCCGAGAAAAAAATAAGCACCAAAGGCGCCAATAGATCCATAACACAGCAAAACGTGAGTAGGGCAAACTTCGGTCCGAATATAACCTCGCATCAAGCCATATAAAATCAAAGCACCACCATCCAAAGTGCAAACATCGAGATACAAAAAATAAGAAATAACACAACAAACAATCTCTAAAGCCCAAACCAAATGATCACAATGACGCCAACGAGGCAGCCCCCACTGAATATTAAAAGCAATTATCATGGAAGAATTAGCCAACATCAAAATAATACCAGTCCAGTACAAAGGATCGAACCGCTCGAAAGACAAAAACTAGATGGGCCAATTACACCAATATCTATTATAAATTTTGACTTTTAAAGACAACAAAATCGGCTTCCCAGAAACAGCAGCACCCACCCCCAAAGCCAACCCCGTTAAATTGAGCATATGATGAGGAGAGAAAAAGAAAGCACTGACCCGAAAATAAAGGACATTACTCACCGTGATCAACATAGAAACCACAGACTTAACCAGCTTATTTTTAGCCAACCCACAAAACAGAAACTAGAAACAGATTTGCATTTAAACCACAAAACCACCACCAAGAGTAAGTACCTGACAAACAAGCCATCACCAACCAAACGAAATGCCCACCGGAACTAAAATTCTGCTCGATTACAATATTTATAGAGACAATCTTAATCACATTAACTTGAAACACCAGGTTGCAAAACAAGATAACCACTATCTTTGCCCACCACAAATAAACCAAATCAAACAAAAAGAAGTTCCATTGAATACCATAAATATATATATATATATATATATATATATATATATATATATATATATATATATATATATATATAAAAAAGTCATCACGGCAGAGATTTTATTCCATCAAAAAAGACAAGTACAGGACCGGGACTGGGAGGGTACAAAAAAACCTAGATTCTAAAAGCCTAAAGCCAATCCCAAAAGAAAAGAAGATCCAGGGTATATCCTAAAAGATCTCCAGACTCAAAAGAAAAAAACACAAAAGGACACATCAAAACCAAAGCATTAGATGCCGTAAAAGCCAGCCAACAAAACACAAGGAGCAGCCCGACCCCAGTAACCAAAGCCAAGAAGCCACCGAACTCAGCAGGGGACCTGTTCTAGATAGAGCACTCAGACCAAGCAGTAGGCAAAGTTGAAGATAAACGAACCTGAACATCGCAGAATACTCCCGGCCATGCAAGCTCCGAAATAAGGCCCGCCCAGCAGAGACCCACAAACCAGGAATTACTCTCAACAGAACAAGAACGAGCGGAGTAGCAAACAGACAAGTTAAAACAAGCATCCAAATAAAGAGAAGACCACCCAAAACACCACCTCTCAGAAACAAATAACTGCAAAATACTGCTGTACCAGCAAATTGAACTCATCCAAATCGATCCTATATGCCTCAAGAGGAACCAAAAACCCAGAACCAGACAACAGACAGTAAAAAAACGATTATGCAAAATCTTTACGAAATACCACAGGGCAGGACAAGAGAAATGCGGCTGGATCAACATTCCTAATTCCTCACACATATAAAGGCAGCACACTAAGGCACACCCAGCAGGCCAAAAAAGACCCAGCCAATCAAAAAATAAAACCAGTAAAATCTGATTCAAAACCGAGCAAAACTTCCAGTTCAAAATTCTTGCTTCGCAAAAATACGAATAAGAGCATAGCTGAAACAACAAAAAAAAAAGGATCCCCAGCCTCTTTCAGAACAAAGCAGAAGGAGTAATTAGCGGCAGCTTCAAGCAAGGAATAAAACACAACCCAGATCAACCCCCACGCCACCACCCGCTCGGAAAGACAACATTGATTGAGCAACAAGGCAGCCCCAAAACAGAGACCAAACTTTGCTACCAGAAACCAATCCGTCCTCCTAGCGTCACTCGAGATTAAAAAGCGCTTTGGTGTGACGAGCATTGAGACCTTTCCAGCTGAAATTATTTTTTTTTGTTTATTTTTATAACAGAATTCACTTTTTCAATAATCATCCTTGTGGTAGCCTCAACATTGCAATTTGAACTATTATATTTTGCTTGGTTTCTCGCTCGCCAAATGAACCACAGGGTGAGGGCGTCCGACAGCTTGCCAATGTGGATCTTACTTTTTTTCATTTTAGGCCAATGGGAGAAGATAGTATCAATATTGCCAACGTACCCAACCGGGGATAAAGCCAGATTAACCCAGATATCTTTGCTAAATTGGCATTCAAAAAACACATGGTTTAGAGATTCCAAAGCATTGCAACACTGACATTTTGAGGCCAAGGCAAAACCCATTCTTTGCGATATTGAATCAACATTAATGAACCTGTAAATAAACCTCCAAAGGAATAAGCTGATAATATTTGGAATGCAATTGTGCCAAATCCACACAGGGAAGTTGGAGTCCTCGTGCTTTTTGCAAACATTCCACAGAATTGAAAGGCTAATTTTGTTATTGATGCACAAGGCCGAGCTGGCAGTACTTGAAGATTGAATATTGGGCTTGAAGGCAAGAAAGCTGTTTATCACAGCCGGGGAACATAACTCATGAAGCAGGGATAAATTCCAGCCACCCTGAGAATAGAGGTCTGCCACCTTTGTTTTTGGGAGAATAATGGGAGAATGAGAGTTAAAAAGGGCAGAGGAAGAATGCCAGCAGTCAAACCAGAAAGAGGTTGAGGAATCAAGAACCTCCCAAAAAATTGACTCCTCCACCGTATCTCTTAATGAGAGCATTCTTTTCCAAATATGAGAATCGGTTAGTTTGTTCTTCACCATCGCCGGGTGAGAGGTAGCACAGTATTTCGCATTCAACAGTTTTGACCAAATTGAGGAGGAGGTTCTGAATCTCCACCACAACTTAAGAGATAGGGCCTTGTGAAGGTCCTCAAGGTTATGAATTCCCAAACCCCCTTCGGCGAAAGGTTTAGTAACTTTAGACCAATCACACCAAATAGTTTTGCTTCCTCTAGGGTGGACCCATAAGAATTTATTGAGGATTAAGGAAATTTTCTTAAACACAAGGGAAGTAGGAGAGCAAACTTCTAGCCAATAAAGAGGGATCCTATTAAGCACATGTTTAATTAAAATAAGTCTACTCCCTTGAGAAAGATATTTGTTTTCCCAACCTTGGAGTTTTTTACAGATGTTATCAATGAGATTTTTGTAGACCGCATGTTTGTTGTGCCCAATTATAATAGGAATCCCGAGATAAGTG
The DNA here is from genome assembly GCA_016760335.1 of Gastrodia elata. Taxonomy (NCBI): domain Eukaryota; kingdom Viridiplantae; phylum Streptophyta; class Magnoliopsida; order Asparagales; family Orchidaceae; genus Gastrodia; species Gastrodia elata. The sequence goes on along the minus strand of CM028672.1, from coordinate 24,448,685 downwards.
AAAGGAAATTTGCCTTTCTTAAATTTAAAAATAGAAGCAATTAATGTGCTGGCTCTTTGGGGAATTTTGGGGTGACAAAAAAATTAGACTTGAAATTGTTAATTTTGAGCCCCGATTCAGCTTCGAGATTAACAAGTAAATCCGAGAGCTCTTTAAGAGCATAAGAACTGCAGTTTGTAAAAGTAATCAAGTCATCAGCATAAGCCATGTGAGTGATAGCCAACTTTCCTCCAAAGTTAAACTTCATTTTTGGATATTCCTGAAAGAGATTGTTGATGTTAAGAGACCAAACGTTCATCGCCAAAATGAAAAGGAGGGGCGAAAGGGGGCCCCTTGTCTTAAACCTCTTTCAGAAGGGAAGAATCCGGAAGGACAACCATTAACCATAATAGAAAACCAGTTGTTTTGAGTGAGCCTTTTTATTTTGCCGATGAAACTATCGTTAAAGCCACAGGCTTCGAGCACATCAACAAGAAAGTTCCAGTTTAGTTTATCAAACGCCTTTTCAAGGTCAAGATTTAAAATGAGGTTGTGCCCACAGCACTTTTTTTTCAAGCTGTGGAAGAGCTCCTGGGTAACGAGGAAAGTGTCCTGAATCAGTCTACCAGGCACAAAAGCAGTTTGGTTTAGATCTATTATCTTAGGGAGCATATTTTGAAGGCGGTTAGCAATAATTTTGGACAGAATTTTGTTGAAGGTGGAACATAAGCTAATCGGTCTAAAATTGTTCCACCAAGAAGCATTTTCAGATTTTGGGATAAGATAGATCATAGTGTGCGTAAAAGATTTTGAAACTCTTGCCCCACAGAAGAATTCTTTTAACCCATTACAAACGTTCAGTTTGATAATCTCCCAAAAGATCTTGAAGAATTCCTCCGGGAAGCCATCCGGACCGGGACAAGTGTTGTCCTTAAGGTTTTTTATTATTTCTCAGATTTCCTCATCACTTGGGATTTAGTTTAGCAAAACATTTAATTCAGCATTAATTTGCGGCCGGGGAAAAGCAATCCCACTACTTTGAGGGGCCGAGCTAGGGAGTTTGAAGCTTTCTTGGAAGAAGATGGTGGCCGAAGTTTGAATTTCCTGAAGAGAAGTGAAGCAAGAGCCGATCGGGCCGCAAATTTTCTTAATATGATTAATGTGACGTCTCTTCTTAACCCAATTGTGGTAAAAAGCAGTGTTTCGCTCTCCTTCAAGATTCCACCTAATCGAACATTTCTGTTTCCAGAATGACTCAATGTCATTATGGCTAGAGATAAGTAAAGCTTTAGCTTTATTTACCTCCAACCTATTCTGATCAGAAGGATGGGTTTTAAAGATGGATTCAAGGTTGGTTACAAGCTTTTCCTGTTTGGATAAGTTCAAGAAGATATTCCCAATGGAAGAATTGTTCCAAGCACCTAAAGCTTTCCTAAGGGCTTTAAATTTTTCTACAAGTTTATACATACCATAGAATTGACACGGTTTCTGCCATATGGACTTAACAATTTCCTTACAATCATCTCTTTGGAGTCAAAACATTTGGAAACGGAAAGATTTCATTCTATTGGTTTTACTAGTCCAGGAAGAAAGAATGATCGGCTTGTGGTCAGAGACCGTCGAGTTTAGGGGGGAGTTTATAAAATTCGAAAAAGTGTTACACCACATATTATTAATTAGAAAGCAGTCCAACCTGACAAATTTTCTACCAGCATTCCAAGTGAACGGGGCACCCGAATAATTAAAATCATCCAAACCACAATCTAACATAGCCGAATTGAAATCAAAAGTGGAGTTAGAGTGATCCGTAGCATAACCCTTATACTCCTTGGAGTTCATTACGGCGTTGAAATCCCCTCCCACAGCCCAAGGAACAGTGCTGGAGGCACAATTTTTAAGAAAAGACCATAAGTGAACTCTTTTCGAACACATATTATGAGCATGAACAAAAGTGAAAAAAAATATGTACTCCGCATGAAAGAATTTAATATGAATGGCTTGCTCACATTGAGAGATAATTTCAGCCGACCAATAGCTTGACCACATGACCCAAATTTTATTAGAACTAGAAGCCACCGCATTAACCAACTTGAGAGCACGGCACGAGGAAGGCAATCTAACAGCAGGCAATTTAGGCTCAAAAATTGCAGCTATATTAATTTTGTTTTCATAAATCAGATGTTTTAATCTATTCAAGGAAGAGGTATTACCAATACCTCGAATATTCCAACATAGAGCATTCATTTGGAAACAGAAGAAATACCCCATGGGGATTTCTGGAAGCTTTTATTAGAATAAGTAATAGCATTTGAAGGAACCTCCATCATATTAACCGAATCGATATCCGCTAAAGAGGATAAAGATTTGTACCTGTTTGCTGTAGAAGTTGTAGGATTTCTATCTTTGGAGGTCCTGCAAGAAAAGTTTTTTGCAGGGCTCTTTGGGATCTGAAATTCACATTGAGCGGAGCAGTCATGCAAAAAAGAATCAGATTGCAAATTCATAGAGGATAACAAATCTTCCCCCGTAAGGGTGGTATCCCAGGGCCCGGCTTCCAAAGGAGGGACCGAATCTGGATTCAAAGCTATTTCGTTGTTAGGCTGCAGAACTAGAGAAATAACATTAGTATTGTGCGAGTTATCTAAAATTTTTGGAGATAAACCACTTGGGCTTTCCAACTGTTTAGCAATAGCATCAGAAACAATTTCAACAAATTCGACATCCAAACTCCGAGAGATCTGGAGAGACCCAACTCCCACATCAATAGCGTTGCCACTAATATTTCTAATGAACTAAGTGTTTTGGGTTTCAACCCTTTCCGGGTCTAAAGAGACAGTTAAAACATTTAATGAACCGATACCCTGGTCACGAGAATTCAATATTGCCAATTTAGGAATAGCAACCTCAAATGCCGAACCTGCAGATTCCTGAATGGGCAAGCTTTTATCAACCAAAGTTTCAACATCATTAGGTGGCTCATTCAAAATTTCCATATTATCTAAATTTATAACTCCAGCATCCCTGCCAGCCTCAACACAAGGCAAAACAGGAGTTAAGGTATCATTGTGATTTAAGTCAGCAGCAGCAATATTACTATCCAAAACAAAATCCCTCGGGGCTGCCAGTCTAGCAGCCACAGGGCTACGACGAAAAGAACAGGAATCCGTATTGTGCCGAAAAGAACAGCACCAGGTGCAAAAAATTGGCAAATTTTCATATATAATTTCCTGTAGGTAACCCTTATCTTTTGAGCCCAACCAGATAGCGCTTGGAGGCAGGGACTCGATATTAAGTTTAATGAGCATTCGAGGGGCAGCAACATTGTGCGCTAAAGCTGTATTCTTATCTAACGGAAGAGATTTTCCTAAAGCATTGCCTATGTTAAATAAAACATCTTTTGAAATAAAATGCAAACGCAGGCCCGGCAAGTTTATCCATACGGGAGCAATGGGAACATCATGAGCAATATCTACAAAAGGATCCCACTTGCAGAAACGTAAAGTGTTACCTTTAAGATCAAAAGATCCTTTTGCAAAAAGTCGAGCGTAGTCCAAATCCGAATCAAAGGTGAAAAAAACACGGTGGGAGTCTAGAGAGCGGATGTTAACGGGAGCAACCAATTTCAAACCCTTTACAAAACATCAATCAAACCAAAATGAGGTTTGGGTCGAGCAAACTTACCAACAAGAGTGAGCAGGAGCGGGGAAGCAAGATTACAAACCTCTTCGTTTGAAAAATGAATCGCCAGAACTCCCTTAAAATGTTCTACTAGTTTTGCAGCATAACGAGAGGAGTTAACCACCTCCCTGAATGATCGAACGTTTGCTAATGGCGGATCTGCCATTAGCTAAAACACAAAGCAAGAGAAACTGGAAGGAAAATAAATGAACCAAATAAACCTAATCGGAGCCAAAGCCCAAGAGAACAGCAGACAGGGAGTTCAAGCACCAACTCCTGGCCAAAGCCAGGGCCCGACGGCCAGGCACGGGTAGCCGGAAATAGCCTCAAAATCGCACCCGAGAAAACCTAAAACGAGAGCAGCGATCAAATATTATATATATATATAAATATATATATATACCTGAAAAAATAAGTCCCAGCATGAAACATCCCCAACTACATCATCCTCCTAAATCTTAACAAGTTTGCAATTAATTTAATAACCACCTGAACAATCGAACAAACAGCCACCCAAATAAAAAACTGCACAAAGCTTGAAAGTAACAGCTTCTTCCCAACCAAATGCACAACGGAAACCAAAATCAGACAAAAATGCCAAGAGAGCCAGTCCCCAACACGAAAAAAAAGAAACCAGACCGGCCACAAATAACTTGAAATTGTCTCAAACATCAAACATATCCGTAAAAGAAGTTTTATTAATGTTTGCCCAACCAATAGATTTCTTTGGGGAATTTCTTATAATTACGTTGATGTCATTTATAATTGTATTTCTTGCTTTATGAAGATTCAACTCGATAGCTTGATGTTGTTTGAGGTTGCGCGCGTACCAAATATTCCAAATAATGTAGGCGTCAATTAAATTCGAAAGAGGAAGTTTTTTCAAGCTAGAATGACCAACGTTCAAATTACACATAAGGGTACGAAGATCCGAGATCAGCCTACTATTAGCCCCAATATGATTGAAGGAGTTCCATAAAGAGCGAGCAAAATCACTGTTAAAAAAGATGTGATCCAAGGTTTCAGAGCAAGCTGAAGCGAGCTTACAACAATGGCATTTAGAAGGCAGATGGATACCCTTAAGAATAAGGATTTCATCCACACTTATAAATCTAAGGTGTAATCTCTAAATAAATATACTTAAAAATGTTGGGATGATGTTATGCCAAAACCACGATTTAAAAGTAGAGGCTTTATGTTTTCGGTGGATATTCCAAGCTATATGAAGATTAAATTTATCTTTGAAGATAAAATCAGCTGAGGCTAGTTTTGCATCCCTCAACCTCGGATTAATCTTTGAAATCAAATCAAGGAATCTGGGTTCGATTTTTGCGGTTAACAGATTAATGTTCCAAGATCTATCCTCGTTTAAACAATCCCCAATAGAGAGCTTGGGCTGTTTAGGGGAGCAAAACAGATGAAGAGGACCAAGGTCACTCTAAGAGTCACACCAAAAAGAAGAAGAAACATCAATCGAGTTCCAATCAATCAAAATTTCCACAAGATTTCTAGAATCCAGCATTCTTTTACAAGTTAAAGAATCGTTGATTTTCTTGGAGACAAGAATTGGGTGAATGCTAAAGCAGTATTTAGCTTTGAGAATATCAACCCAAATGTTATTTTTGGTTCTAAAGTTCCACCACAGTTTGGCAGAGAAAGCTTTGTGAATGTCTTCAAGGTTTCTAATACCAAGACCGCCTTCAACCGTAAGGAACATGAGGTTTTCCCATTTAGACCAAATCAGATTGGATCCTTTATTACTAACCCAGAGGAACTTATTAAAAATGATATTTAATTTTGATAGAATCCCTTTGGGAGGAGAGGAGACCTCAAGCCAGTAAGGAGGAATTGTGTTGAGGATATATTTAATTAAAGTAAGCCTTCATGCTTGGGAGAGATATTTGTTTTCCCAACTCTTAATTTTTTTAAGGATACTTTCAATAAGGTTTTGGTAGAAATTGATTTTATTAGGGCCTGTAAAAATTGGGATGCCTAGATAAGTGCAAGGATATTTGCCCTCTTTGAAACCCAATTTAGAGAAGATAAAATTTTTGAGACTGGAAGCGGCTTTGGTACTAATAAAGAAATTAGATTTTGCACAATTAATTTTAAGCCAGGAGTCCTTCTGAAGATTGTCGAATAAAAGCTTAATCTTTGAGGTATTTCTTTTGTCTGCGTTAGTGAAAATGATAAGATCATCCACGTAGGCCAAATGGGATATGAAAAGATTTTTCCCCACTTTGAATTGAAGAGTATTATCTAAATTAAAGGCTTTGTTAATATTTATGGACCAGTAATTGATAGCAAGATTAAATAGAATCAGGGATAAGGGATCCCCTTGCCTAATGCCTCTAAAAGAGTTAAAATAGCCCACAGGAGCACTATTAATTAATATAGAGAACCAGACATTAGTTATGAGAAATTTAATCTTGGTTATAAACGCAGAGTTGAAACCGTAAGCCATAAGCATTTTGAATAAGAAATCCCAATCAAGTTTGTCAAAAGCTTTTTCAATATCCAATTTAATGATAAGATTATGGCCTCTACTTTTTTTATTTATGCTATGGAATAATTCTCGAGTGGCCAAAATGTTTTCTTGAATTTGTCTTCCCGAAATAAAACCACTTTGATTCTATTCAATTATCTTTGGAAGCAAATCGTTTAGACGATTTGCAATTAGCTTTGATATGATTTTGTAAAGCGTAGAGCAAAGGCTAATTGGTCAGAATTAGTTCCACCATTGTGGATTGTTGACTTTAGGGATTAGGGTGATGGTTGAGTGAGTGAAAAACTTTGGGAGCGAAACATTACAAAAAAATTCTTTGATTCCGTTACAAATATCATTCTCAATTATATCCCAAGATTTGATGAAAAATTAAATCGGGAAACCGTCAGGACCGGGATAGGAGTTTTGTTTAAGATTTTTAATTGTCATCCATATTTCTTCATTTGTAGGCATAACATTAAGATCTTGGTTTTCCAAATGAGAAATAGTAGGTTCAGGGGAGATCAAATTTAAAGTGATAGATTGATTGCTTTATTTATTTAGGATCTTTGAGAAATAGTTAATTGCCGACACTTGGATTTCTTCAAACTTTGTAGAGGCCGCACCTTCCGGAGTGGTGATTGAGTGAATTTTATTTTTGGTGCGATGTTTATTGACCCAACTGTGATAAAATTTGGTGTTTTTTTCCCCTTGAATTTTCCAACGAATGTTACATTTTTGTTTCCAGTAGGTTTCAATATTATTATGGCATTGAATTAGATCCGCTCTAGCTTTAGAGAAATTGATTCTATTTTCAGTAGAAGGGTGACCTTCAAAAATATTTTCCAGATTGTTAACCAAATTTTCAAGGAAGGAAGCTTTAGTAAAAATGTTGCCAACCACATTATGATTCCAAGATCTTAAATCTTTACGAAGGCGTTTAAATTTTTTGACAAGTCGAGGTAGCCCAAAAGAGCTACAGGCCGCATTCCAAGAGGCGCGCACCACCTCAGAGTAAGTCGGAATATTCAACCAGAAAGTTTGGAATCTAAATGATTTGTATTAGTAGATGGAGGATTTTTAGCACAAAGGAAGATTGGCTTGTGATCCGAATTGGAGGAATTTTGGGAGAAGTTTTTTATTTCATGAAATTTATTACACCACTCACTATTCATTAAAAATCTATCAAGGCGCGCAAATTTTCTACCATTAGACCAAGTAAAAGCGGCTCCAGAATAGTTAAAATCATCAAGCGCACAATCAATTAGGGTGGACATGAATTCAAAAGAAGCTGCCGAATGATTTATAGTATAACCTTTGTATTCATTGGCGTTTAGGACAGCATTGAAATCTCCACCTACCAACCAAGGGATATTATTAAAATAGTTGTTTCTCAGAAAATTCCAAAGGAGCATTCTCTCAGATCTAAGATTGTTAGCATGAACAAAAGTGATGATGCAAGAAAAATCTTGGTTATGAACCTTTAAGTTAATAGCTTGATCACATTGATTAACAATATCCACGGTCCACAAATTATTCCAAAAAATCCAAATCTTATTGGAAGAAGACGAGATGCAGTTTTCAATATTGAGGAGTTTCATTATTTTGGGGCATTCAGTGTTTTGAAGTTTTGGTTCAAAAATAGTAGTGATATCAATTTTATTATCCAAAATTAGATGTTTCAAGCAGTGTATGGAGGATAGGTTTCCTATACCCCTAATATTCCAGCAAAGAAAATTCATTTATCAACTGAAGAAAGTCTGTGTTGAACATTCTGAGTATTGAGATTAGCTTTAGAGAGTTTTTTTGTGATTTGATCTAGACTTTTCATTTTAGTTAGACCCGTGAGATCATTTAAACACACCAAAGGATTGAATCTATTGTTGCTAATGATCGGTGAAGGCATATTACTTTTAATAATTGGACATTCTAATTCGGAATTTGATGTAGATTGAGAACAGTTAACTTTACCCACGATCAAAACATTCAAGGATGGAGAGACATGCAACTCAGGATGAATACCCGCTAAACCAAAATTAAGCTGGGAGGGAATAATATTCTCAGAATTTTTAACAATGAGACATTCAGCAGCTTGACTCACCTCTGTACTAACATCAACCGCTAAATTAACATCAGTATCAGCAATAGAAGAATGGACAAATCGAGCAGGATTTTTATTAAGAGATTCCAACAGTTTATTAGCATCAATAATATTAATATAACAATCCTCGCAAATGACCGCAGGACTGCTGCTATCAGACGAATTAGCACAATTAACAGAAAAGCTAGAGGCTTGAGTATCAACATTTACCTTAACCTCGAGAGCAGGCAAGTCCATCTCTAAATCATTCGAAATTTGAGCAACAATAGCATTTTCACTAAACAATCATCAGCAAACTCAACGTTACTTTGTTTCAATAAAACAGCATTTGGAGATGAGATCGGAGCAGAAAACTTAGAAGTAGAATCAGAAGCAGTATTAAAAGAATTCAACTGCAAATCTTTTTGCAAACTATTAATAGATTGAAAATCATCAGGACTAAGCTCAGCAATATTTCCAACAACAAGATTTTTCAGAATAGCCAAGTTTTCACCAGCATCCAAAACGTAAGGAATAGTAGCACTAGTTAAGTTAATTGAAATAGCTGAGGGAGAAACACCCAACTGAGAGCCACCATCCTCCATATGCCCAGCTTGATCCACCTCTATATTAACAACTTCAACAGCTTGATTAACATTCTTGTCAGTATCAGAAGTATTGATAAAATTAGCAGAGGCCATATTAGCAGTTTTCAAAGCATTATTTTCAAATCAGAAATTAATATCACATTCAACGTTAGAGACAACAGGGATAATGATATCATCTTCTTTGAAACAGTTTTCCCGAAAATTTGCAGCTAAACCTGCATTTGCAATCTCTAAGGATTTATGGTTTAAAAACTCCACATTAGGCGATGAAAGCGCATCAATACAAATAGCATGAACAACATCAGGAGTAACCTCAGCATTGGTGTCATTATTTTCGATCAACAAGTTTTCATCTGCAGCTAAAACATTAGTATTGATAGAACTCGTTAAAATTTCTCCTACAGCTAAGGGGGACCCGCACAGATGAGGGCAAACTGCCGCCATATGCCCAAAAGTATTATAATGCCTACAGTATGAAGGTAAATTTTTAAAGACCACTTTTTGGAAGTAGCCTTTTGACTCAGAACCCAACCAAATTTTATCAATAGGAGAGTTTTCCAGATCAATTTCTACTAAAATACAAGGAGCTGCAAAATTATGATGAAGCACCGTATTTTTGTCTAAATGCAGGGGCTTCCCAAATGCTTTCGCAATATTGAAAAGCACTTCTTTAGAGGTATATTGCAGCCGAAGGCCAGGGAAGTTAAGCCAAACAGGAGCAATCGTAGCATCAAAATTAATATCAGTATGAGGGCTCCACTTGAACAATTTCATAGTGTGACCATTTATATCATAGGAACCTTTTGAGAAACATCTAGCATAGTCAAGATCTGACGTAAAATTAAAGAAAATACGAAGAGAATCAAAAGATCGGATGGAGACCGGGCCATTCAGTTTTAATTTATTGATAAAGCTCTGTACTATGGCAAAGCTCGACTTTGCTCGAGAGAACTTACCGACCAAAGTTCGATCAAAAGGGGAAGCAAGAAAATCTATCTCAGCTTCTGAGAAAAAAATGGTCGGCATACCATTACGACAAGAGATAGGTTTGATCGGTAAGGAGTTGGAAGGAGGGCCTTCCAACACCTCACGAAAAGAGCGAGAGACAGAAGAATCAGCCATCAAACTCCATCCACGAAAGAAAAAAGACAAACACAAGAAAAAATACACTACCGAGCGAGAAGCAGAGAAGACAGAAAAGGAAAGAAAGCCAGCATCAACAGGGAAGGGGAAACAAGCCCAGAAGACAGCCTCAGCAGGCTACTCAGGACCATCGGCCAAGCCGACGGGCAAAATGAGTCGCCCGGAGATCGCCTTCAGAGTCTGTAGCACCCCGGGACACCGACTGTAGTAATCCCGGAATGCTAACTGTGGCAAATCCCTAACTTAAGTAAAGTCAGGCCAAAACCCCAACTCTACTCAACCCAAGGACTTGTCACTTGAAACTGAGAGTCACACATCAATATACATATATAGAACTGAGTGCGGAAGCAAAATATGAAACAACATCCATACACAACATAGCAAGGGAAAAGAACTCAAGCAATAACTCAGAAATATGCAGAAAGCAAAATACATCTAGAAAGTTATTTATTACAAAATGAAATGAATAACTGAAACTAAAAGACTCTTGTCCTCACTGAATAAGAAGCAAAAACTACCTAAACAGCAGCTGGAAGGTCCTCCTCCTGAACTGGCTCCTCACCAACAGCACTGTCCACGAACAACTCTGGATCTGACATTTGTCGGTATCACAAGTGCTAGGGCCCCAGTCAAAAAAGAAAAAGGTTACAGTTAGACAATTGTCTAAGTATATTTTAGGCTAATTTTATGATCTGAATATTTAAGATATCACATTTAAATATTTTTAACATGCAAGCGTTTAAAAGGGTGCGACAAGCTGTACAAGAAAAGGAATAATATAAACTATCCATCTATAGTAGTCAATGGTATGTGATGGGACATACAAAGCATCAAAACCACAGTAAAGCTAAAAGCAAAAGTGACTGTAACTACAATGTAAATATGATCCTAACATGATTATGATCACAATAAACATGCTGATTATAAAAGAATACATGTACTGAATAAATCCAAAAAATCTAGCATCCTAGACATGCCATTTATGCTTATATAATTCATGAGAATATACATACAACATGCAGATTAATATAAGGCAAGGTCACTGAGACATGTGACAAAAGCAAATAAAAGCTAAAGCAAAGAACCACTGAAACATGTGGTAAAGATAACTGAACTGCAAGCAAAGGCCACTGAAACATGTGGCAAAACCATACAAGCTGAATTGAACTGAACTAAAGTAGCAATAGGCCTAAGCTATAGTATGCCATCCCAGCTCGAAAAATATCAACAAAATACCCAGCCTATAGGCCATCCCCATTCCTCTCAGAGGCCTGGGTAACTTCCATACTGCACTGAATACTGGAGGTGGCAATACTATACTCAGAACCTGATCTACTAACTAAAAGCACTGCAATCTTGATGAAATGAAAATGCTTTACAAATTCTAACTTAGGATGTATCATCCATATCCTAAGGGTTCCTATTATGCTCAAGGAATAAAGCTCAAATACAAGGTATGCCAAGCAATCTAGTCAAAGTAAGCAAGAGACTCAATCTAGACTTAAGTGATATCCATTGTTATCTAATTTATTCAACTAGCTATTTTGAAACATTTACTAGCTTAGGATCTCCAATATCCAGCTCTCAAGTAAATTTTCAAATGTGCGGCCTTAAGATTAATATTAGAACTTAACAAGCTCTAATCTAGAATCACAAGACGACTATATGTTTTAAATAAATAAATTAACGACCAAATTTAATTAATATTTACTCTCTTACCCAAAATCTTGATTTAAGAAGTCAAGAATTTAAGAATCTTGAGTTTGAACTCCAGGTGAGTTCATGACTTGGGATTCTTGATGGTTTTCAAATGAAGGACCTAAGGTTCAAACACAAGCCCAAATTATTCAAGATAAGGAAGTCTAGAAGCTAAAGGATTTAAGAACTAAGACCTTAATGAAAGGTTACTCTAAAGATCTTAAGATAAAATAATCAATTAAGAACTTGAGAATCTAAGATCTATATTAAATCTCTAAGATAATTTCATTATCTTATTGATTGAATCAACCTATACCCACATGGAAGGTCTCAAAAGATTAAATAATCAATCATGAAAGAATTTCAATTGGAGGTGGTTTGATTCAAATTGAAGAGCTAAGTCTAAGATCTAAGATCTAAAGATCTGAAATTTGATCACTTTAGACATTAATTGGATTTTAACTTAAGAGCTTAATTTTATGCTTCTTTCAGAATCTAAACTTATAGTTAAGCTGTATTACACTTAATAAGGTGTTATTTTATCATTTGATCAACAATTAAGTTTATAAACATTTCTTTAAATTACTTAAGATGTAAGAGTCTAAGTTTTGATGACTTTAGATTTTAAACTAGGTTTTTAACTTAACCATTTCCAATTTCTTATCTTTTGACACTAAGTTCTTCAGTTATCCTTAATTAACTTATCAATGAGATAATTGACCATTTTTATTATTAATTTAAAGGCTAAGTCCAAATGATCTCTATAAGGAAATACTTAAGATCTAATTATCTTAATTAAGGATTTCAATAAAGATTTCATGGATTAAGGATCACATTAACACTATTTTTGTTCTAAGATCTCAGAGAACATAACTAACCCATTTTATGGTAGTTTACTGAAATTTTCAATCCTTAAAGTACATTAAATCACATTTTGGTCAAAATGACCAAAATGCTCCTCTCAAGGCTAAAATTGGGATTTTAGGGTTTAATCACCCAAATTTGTTCTAATCTATTTTAATATGTTTCATAATACTTAATGAAATGGAAAGCACCCTTAATTTAGGTTTTGATGACCTAAGTGATCTTAATTAGCACTAATCACTTAATTAAGCCACTTATGGTGATTAGTAAAATTAGGGCACTTTAGGGCAATCCAACCTTACACTTAGGTTATACTAAGTCTAATATGATATTAAGAACCATCCCCACCTAAATCAGAGACTTAATTAGGGTGATTAAGGAGTGATTAAGAAAATTAATCCTCCAAAATAGATTTTAAGGGTCTAGGAATGTCCCTTAGGGTACAATGAACAATCAGAGCCCTTAAACTTATAATTTGGATAATTAAATGATTTTATATGATTTAATTAAAAACAGAGAAGGTTTGGCAAATATTTTTAAATCCAACCATTGGATCTAGAATTTTATTTTATATTCAGATTTCTGGAATTTTTCTGATTCAAATGGTATATTGGATCATACCATTTGGACCTGTATAACTAAAGTTATTTAATTAATTCATTCAGTATTTTTATTTAAATTAGAACTTTAGGTTTTGATTTATTAAATTCAAAACCTTTAAAAATGTTATTTAAAAATTCGATAATAATCCGCGGCCCAAATTAAAAAGACGCGGGTCGGGGGTCGACCCGGCCCGAAATCGCCTTCGTCTTCCTCCCCAACGCATCTGCAGCCCTAATTTCTGAGACGGCTTCCAACGCCAAATTCACCGTGCTCCTACCACGCCACGCCGCGATTTCGACGGCTACACATTCCCTGACTCTAGACGCACCTATTGAGCCAAGAAGCCCTAGCTGGGAGGCTCTGGATCGCTGGATGCCTACTCGACCGAGATCCTCTAGTTGGCGCACCTATGAGGAGATAATTCTCCTCACAGAGTACACGGGTCACCTCGATCTTGATCCCTACACGTTTAGGGATCAAGGAGGAAGTGATAGGGCGACTCGCGAGGCTCTGGGGTGGTTTGGATCCTTGGGGTCTTACTCGGCAATTTCTGCCATTTAGGCTCGCGATTGGATCGATCGATTCTAGTCGAATCGATCGATCTGGTCAAGTTCAACCCTCGATACCAGCTCACAATTATGGCCCAGACGATCCTAGTACTAGCTAGACAATTAACTCCAACTGGACACGCCGAATTTGACGAACCAGAATTTCGTCTGGCGGTGCGCACAGATGACGAATTCGTCGTCTGGGTCACTGCCAGACTATGCTTTCCTGCTCGATCCATCGTGGAGGAGATAAGGTAAGGTCCTACTCAGCATCTAGGCTTGTGAAGAGGTGAAATTAGAGCTGAATTCTAGCTCGATGGGAAAAAGGAAGAAGGCTGTACCTCGGTTCGAAGATTCGCAGTGAAGATGGCAATGCAGGCCGCCTCGGAGCTCTAAGTGATCGCAGGAACAAGCTGGGGGTCTGAACGTCAGACACACACCCACTATCAGCTGAAGCAGAAGGTCCTGTCATCTGGTTTGCCAAGAGTTCCAGAAACTTTAGCCGACTAGCGCGAGGATCACAGTGAGCAAAGGAGCTCACTGTGATTCTTGGGAGGTACTTATAGACCGGGAAAGATCCTAGGAATGGAAATCGAAGCTGGGCCAAAGCCTTGGGCTCGGACCAGAGGCTCCTCCAGCCAGCCCAGAATGGGGGGTGATCCCACCCTCTGGATCACCCTAGCAGGCTCGGCCATAACGGGAAGGTGCTAACGACTTTGGTGACCTGGCGGGAGAGTGGCAGACAAAGTCGACGTGGCTTGGTACGGGCGGATTCTCGCGGTCGGGGCTAAGAGTGAGCGGGGATGAAGATGAACAGTTAGGATCCATTCTCCACCGTCTGATACGCGAAGCCGTTAGGATTCAACAGCTTGATGAAGAACTTAACCAACGGACCACGGGCGCCTTCTCATCCGTCAGATCGAGCCTTAGATCCGACGGGCGCTAGAGGATCCAGGGTACTGATGATCTGCGCCGTCTGATGTTGTGCCGCGATTCGTGCACACGCATCCATTGGCTGTTAAGGCTAAGCCGCTGTCGGGACCCCCGCAGCGGATCTGTAGCGGTCCCGACAGCAAATCCCACTGAATTATAATTTAATAAAAATTAAATTTAAATAATTAAAAATCATTTAAATACTATTTAATTATTCTAAAATTATCAAATTTCAATTTAGGACCAAATGAGCTCCAAAAATTCTCAAAAATTTACCCTTAGCTAATTAAGGTATGAGGAATTTAAAAATAAAATTAGATTTTAATTTGGAGATCAAAATAATTTAGGTATTTTTTTCAGGGCTTAAAAATAGCTAAAAATACCAAATTTTTAATTTAGCTCCGATTGATTTTAAACTTTTAGGTTTAGGTTTAAATGACCCATTGAATCCAATGGAATCAAAATCAAACATTAGTTTAGCTTAATTAATCTAGTTTTAGCTAGGGTAACGACCTAAGGTTGTTACAGAGTCGCCTCCAAAACCCTTGCTTTCATATGTATATATATTTATTTATTTTTTTTTATTAATTACTTTCCAAAAGGGAAGGACCTAGGGAGTATCTTAAAAGGTCCATCCGGAAATGAAAATATAAAAAAAAGTTAAAATTGGATTGTCAAAATCAAAAGGAGCCGCTTCAAAATTTGATATCCTTGAAGCTCTAGATTGAACAATCTGCAAAGGAAGCTTCCAAAAACAAAAATGGATCAACCAGGTAGGAGATAATACCTTGAAGCCACGCAAGAAGATGGTCGAGCATCTATTTGAGAGACCACTCAAATCTGCAAAACTAAAAACCACAACCATCTTACCAAGAAAAAAAGAAACACCAAAGCAACCAATTGAGCCAGTACACAGCAAAACGAGAATAGTGCAAACTCCGGTCCAAATATAACCTTGCAGCGAGCCATATAAAATCAAAGCACCACCTTCCAAAATGCAAATATCGAGGTACAAACAGTAAGAAATAATGCAACAAACAATCTCTAAAGCCCAACCCAAAAGGTCACATTCAAGATAACGAGGCAGCCCCAACTGAATATGAAACACAGTTATCAGTGAAAAATTAACCAACATCAATATAGTACAAGCCCAGTACAAAGGACCGACCCGATCGAAAGTCAAAAACTGGATGGGACAATTAGACCAATACCTGCTAGTAACCAAAGACCAATCACATATGTGCAAGATAGCTTTCGACAGCCAAACCCACAGGAACATCCACATCCGTAAAGGATGCAGGCCAAAAATCAGATACAGAGTAAGGCACAGAAAATTTAAAAGAGTCTAGCTAACCACAAGGTTCATATTAAAATTTTTGTCTTTTAAATTCAACAGAGTCAGCTTCCCTTTAACTGCAGCACCATCCCACAAAGCAAACCCCGATAAATCAAGCTTATGATCAGCAGAAAATAAGAAAGCACTAACCCGAAAGTAAAAGACATTAATCACTGTGATCTTAATAGACACCACATACTCATCCAGCTTATTTTCATCCATCCCACAAAACAGAATCAGAAACAAATTTTGCATTTAAACCACGAAACCAAGACCACCAAAACCACCACATGGAGAGCGTACCTGACAAAAAAGCCACCACCAAACAAATGCATTCCCCATAGGTACCAAATCTCTTCTCTATTAAATATTTATAGAGACAATCTTGAGCACATAGCCTTGGTGCACCATATTGCAAAACAAGTAAACCACTATCTTTGCCCACAATATATAAACCAAATCAATCAAACGAGAGCTCCACTGAAGACCATAAATATATATATATATATATACATATATATATATATATATATATATATATATATACATATATATATATATATATATATACATGTAAATATAAATCATAGCATGAAACATCCCCAACCGCATCATCCTCCTATAACTCAATAAATTTGCAATTAATTTAATAACCACCTTAACAATCGGGTAAACTGCCACCCAACTAAGAAACTGCAAAAAACTTGAAGAGAGCAGTAGCTTCCCAACCAAATGCAATATTCGACAAAAATGTCAAGTGAGCCAGGCACCCTCCCGAAAAAGATGGAGCCAGACAGGCCACAGAAAACTAAAATTGTCTCAAACATCAAACATATCAGGAAAAAAAGTTTTATTAATGTTTGCCCAACCAATAGATTTCTTTGGGGAATTTCTTATAATTACGTTGATGTCATTTATAATTATATTTCTTGCTTTAAGAAGATTCATCTCGACAGCTTGATATTTTTTGAGGTTGCGCGTGTACCAAATGTTCCAAATAATGTAAGCGTCACTTAAATTCGTAAGAGGAAGTTTTTTCAAGCTAGAGTGACTAGCATTCCAATTACAAATGAGGGAAGGAAGATTCGAGATCAGCCTACGATTAGCCCCAATATGGTTGAAGGAGTTCCATAAGGAGAGCAAATTCACTGTTAAAAAGCACGTGATCCAAGGTTTCCGAGCAAGCTTTAGATAACTTACAACAATGGCATTTAGATGGCAAATGGATTCCCTTAAGGATAAGGATTTCATCCACACTGATGAAACTAAGGTGTAGTCTCCAAATAAATAAACTTATAAAGGTCGGGATACTGTTATGTTAAAACCAAGGTTTAAACGTAGAGGATTTATGTTGCCGGTGGATATTCCAAGCTATATGAAGATTAAATTTATCTTTGAGGATAAATTCAGCTGAGGCAATTTTTTCATCCATCAACCATGGATTAATCTTTGAAATTAATTCAAGAAATCTGGGGTCGATGATTGCGGTTGACAGATTATTGTTCCAAGATCTATCCTCATTTAAACATTCCCCAATAAAGATCTTGGGCAGCTTAGGGGAACATAACAGATGAAGTGGACCAAGGTCACTCCAAGAGTCACACCAAAAAGAGGAAGAAACATCTATCAAATTCCATTCGATCAAATTTTTCACAAGATCTCTAGAATCCAGCATTCTTTTCTAAGTTAAAGAATCGTTGATTTTCTTGGAGACAAGAACCGGGTGGGTGCTGAAGCAATATTTTGCTTTGAGAATATCAACCTAAATGTTATTTTTTGTTCTAAAATTCCACCACAATTTGGCAGAGAACACTTTGTGAACGTCTTCAAGGTTTCTAATAACAAGACCGCCTTCAACAGTAGGGAAAGTGAGGGTTTCCCATTTAGACCAAATTAGATTGGATCCTTTATTACTAACCCAGAGGAACTTATTAAAAATGATATTTAATTTTGATAAAATCCTTTTAGGAGGAGAGGAGACCTCAAGCCAATAAGGAGGAATTGTATTTAGGATATATTTAATTAAAGTAAGCCTTCCTCCTTGGGAGAGATATTTTTTTTCCCAACTCTTAATTTTTTTAAGGATACTTTCAATAAGCTTTTGGTAGAAGATGATTTTATTTGGGCCTTTAAAAATGGGGATGCCTAGATAAGTGCAAGGATATTTGCCCTCTTTGAAACCCATTTTGGAGAAGATAAATTCTTTGAGATGGGATGTGGCTTTGGTATTAATAAAAAAATTAGATTTTGCACAATTAATTTTAAGCCCGGAGTCCTTCTGAAGAGTGTCTAATAATAGCTTAATCTTTGAGATATTTCTTTTGTCCACGTTAGTGAAAATGATAAGATCATCCGCGTAGGCCAAATGGGATATGAAAAGATTTTTCCCCACTTTGAATTGAAGATTATTGTCCAAACTAAAGGCTTTATTAATATTTATGGACCAGTATATGATAGCAAGATTAAACAGAATTGGGGATAAGGGATCACCTTGGTTAATGCCTCTAGAAGAGTTGAAATAGCCCACAGGAGTACCATTAATTAATATAGAGAACCAAACATTAGATATAAGAAATTTAATCTTGTTAATGAAAGCAGAGTTGAACCCGTAAGCCATAAGCATTTTGAATAAGAAATCCCAATCAAGTTTGTCAAACGATTTTTCAATATCCAATTTGATGATAATATTATTACCTATACTCTTTTTATTTATGCTACGGAATAATTCTTCAGTGGCCAATATATTTTCTTGAATTTGTCTTCCCGAAATAAAGCCACTTTGATTCTGTTCAATTATACTTGGAAGCAAATTTTTGAGACGATTTGCAATTAGCTTGGACATGATTTTGTTAAGAGTAGAGCAAAGGCTAATTGGTCTGAATTGGTTCCACCACTGTGGGTTGTTGACTTTAGGGATTAGGGTGATGGTTGAGTGAGTGAAGAACTTTGGGAGCGAAACATTACAAAAAAATTCTTTTATTCCGTTACAAATATCTTCTTCAATTATATCCCAAGATTTGATGAAAAATTCAATCGGGAAATCGTCAGGACCGGGACAGGAATTTTGTTTAAGATTTTTAATTGTCATCCATATTTCTTCATTTGTACGCATAACATTAAGAGCTTGGTTTTCCAAATGAGAAATAGTTGGTTCCGGAGAGATCAAGTTTAAAGTGTTAGAGTGAGTGCTTTCTTTATTTAGGATCTTTGAGAAATAGTTAACTGCCGACTCTTGTATTTCTTCTAACTTTGTAAAGGTCGCACCTTCTGGATTGGTGATTGAGTGAATTTTATTTTTGGTGCGACGTTTATTGACCCAGCTGTGATAAAATTTGGTGTTTTTCTCCCCTTGAATTTTCCAACGAATGTTACATTTTTGTTTCTAGTAGCTTTCAATATTATTATGACATTGAATTAGGTCCGCACTAGCTTTAGAGAAATTGATTCTATTTTCAGTAGAAGGTTGCCCTTCAAAAATATTTTCCAAATTGTTAACCAAATTTTCAAGGGAGGAAGCTTTAGTAAAAATTTTGCCAACCACATTATGATTCCGAGCTCTTAAATCTTTACGAAGGCGTTTAAATTTTTCGACAAGTCTAGGTAGCCCAAAAGAGCTACAGGACGCAGTCCAAGAGGAGCGTATCACCTTAGAGTAAGTCGGGATATTCAGCCAAAAGGTTTGGAATCTAAACGATTTGGTGTTAGTAGTTGGAGGACTTTTAGCACAAAGGAAGATCGGCTTGTGATCCGAATTGGAGGAATTTTGCGAGAAGTTTTTGATTTCATGAAATTGATTACACCACTCACTATTCATTAAAAATCTATCAAGGCACGCAAATTTTCTACCATTGGACCAAGTAAAAGCAGCTCCTGAATAGTTAAAATCATCAAGCCCACAATCAATTAGGGTGGACATGAAATCAAAAGAAGCCGCCGAATGATTGAGAGTATAACCTTTGTATTCATTGGCATTTAGGACAGTGTTGAAATCTCCACCTACCAACCAAGGGATATTATTAAAAGAGTTATTTCTTAGAAAGTTCCAAAGTAGCATTCTCTTAGATATAAGATTGTTAGCATGCACAAAGGTGATAATGCATGAAAATTTTTGATTATGAACCTTTAAGTTAATAGCTTGATCACATTGATTGACAATATCCATGGTCCACGAATTATTCCAAAAAATCCAAATCTTATTGGAAGAGGACGTGATACAGTTTTCAGTATTGAGGAGTTTCATTATTTTGGGACATTCAGTGCTTTGAAGTTTTGGTTCAAAAATAGCAGTGATATCAATTTTATTATCCAAAATTAGATGTTTCAAACGATGTTTAGAGGATAGGTTTCCTATACCCCTAATATTCCAACATAAAATGTTCATTTATCAACTGAAGAAAGTCCGTGTTGAACCTTCTGAGTATTGAGATTAGATTTAGTGAGTTTTTTTGTGATTTGATCTAGACTTTTCATTTTAGTTAGACCAGTGAGTTCATTTAAACACACTAAAGGATTGAATCTATTATTGCTAATGATCGGGGAAGGCACATTACTTTTAAGAATTTGACATTCGAATTCAGAATTTGAGGGAGATTGAGAGCAGATTACTTTACCCATGACCAAAAAGTTTGAGGAAGGAGAGACGGACAACTCAGGGTGAATTCCCGCTAAACCAAATTTAAGCGGGGAGGAATTATTATTCGCAGTATTTTTATCAATGTGACATTCAGCAGCTTGACTCACCTCTGAACTAACTACTTCAGCCTCTAGATTAACATCCGTATCAGCAATAGCAAAATTGACATTGCGAGCAGGATTTTTATTAATCGAATCCAACTGGTTATTTGCAGCAATAATATTAATATCACAGTCATCTCTAGTGACAGCAGGAATACTGCTATCAGACGAATTAACACAATTAACAAGTAAGCTAGTTGCTTGAGTATCAGTATTTACCTCAACCTCGAGTGCAGGATGCCCCATACCCATAGCATTCGAAATTTGAGCAACAATAGCATGGTCAACTAAACAAGCATTAGCAATCTCAACGTTACTTTGTTTCAATAAAACAACATTTGGTGATGAATGAGGAGTAGTACACTTAGATAGTTCCTCAATATTCTCAGAAGCAAAAGCAGTATTAATGAAATTCAACTGTAAATCATTTTGCAAACTATTAATAGATTGAAAATCTTCAGGACTAACCTCAGCAATGTTTCCAACAGCAGGATTTTTCAGAACAGCCATGTTTTCACCAGCATCCAAAACGGAAGGAGTAGTAGCACTAGTTAAATTCTCAGAAACAGCTGAGGGGGTTCCACACAACTGAGTGCAAGCATCTGCCATATGCCCAGCTTGACCCACATCTATATTTACTACTTCAACAGCTTGATTAACATTCTTGTCAATATCAGAAGTATTGATATAATTAGCAGAGACCATATTTTGCAAATCGCAAATTAATATCACAATCAACATTAGAGATAGCAGGTATATTGATAGCAGCTTCTTTAAAACAGTTTTACCGTAAGCTTGCAGCCAAACCAGCATTTGCAAGCTCTACGGTTTTATGGTTCAAAAACTCCACATTAGGAAATGAAAGTGCATCAATACATATAGAGTTTTCCACAATATTCTCAGTAACAATATCAACGGTAATATTATGATTAAAATTCAATTGCAGATCATTTTGTGAACTAGCAATAGCATGAACAACATCAGGAGTAACCTCAGCATTGGTGTCATTATTTTCGATCAACAAGTTTTCATCTGCAGCTAAAACATTAGTATTGATAGAACTCGTTAAAATTTCTCCTACAGCTAAGGGGGACCCGCACAGATGAGGGCAAACTGCCGCCATATGCCCAAAAGTATTATAATGCCTACAGTATGAAGGTAAATTTTTAAAGACCACTTTTTGGAAGTAGCCTTTTGACTCAGAACCCAACCAAATTTTATCAATAGGAGAGTTTTCCAGATCAATTTCTACTAAAATACAAGGAGCTGCAAAATTATGATGAAGCACCGTATTTTTGTCTAAATGCAGGGGCTTCCCAAATGCTTTCGCAATATTGAAAAGCACTTCTTTAGAGGTATATTGCAGCCGAAGGCCAGGGAAGTTAAGCCAAACAGGAGCAATCGTAGCATCAAAATTAATATCAGTATGAGGGCTCCACTTGAACAATTTCATAGTGTGACCATTTATATCATAGGAACCTTTTGAGAAACATCTAGCATAGTCAAGATCTGACGTAAAATTAAAGAAAATACGAAGAGAATCAAAAGATCGGATGGAGACCGGGCCATTCAGTTTTAATTTATTGATAAAGCTCTGTACTATGGCAAAGCTCGACTTTGCTCGAGAGAACTTACCGACCAAAGTTCGATCAAAAGGGGAAGCAAGAAAATCTATCTCAGCTTTTGAGAAAAAAATGGCCGGGATACCATTACGGCAAGAGATAGGTTTGATGGGTAAGGTGTTGGAAGGAGGGCCTTCCAACACCTCACGAAAAGAGCGAGAGACAGAAGAATCAGCCATCAAACTCCAGCCATGAAAGAAAAATGAAAAATGCAAGAAAAAAAAACACTACCGAGCATGAAGCAGTGAAGACAGAAGAGGAAAGGAAGCCAGTAGTGACAGGGGAGGGGGGAACTATCTAGGAAGACAGCCTTAGCAGGCCGCTCAGGACCGTCGGCCAAGCCGACGGGCGAGGAAGAGCCGCCCGGAGATCGCCTTCAGAGTCGCCTCCAAAACCCTAAAAACGAGAGCTATATAAGTGATATATACTTTTTTAGCTAAGAAGACCTTTCAAAATATATAACTTTTTTTCCTGGCTCTTGGGCTAGGGCTGTGCGGCGCTTCTAGGGCATTCCTTCTTCGTCTCCTTCCGTCGGCTTTGCCGACGGACGGGAGTGTTCGCTAGCATCTGTGGCCACGGGTCTTTGTTCTGCATTTCTCCTTTCTTTTGTTTCTTGATTGTTTGGCAGGTATGTCTGCTCCGTCCCCATCAGTGATCGATCCTTTAGAGATGTGGTTGAAGCGTCATCATCGCTCATCTCCAAACTGGTTCAAAATTTCGAAGGTATGCATGCTCTACTTTTTTCTGATGAGGAAGTTAAAAACTTGGCTCTTCCGCACGCTCTCACAATAGTAGGTAAATTTGCTCGTCCCAAACCTCATTTTGGGTTGATTGATGGTTTCATCAAAGGATTAAGACTTGTTGGACCAGTTAACATTCGCACTTTCGATACTCACAGAATTTTCTTCACATTTGAGTCGGACCTTGATTATGCCAGGATTTTTTCAAAAGGATCTTTCGACCTAAAAGGGAATACGCTTCGCTTCTGCAAGTGGGATCCATTTTCGAATGTCACTCATGACGTTCCTATTGTGCCGGTTTGGATCAATCCTCCGGGCCAGCAATTTATTTCCAAGGAAATTCTCCTAAATTTTGGTAAGGCTATCGAGCGTCCTCTTCAATTAGATAAAAATACTGCGATCCTAAGAAACATTGCGGCCCCTCGAATGCTTGTTGAATTAAACATAGAATCTCCCCCTCCAAAGGCTATTTGGATGGGTTCCAAAGATAAGGGATATATGCAAGAAGTTGTTTTCGAAAATATGCCATTGTTTTGTACTTGGTGTTGTACTTTTGGCCACAATACTGATTCATGTACTTTTCGACAATGTAATTCCCCACCGAGAAATTGTTCTAGAGAGCCTAATCTGCAAAATATCTCAGCTAATAATCATGTAAATTCATTAGTTCCCCAACTCCAGCTGGGGGAAGAAAATAATATGGTGGAAAATTTATCTGAGCAGCTTGTAAATGATAAGGAAATGGGGTTGGATAGGGATGTAGTCATTGGACCGCAGTCGAATGTTGAGGAATCTTTTATTCCCAACTCTGTAAATGTTGGGTTGTTGGTTTGTGAACCTTCTGGTTTTAACAAATCAATTCTCAATAATTCCTTCCAAGCGGAAGGAATTATTGGGCCCTCGCTCTTATTAAATTCTATCTCTGGTGAATTGGAACCGGTGGTGAATGACAAAAATGTTGCTTTAAATGATAACAATGTTGAATCTTTTATACTGCTTCAGCTGGAAATTATCAGAAATACGAAAGAAAATTCTGTTTCGAATTCTTCTATTTTAACTTCTGTTGCTGTTACTGACATGATTCAAGTTCAGGTGAAAGATCGAGATCTGTTGGAGGAAGGAGACCCATCTAAGCTTGTTGAGGTAGTTCATGATACTGCTTTTGTTCATTCATCTAATGCTATTCCGCAGGAATCCTCCAGGCTTGACGTAAGGTTTCAAGCACCAAAAAGCCCGTTAAAAGTCCAGCATTGCAGAACGTCCTCAACAAGAAACCCAAACACCACCACGGCAAATCGGTTCAAATCTCTGGTCACCCTTGCTGATTAGGTAATGAAGAGGAGGTAAACACTCAGGTAAATACATTAAATTTTGCGGTAAAAAGCAATCAGAAGTCCCTTCCAGGTACTTCTAATGTCTCCTTATGAATTCCCTATGTTGGAACATCCGGGGCATTGGTAATGCCTCCTCTTTAAACAGATTTAAGCATTTAGTTTATGATCATAAAATAAATATTGCTGCTCTTTTTGAACCAAAGATAAATGCCAGCTATATTGAGAATGTTCGAAAATTTACTAATTTTGGAAATGCTATGGCTTCTATGTCTAATAAAATTTGGGTTTTGTGGTCCTCTAATTGGAATGCGGAAATTATTGATCAATGTGATCAAGCAATTCACTTCAGATTCTTTAATGAGGAGCATAATTTTTTATTTACTTTTGTTCATGCCCATAATCTTAGGTCTGATCATTTGAATTTGTGGTCCTTTCTTAAAAATGTTGCTTCCTCTTCCATGCCTTGGGTTGTGGGGGGAGATTTTAATGTGGTGATGTCAACGAATGAGTATAAAGGGTATGCCACTGATTATGCTAGATCTTCGTTTGATTTTAATTCAGCAATGCTTGAATATGGCCTTGAGGATTTTAAATACTTGGGGGCCTATTTTACGTGGACTGCTGGGAGGAAATTTGCTCGGCTAGATCACTTTCTAATGAATAACATGTGGTGTAGTTCTTATTCCAATATTATAAACACCTCTTTAAATTCGGTTGTCTCGGATCACAAGCCTATCCTTCTCAGCGCTTGGAACATTGTTAACAAGATGCCTAAATCTTTTCGTTTCCAACTTTTTTGGTTTCAAAGAGAGGAATGCAAAATCATTGTTAGGGATTCTTAGAATCTCCCTTGTGGCTCTTATGGGCTTTACAGATTAGTGGAGAAGTTAAAAAGATTAAGAAAAACTCTTGACATATGGAATAAATCTCATATTGGTAATATCTTCACTAACTTATCCCTTCAAGAAAATTTAGTTTCTTCTCTTGAATCTAATTTCGAATTGGAACCGTCGGATTCTAACAGAATTGAAGTAAATAAAGCCAAAGCTAATCTTATTATGAGGCGTAATGAAATTGAGGCCTTCTGGAAGCAAAAATGTTCCCTAAACTGGAAATTAGAGGGAGAACGCAATACTGCGTTTTATCACAATTGGGTTAAAAAATGAGGCACGCTAATCTCATTAATGAAATTATGAAGCCGGATGGTAACAAGATCACAAATCTATTCGACCTTCAAAGCTCGGTGGTAAACTATTTTATTGAAAGCTTCAAAGCCCCCCCTATAGTGGAGACTTCTCAAGTCAAAAAAATTAGAGATCCAAAATCCCAACTATCCATAGAAAACAATAACCTTTTAAACCTTCAGCCTAGTGAGGAGGAGATATGGGAAATTATAAAATACTTAAAAGATAACTCTTGTCCTGGGCCTGATGGTTTCCCTGGTGAATTTTTCAAAAATTTTTGGGAAATCATTAAGTTTGACATTTGTAATGGAATAAAAGAATTCTTTTGTGGTACTTTCATGCCTAAATTTTTCTCCCACACTATGATTACATTAATTCCAAAATTGGATAAGGCTCTTTTGTGGAACAACTTCAGACCGATCAGTTTATGCACCACCATAAGCAAAATCATATCTAAGATTCTTGCTAAAAGGCTCCAATCCATTCTCTCCTCTATAATTGAGCCCAATCAATCCGCTTTTGTGCCCTGTAGACATATTTAAGACAATATCCTTGCTGCTCAAGAAATGTTTCATAGCCTCAAGAAGAAGTGCTGGGGTCATAACTTAATCTTGAAAAGGCTTTTGACCGGCTTGACTGGTCTTTTCTTTTACAAACCCTTAAAGCCTATGGTTTCAATGAGAGTTATATTTTAAAAATAAAAAACATCACCCAACACAATTGGTTCTCAGTTTTACTAAATGGGCATCCCTCGGGGTTCTTCCCTTCCGAAAGGGGTCTAAGGCATGGTGATCCTTTATCTCCCCTCTTATTTATTTTAGCGATGAACCTGTGGTCCCTCAACATAAATTTATTATTTCAGTAGAACCCAAAGCTGCAATTCAACTTAGGGAGGAAAATGATGGTGTCTCATCTATCTTATGCTGTTGATATGATCATCTTCTCCAACTGTAGTAGTAATTCTTTGAAAAAGCTGTCTGATCTTCTCTCAAATTTGGAGTTGGATTTTGGGCTTAACATTAACATTAGTAAATCCAATTATTTTGTGCACCACAAAAATCCTCCAAGTATTCACTCCAAAATTAGTAAAACTTTCAATTTCAAGCAAGGAAAATTTCCTTTCATTTATCTCGGGATCCCTGTTAACATTGGCCACAACAAAAATTCTAACTTCAAAGGGTTGATAGATAAAATTTTTAACAAGCTAAAAGGTTGGGAAAACATGTATCTTTTGTAGGGTGGTAGGCTCATCCTTATAAAGCACGTTCTTAATACGATCCCCCTTTTTTGGTTAGAAGTTAGTTCTCCTACAAACCAGGTGATGAAAAAGATGTACGCTACTTTCAATAAGTTCATTTGGGTGCACCCCAAAGGGAACAAGATTATTTGGTGCTTTTGGAAGCAAGTCTCCCTTCCGTTTGCCGAAGGAGGTCTTGATTAAGGAATCTTAATGACATCGATAAAGCTTTTTCTTTTAAATTATGGTGGAAATTTAGATCATCTGGCTCCATGTGGGCTAAAATTCTGATGGCTAAATACTGTGCTTCTGTCCACCCGGCTGTGGTCAAAAATAAAATTACGGATTCTTTCAACTGGAAAAAGAATGCTTAGTGTGAGAGACATGGTCGAAGATTCAATTATCTGGGAAACTCTTGATGATTATATATCCTTTTGGTATGAATGTTGGAACAAAAGTAAAGCACTTTATCTTAACAATAGAGAAATCAATTTTCCTACTATAAAATTAGGAGACGTTTATTCTCAGGTTTTGGGTTGGAATCTGCCGCTACTTCATGCTACCACCCTTGGCTCGGTTTTAAGCAATATAGTTAATTTACAACCTAAGTTGGAGTCTTCAAAAGCTGCCAACTCAGCCTTTTGTGTTAACGGAAAAATCAGTTTGGGACTTTTATGGAACAGTTGCAGAACTTACAATTTTCCCTCCTCCCCTACTTGGTTTTGGCATGATTGCCTTCCAAATCTTATAAGCATTTTTATTTGGAGAGTTTTTAAAGGTTTTATTAGTGTGGACACTAAATTGCAAGAGCTGGGGTTCAGCCTTGCCTCTCGGTGCTGTTGCTGTCGAAATACAGAATCCTTAAACCATGTGTTTGTTGAAAGCAAAGTTAGTAGACTAATTTGGCAGAAATTCTCCCTTGCCTCTCTCCCTCTGGCTGTATCCTCAGTTGATATTTTGTTGCGCTGGCCAACGACAAAAAAAGGAAAAATTCATATTGGTAATCTTATAGATTCTTATACATTTTGGCACATCTGGAAGGCTAGAAACAAAGCAAAATATTCAAATGTAATGGTCAATGGGGAGGTCATCGTTTCAAAAATTTTGGCAGACGTCAAATGTTGCCTCAACATCTTTGGGGAAAAAAAGTCAGTTGGAAAAATATTGATGCAGCTGAGTGCAAGAAGAAAATCCTATGCGGATGATGCCTTTTTGAGTTTGATTAAGATTCTTCCTAAAACATGGTCTAGGTCTGGTGGAAGTGGTCTCTACTTGGGGCTGTCCACTAGACCGTCCATGGTTTCTGGGTTTGGTCTTAATTCTGAGTTTTGGTGGCGTTTTGCTTATATCCTGGACAGGGCTATTATGGCTGGTCCTCCCCCTCCCCCTTCATTTTGTTTCTTCTGGGTAGTTGGTCAGCAATAGGTTTTGGTTCATTTTGGGGGTCGGTGCCAGTATATGTTTGTTTTAAGTTTGGGTTTAATTTGTTGTGATTTGGTCTGTTGTTGGTCCCTGCTTGGCCTTGTGCGTCCCGGGCTCGACTGGTGGTGGCTGTCGGGCTGTATGGGGATCTGGTGGTTTGGTGGCAGTCGTTTTTGTGATATTTCTGCTGATATGGCTAGCTTTGTGATGCAATTTTGTTGGCAGTTTTTCGGTTTACTGGTTTTCATTTTCTGGCTTGTTGGTGATTGTCAAGTTGCAGGTCTGATGTCTGCAGGTGGTTTGGGGTTTTCGTGGTGGCCGTAGGGGGGTTGGTTAGTGGTTTTCATGGAGGTTTGGGTTGAGGTGGAGGCGGTCTGGGTCCTGCTGTGTTGGCAGGGCTTCTGTTTGTTGTGTTGGCTGGATGGTTGGGGTGATGGTTTTCTGAATTCTGCGGGTTGGTTGCACCTATCTATTTTTTGGGTGCTTGGTGATGGCTGGTATAATGGGGTGGCGGGTTTCTGCTTTCTGTGCGTTTGTCTTATGCTGAACAATGCTTGCTCTAGGTTTCTCCTTTGTTTGGTTGGGTTTCGAATTGGTGCAGGTTCCCGGTGTTGGAGGCGCTTTGCTGATGGAGTCATGACATCCAAGGTGGCTGTCTGGACCATTGTCTGTTGGAGATTGCTATGTTTTTTGGTTTTGGTTTTTTATGTAAATTTTGTTTTGTGCCTTTTCATTTTGAGTCGGGAGACCTTTTAGGATACACCCTGGGTCTCCTTTTATTTTGGGACTGGTTTAGGTTCTAGGATTCTTGTATCCTCCCAGTCCCGGTCCTGTATTGTCGTATTTTGATGAAATAAAATCTCCGCCGAGATGACTTTTCCTAAAAAAATAAAAAAAAAGAAAATAAAGAAGGCGCCTTCGTCGTGATTCTGAAGGAAATTAGAGTTTTTCCTTTCGGCGTTCGGCCGGAGGCCTCTGGGCTTCCCTGGCTTTGCCTCGTCGGCTCGGGTGACTTTTTCCCTATCCTATTTTCTTATTCGTCCACTTACTTTTTCCTTTGATCGTTTTTTGTTAAGTTTAATGGATCTGTGTGATCTGTTCGGTGGCTTTAGGGCTTTGTGTGCCGGCTTCAGGTATCTCTTGTCTTTAATTTTTTCTGCTTTCTTTTAGCTAAAGTTGTTTTGCCATCATTTTGTGATTATGGACCCTGTGGTTCGGTCATTCCGTGATATTGTTCCTAAATTGCTTTTCCGACAAAGAGAAAAAACATTAAATTAAAAGAGATAAAGCAAAAGAAAATAAAAAGATAAAAAGCTGCCCGTCCCCCCGAGCAACCCAATTCTTGTAATGTTGCTACCAGCCTGATCAATAGCAATCACACTACTAGTTTGTACAGATCCAATCGGGCAACCAAATTTAGTGAAGGAAAAGCAACCAAAACACCGATGCTGACGCTCGCATGACAGAACACCTCAAAATCACCCCAGAAAGCACAAGAAACAGCAGATACAAACAGCCATCCAGCACAAAACTTTTATACGACAACAACCCAAAAGATAACAGAGACGAGACACAAAATAGCAGAGAGCAGAAAAATAGAAACACAAAAAATAGCAGATACAAGCCACAAAACAACACCGGATATAAATTATTAGCCCCAAAGGACCCAATTAGAAAAAAAAAAACAATCAGACATCAGCCCTATTAAAATTGGCTCCAGATTCCTCAAAGAGAAGACTAACTTTATCCTTATTAATATTTTTCCAACTAACACAAATCGAAGGGAGGCATTTAGAATCCCACCAACATCCTCCAAGTTTATTCTTTGGATACCGACTAAGGTGAAGGAAAAGTTGTTATATTTACATTTATTGCGTGCATTCCAAATATTCCACAACGTAAAAGCACCAAAGATGTTACCCACGTACAACTGTTTTGTGATGGACGGCCCCCATCTTTTAAGACAGTCCATCACAAAACCTTGTGATGTTCAAAGAATTCCAAGCCTTGTTGCTATGAGTATTGTTGATAAAAAGGTGATTGATTATTTCAAAATCGTAACAGCAATAACATTCAATAAAAGTGGTGAGAGTTTTATGCCAAAACGAGATGGGTTTAATCGAAAACCAATTATTCTGACTAATTTACAAGCTAACGTTAGGTTGAAATTATTATTAATTGTCAACCCGGAATTTGCCAAATTTGTAGTCTCCCAGATAAGGGGGTAAGAGAGAATGTTATTAAATAAGTAATTAGGAAGTATTTGTTGCAACAAATATTCAGTCCAGCCCAAAGACATATTATACACTTCTCTAGACCTTAACTTTAGAAAAATAATATTGCAAATTTTTGCTAGAATCCTAAGATCACTCCATCTATCAAACCATAAAGAATTGGAAGACTCAGGCTTGTCCTAAAAAAGTCATCAATTTAGCCCCTATTATCATGTAAATGCTTCCAAATATGGGAATCAATGAATTTGTGTTTGATCTTAGAAGGATTGTTAGTGGCACAATATTTAGCCATAAGAACGGGACCCCATAAAGAATTAGAAGTCCTAAACTTCCACCACAATTTGAAAGAAAATGCAGAGTGAATATGTAACAACCCTAGGTTGTTACTTAGTCTAATCATAGCATAGTTGCAGTCTAATTATAATTTCATTAGGTTCGTTTGTAGGTACCCCTTATCTTTGGAGCCCAACCAAATAGCCTTCGGAGGGGGAGTTTCAATATTTAGCTCGACAAGCATACGAGGCGCTGCAATGTTTCTAAGAATCGCCATATTTTTATCTAGTTGCAAAGGCCTCCCGATAGCATTACCAATATTAAGAAGAATGTCCTTGGTTATAAATTGTAATCTAAGACCAGGGAGATTAATCCAGACCAGCGTAATGGGGACGTCATGAGTGACGTCCGAAAACGGATCCCATTTGCAAAAACGCAAAGTGTCCCCCTTTAGGTCATAAGATCCTTTTGAGAATACCCTTTCATAGTCAAGGTCGGAATCAAAGGTAACAAAAACTCGATGAGAATCAACAAAAGTTCTAATGTTAACTTGCCCAACAAGCTTTAAGCCTTTAATGTAACCATCAATCAACCCAAAGTTAGGTTTGGATCTAACAAATTTTCCTACTAGCGTAAGAGCGTGCGGATGAGCCAAGAGCCTAGCCTCATCATCCGAAAAAAATAGGGCTGGCATACCTTTGAAGTTTTCAATTGGTTTAGATGCAAAGGAGGAAGAAGCTTCAACCACGTCTCTAAAGGAACGAATGGCAGACGGAGTCGGGTCCGCCATAGCCCTGACAGAGAAAATGATCAAACGAAAACAAATAGTAAAAAGGAGTACGAAGATTCACTAGGCACCGCCCGGGGCCGAAGCCCAGGCTGACGGCCAATTCCGAAAGCTCTTGATGCTGAATCTCCCAGGAGGAGACCTAGGGCACAACAGAGAAGGCCAAAAAAGATAAATATATTGCAAATTATATATATATATATATAAAGAAGGTGCCTTCATCGTGATTCTGAAGGCGATTAGGGTTTTTCCTTTCAGCATTCGGCCGGGGGCCTCTGGGCTTCCCTGGCTTTGCCTCATCGGCTCGGGTGACTTTTTCCCTATCCTAATTTCTTATTCCTCCACTTACTTTGTTTCTTTGATCATTTTTTGTTAAGTTTAAACGATCTGTGTGATCTATTCGGTGGCTTTAGGGCTTGTGTGCTGGCTTCATGTATCTTTAGTCCTTAATTTTTTCTGCTTTCTTTTAGCTAAAGTTGTTTCGTCCTCATGTTGTGATTATGGATCCTGTGGTTCGGTCATTCCATGATATTGTTGCGAACACCTCCCCTCCTTTATCAAAACCTGTTAATTCCTTTAATGGAGGTTCAGCTATATTTTTTTCCAATGTAGAAGTTTTGCATCTTGCTAGCCCCCACACCCTCACTTTTGTAGGTAAATTCGCTAGAGTAAAACCTAATTTTGGGCATATTCTTGGTTTCTTAGAAAGTCTTAAACTTTTTGCGCCGGTGAATATCAGATATTTCGACTCACATAGGGTTTTTTTTACATTCCAATTTGATTTAGAATACTCTC
Organism: Gastrodia elata; assembly: GCA_016760335.1. NCBI lineage: Eukaryota > Viridiplantae > Streptophyta > Magnoliopsida > Asparagales > Orchidaceae > Gastrodia > Gastrodia elata. The sequence continues at coordinate 24,416,368 of CM028672.1, read as the reverse complement.
GTATTTTTTCGAAAGGTTCATTTAACTTGAAAGGTAACATGATTAAACTTTGCAAATGGGACTCTTTTTCTGATGTAAAACATTATGTTCCTATTATTCTGATATGGGTAAACTTTTTTGGTCTTTGGTTGTAATATACTTCCAAAGACATTCTCTTTAACATAGGAAATTCCATTGGAAAGCCACTGCAACTAGACCGTAACACGGCCTTAAATAGAAACATTACTGCCCCTCGTGTCCTTATCGAAACCAACTTCTCTACCCCTCCTCCTAAACACATTTGGCTGGGCTCCATGGAGAAAGGTTACTTTGAAGAGATTTGCTATGAAAATATGCCAATGTACTGCAACTGGTATTTCACCTTAGGGCACAACACAGAAACTTGCACTTTTAGAAACCATAATTCCCCCCTCCCTTCTTCTTCCAGAATAACGAATATTTTAGACCTCAACAATGTTTTAAGACCCCTATTCATTGAAGATAACAATGTTTTTGATTTAATAGAACATAATCAAAATGTTAGTCTAAATTTGGCTCTTAGAGACCCCATCCATCCTGATGCTAATGCTACTGATACTATTTGTTTTAATGACCCTCTTACTAGTAATGGCAATGCTTTTAACTCTGAAGTTAATAGAGCCTTACAATTTAATAAAAATGGTGAAGATGAGAAAAATACGAACGCTTTGGTTATCAGCGATATTGATTTTAATGTTCCTGTATCTGATGATATGGGTGGTTCTAATAAAGTAGATACAACTGGAAACAAGGTTAGTAATTTTGTTTTAAACTCTTCTGATTGTAATGTTACTGCTACTATAATGGATTCAAAAAATTTGGAACCTCGAATTATGGTTGGATTGTCTAATGACAATCCGTCCATTCTTGCTGAGGTTGTTTTAAAAGCTAGTGCCTTTATGGGTGACAATATGATGATAAATTCAAATGAAAACTTTTCTTTTAATGCTGTCCTTAGTAGCAATTTTGATGTATTTAACTCTAAAATCATTACTCCTTCCATTCCTGCTGGAATGGTCATTGCTGCAGAAAATTTTAAGGATTTGTCATTGGTTTCTAAGAAAACTAATGGTGATGAAGTGCTTTATAAGGCTAAGAATTCCGATATCAACGGTACCCCTGCTGGACATGATTCTATTAATATAATAACAAATGATGTTACTGCTATTGAAACTATAAATACTTCAAGAAATGATCATGTCACTACCCTTTCAAATTATGAAGAAAACAGTAATGATGATGGTTTTAATAATTCTGAAGTCATTAATGTTGTTGCTTCTTCTTCTGCTTATATTAATGTTGTTTTTAGCAATTCTGATACTGTAAGCAATTCTGTTGCCGGGAAAATTTCTGCTGCTCATATTGAAACTGTTGGTCTTGGTACTATAGCTAAAATTGTTATACAGGTGGATGATGTTGAAAATGGAAAGGCACCAATATGGTTTCTTTCTCTAAACCTAACATGCCACTAAAAAGCAAAAAAGTGCAATTTAGCTCTAATAAGATGCCAACCTCAAACAGGGATAAATCTCTTGCTTTTCTGAATGATAAGGAGGCTGTCGAATCTACTAATCAAAGTTCTAAAAGTTTTACTTTATGTAATGATACGACTCAGTTGGTCCCAAGTGGATCATCTTCTGTCGCTAAATGAATATTATGTGCTGGAACATTAGAAGCATTGGTAATGCCTCCTCTAAGAATAGACTTAAACATATAATTTTTGAAAAAAAAGTTTCGATTGCTTGCCATCTTTGAACCCAAGCTTAAAGGGGAAGCTATCAATGTTGTAGGTCAATTTATTAAACTAGAAAATATGTGCTTATCTGATTCTAATAGAATTTGGGTTTTGTGGAATAATATATGGAAAGCTGAGGTAATTTCTCAATGCCAACAAGCCATTCATATGAGGTTCCACAATGATGACCAATATTTCCTTATAACTTTCGTTCATGCCAGGAATTTAAGAACTGAGCGTATAACTTTATGGAATTTTCTTAAAGATTGCAGCTCCACCACCCTTTCTTGGGTAGTTGGCAGAGACTTTAATGTTATTCTAAGAAATTCATAATATAAAGGCTACACCAGAGACCACTCTAATTCTACTTTTGATTTTAATTCTACTATCCTTGAGTGCGGTCTTGAAGATTTTAAATATACCTGTTCTCCTTTTACTTGGAACTCGGGTAGAAAGTTCGCTAGACTTGATAGATTCCTCACTAATAACATTTGGTGCAACTCCTCAAATTATGAAGCTTCTTCCCTAAACTCCACTGTGTCTGATCATAAACCAATTACCCTCTCCTCATGGAACCGTTCTACTATCCTCCCTAAATCTTTTAGGTTCCAACTTTTCTGGCTTGACAGAAAAGATTTCTCCCAGCTTGTTAATTCAAGTTGGAATGAGAGTTGTGGTTCTTATGGTCTTTTCCGCGTTGCTGAAAAATTTAAGAAGCTTAGGAAGGCAATTTTCTAGTGGAATAAAAGTGAGATTGGGATTATATTCAATAATACCACCCAATTAGAAAATAAAGTTTCCTATTTAGAAACCATCTTTGAATTGGACCATTCTGAAAAAAACACAATAGCTATTTCAAAAGGCTAAAGCTTCCCTTATCCAAACCCACAACGACATTGAAACTTCCTGGAAGCAAAAATGTAGTTTAAATTGGGCTTTAAAAGGAGAAATAAATAATTCAATTTGCCACAATTGGGTCAACAAAAGAAGTCACATAAATCATGTTTCTGCAATCAACCCTTTAAATAAGCCGGCTCTTAAGGATGTTGAAGATATTCAGAATTATGCTGTTTCCTTTTTCTAGAAGTTAGCCAAAGCCCAAACTCCAATTCGACTCCCTTAAGAATGGATTTAACAACACCTAAATTATCGGAGGAGGACAATATTTCTCTCAATGCGATGCCTAATGATGAAGAAATCTGGGAAGTGGTCAAAAAAAAAAAAATAAAAAAAAAATACTTGCCCTTATTCTGATGGTTTCCCATGTGATTTTTTTTACAAATTTTGGGATATTATCAAATTGGATGTCTGCAATGGTGTGAAAGAATTCTTATGTAACATCCATTTACCTAAATTCTTTTCTCACACCATGTTATCTTTAATCCCAAAAATTGAGAAAGCCTCTTGGTGGTCCCAATTCAGACCAATCAGTCTCTGTACTACTATAAACAAAATTATTTCCAAAATTCTTATGGAAAGGATTAAAATGCATCTACGCCTTTTTATTGAACCCAATCAATTAGGTTTTGTTCTGGGTAGACAGATCCAAGACAACATCTTAGCCACCCAAGAGCTTTTCCATAGTCTCAAACTTAAAGGTAAAAATCACAACCTTATCTTAAAATTTGATCTTGAAAAAGCTTTTGATAGAATTGATTGGCACTTTATTTCCAAAGTGCTTAAATTATATGGGTTCAATGATAGTTTTATTCTTAAAATTCAAAAGCTTACTCAGTATAACTATTTTATTGTGCTCATTAATGGCAAGGCTAGTGGTTTCTTTAAATCTGAAACAGGTCTACATCAAGGTGATCCTATCTCTTCTATGCTTTTCATTCTTGCCTTCAATTATTGGTCCCTCTTCTTAAACCCATTATTCAAAAGTGACCCTAATCTTCATTTCAAGGTTGGCGGAAACATTTTAGTCTCTCATCTTGCCTACGCTGATGATCTTATCATTTTCTGCAAGTCTAATGGGAATACGGTTGAAAAAATTAAAACTCTCATTAGCTATTTGGAAAATATTTTTGGTCTTAAAATTAATCAACAAAAGTCCAATTTTTTTATTAACTCCAAAACTTCAACCATGATTATTAATAGACTTTCTGACTCGTTAAATATAAAACTTGAAAAACTCCCCTTCATATATCTGGGTATCCCTATAACTACTGGTCATAACAAAAATAATAACTTCCTTAACCTTACCGATTCCATTTTCAAAAAACTCCAAGGATGGGAGCTTAATTACCTTTCCCAAGGTGATCGTTTGGTTCTTCTAAAATATGTCTTAAATACAATCCCTCTCTACTGGCTTGAAGTCTCATCCCCAACCAAATTTATCCTCGACAAGTTAAAAGGCTTATTCAATAAATTTCCTTGGAGTCATCCTAAAGGTAGCAAGATGATTTGGTGCTCTTGGGATCATCTTACTTTCCCCACTATTGAGGGAGATTTAGGCATTAGATGTATCTCTTCCTTACATAAAGCCTTCTCACTGAAACTTTGGTGGAAGTTAGAACCTTAAACACAATTTGGTCGGATATTCTTCTTGTTAAGTACTGTGCTCGCACACATCCTTCCCAAAGTAAGAAGAAAATTACTGATTCTATTAATTGAACTAGAATGCTTAATTATAGAGAATTAATAGAAGAAAGTATAACTTAGGATGCTATTGATGCCTCCACCTCTTTTTGGTATGACTATTGGAACAATTCTAAAAGTTTGGCTAATTCTAGCTGCTCTATAAGAAACCCAAAGATTACTTTAGTCGACCACCTCATAAATAATATTGACTGAAATGTGGATCTTTTACTTAAATGGCTGCCCCCTGAAAAGATTGCAAACATTATGATATGTAAACCCAAACTTGAATTGTTTAAATTGGCAAACTCCATTTTTTGCTACAATAGAAAAATCAGTTTATCCTCTCTTTGGCAAGTTTGTAGATCTTATAAGCAACCTATTTTCCTTATTTGGATTGGAACACTTGCATTCCAAACCTGATTAGCCTTTTTCTTTGGAGGATTTATAGCAATTTTATCAGCATGGATGATGTCATGCAATCTAATGGTTATAATTTAGCCTCTAAATATCATTGCTGCTCGGAAAATATTGAAACTATCAACCACCTATTTTTTAATAATGCCTCTAGTAAAATCATTTGGTCCTCTTTACACATTATCCCTAATGATTCTTATAGGCCTGTTGATATTCAAGCTATTTTCACTCGTTGGCCTTCTCATAAATCTAAAGTGCATATTGGTCAAATGATTGATAGCTTCACACTTTGGCATATTTGGGGAGCTAGGAACAATGCTAAATATTACTTGTCTCCATTTAATATTGATAAATTTGTTAATGAGAACAAAAGTGTTGTTACCAAAATTATCAATAACTACAAAGAAAATAATTTCAGCTGGAAAATTTTGAACACTGATAATTCCATACAAATTCTTAATTGATATTTATATCATTTGGTTTGATAGTGCCAAGGTTTATTATATAGTTGATGTGTTTATCATTTTCTTAGTTTCAATCTTTAGCTAGTGCTACTTTTTCAAGTTAAATTAGCTGTTCTTTTATTGCTGATTCTCAACCATATTGTGTTAGCTGGTCTCTGTCAGGTTAATTTGCTAAATTGTTTAGATTTTGCAAATGTTCTGAAGAACTTAGACATTGCTAATTTTAGTCTCAAGCCATTTGAGATTGATTGGGTACTGTGGTTCTTTCAATTTTGAATTGTTGGCTCCTGAATGTAGTGGTGATGCTGTCGGGCCTGGGGTTACTGACGTACTGCTTGAGGTTGGACCTGAGGTTTTGATATATATATATATATATATATATATATATATTATCAGGTATCATTACTTCTTCTACTTTACCTACTGGTCATACAATGTCTGTGAGTATTATTGAAACCTTACATGATGATGCAAAGTCTGGTTTATCTAGGGATGAAAATTTTGTTTTTTTTATTGTCAAAATTAGTTTGGATGGAGAGTTTCATTTGAATTTGCATTTGGTCTTAATTGCTGCTAATAATTCAGCTCGCAAGTTTTATTATTGCTTGAGGCTAGACCTGAGGGTTTTGATTTATATATATTTTTTACCCAGTATCATTGCTTCTTCTGCTTTACCTGCTGGTCATACAATGTATGTGAGTATTATTGAAACCTAACTGCTGATGCAAAGTCTGGTTTATCTAGGGATGAAAATTCTGCTTTTTCTATTATTGAAATTAGTTTTGATGGAAAGTTTCGTTTGAATCTGCATTTGGTCTTAATGCTGCTAATAATTTGGCTGGTGAGTTTTGTTTTATTGATGCTGTGATCTCTCTTCCTTGTTGCCCTGGGATTAATGCTTCTGTCATTGCTCACCTTCTTAACAACAATAATTTTTTAATTCCTTATTCTTGCACTGAAATGATTGAGATTATATTTGAGAATTTCTAGGGTCTTTTGGTTGGTATCATCTGGCCTTTTGTATACAGTAGTTTTTTCACTAATCCTCATATTATTATTGCTAATTCTATTGTAACTGCTGATTTTTCTGCTCTGTATGCTAAGAATTTTATTAGATTTTTTATGCTAGTTTTTGGTAGATCATTGGTTTTGAGCTCAGCTGGTGAAGATTCAAATGTACCTGGATTTGCTGCTGTTGTTCTTACTTTGGTTAAGGCTAGTGGTTTTTGCTAAAGATTGTTATTATGTTTAACTTAGTCTTTGCATGCAGGTTTTGGATAATTTGCTTGCCTATCTGTGCTTGCCTTCTTTTGCGCTGAGGATTACTGTGCTCAGCCACCGGGAGAAGGTTCTGCGGTCCCATGTCTGCCCTCTTTTGGTGTTCAAGATGTTCCTCTCTTACTTGCTCCATTTTGATAAATGTGGTTTGGTCTCTTATCCTATTTTATCTACTGCATTTTCTTTTTGTCTTGATGTGTCTCAGTTTCTCTATCAGTTTCTTTTTCTTTTCATTTTTCCTTTTATGTCGGGAGACCTTTTAGGATTTTCCCTGGGTCTCTTATTTTTTGGGCTGGCTTTAGGATGTTTTTGTACCTCCCATGCCCCGGTCCTGTAAGGTTTTAATTTATAGAAAAAAAATGCATGCTAAGATGGCTTTTGGAGAATATATATATATATATATATATATATATATATATATATATATATATATATATATATATATAATTAACAAATCTCTTAGGTTTCAATTGTTTTGGTTAAATATACCAAATTATTTAGAGGTTGTGCGTTCTTCCTGGAATGCAAATTGCAGTTCTTATGGTCTTCCTAGACTAGTTGACAAGTTCAAACGCCTCCCTAAAGATCTAAATTCTTGGAATCATAATGTGGTTGGTAATACTTTTACTAAAGCTTCCGCCCTTGAAAATATAGTTAATAACTTTGAAAACATCTTCAAAGCTCAACCCTCCATTGAGAATAAAATCAATTTTTCTAAAGCTAGAGCGGAGCTTATTCAATGCCACAACAATATTGAATGTTATTGGAAACAAAAATGTAGCATCCGTTGGAAACTTCAAGGAGAAAAAACACCAAATTTTACCATATTTGGGTTAATAAACATTGATCTAAGAGTAAAATTCACTCAATCACCAATCCTGAGAGGATGACTCTTTCTAAAGTCGAAGACATTCAATAATCGGCCATTAATTATTTTTCAAACATCCTTTCAAATGATGGCAATATTAACAATACCTTGACTTTGTGCACTCCGGATCCTAGTATCTCCCAAGCTAATAATCAATCTCTTAATGCCATTCCCGCGAATGATGAAATTTGGATGGTTATTAAGAATCTTAACCAAAATTCATGTCTCGGTCCTGATAGTTTTCCAGTTGATTTTTTTATAAAAGCCTGGGACATTGTTGGAGAAAACATTTGCAATGGGATAAAGAATTTTTTTGTAATGTTCTAATACCAAAATTCTTCACCCATTCCACCATCACCTTAATCCCAAAAATCAATGCCCACATTTGGTGGAACCAATCCAGACCAATTAGCCTTTGTTCCACTATAAATAAAATCATATCCAAAATAATCGCAAATCGCCTAAAAGAGCTTCTCCCGAAGCTATTTGAACATAACCAAAGTGGGTTTATCTCTGAAAGACATATTCAAGATAACATCCTTGCCACTCAAGAATTATTTCATTGCATTAATAAACAAAATAGAGGGCATAATCTAATTCTCAAGTTAGACATTCAAAAATCTTTTGATAAGCTTGACTGGGACTTTCTTCTAAATATGCTTCAAGCCTATGGTTTCAATATATATTCATCTCCAAAATCAAAACTCTGATCTCAAACATTTGGTTCTCTATTCTAATTAATGGAGCTCCTGTCAGCTTTTTCAACTCCACTAAGGGCTTAGACAAGGTGACCATTTATATCCCATTCTGTTTAATCTTGGTATCAATTATTGGTCCATAAATATTAATAAATCTTTTTGTTTGGATAGTAACCTCCACTTTAAAGTTGGAAATAATTTTTTGATCTCTCATTTGGCTTATGCTGATGATCTTATCATCTTCTCTAATGCCAACAAAAGAAACATTTCCAAGATCAAAGCTTTACTGAACACTCTTGAGTCAGACTCTGGACTTAAAATCAACTACTCTAAATCTTACTTTTTTATTACTACTAAAGCCTCTTCCACTCTTAAAGATTTCATTTTTTCTAAGCTTGGGTTTAAAAAAGGCAAACTTCCTTGTAAGTATTTGGGTATCCCAATCTTTAAAGGACCAAATAAAAATATTATTTATCGTGGTCTAATTGAGCAAATCCTCAAAAGAATTAGGAGCTGGGAAAATATCTACCTTTCTCAAGGGGGTAGGCTTACTTTAATCAAATATATCCTTAATACAATTCCTCTTTACTGGCTTGAGGTCACCTCTCCTCCCAAATCGATTATGTTGAAAATCAATAACATTTTTAATAAATTTCTTTGGGTAAGCAACAAGGGCACCAAATTAATTTGGACCAAATGGGAAAACCTCACTTTCCCTCTTAAGGAAGGTGGCCTCGGTATTAGGAACCTTGAAGCCATTCACAATGCGTATTCTGCCAAGCTGTGATGGAACTTTAGAACTAAAAACAACATTTGGGTGGATGTCCTTAAAGCTAAATATTGCTCCACCACGCACCCGGTTCTTGTCACTAGGAAGATCATTGATTCTATAACTTGGAAGAGAATGTTGGACTCTAGAAATCTAATGGAAAATTTAATTGTTTGGAACAATTTGGACACTTCCTCTTCCATCTAGTGTGATCCTTGGAGTGACCTAGGTCCCCTTCATTTAATTTGTCACCCGAGTATTCCTAAGCTCACTCTTGGTGAATGTTTAAACTGTGACAACTCGTGGAACATCAATCTTATTACCTCCATCATGGATCCTAGCATTCATGACTTTATTTTGAATTCCAACCCAATTTTGTTGGCCAAAAAGCATGCAACCTTTGACGTTATCATCAATGATAAATTTGATCTTCATATAGCTTGGAACATACATAGAAATCACAAGTCTATTAATTTTAAAATGTGGTTTTGGCATAACAACATCCCCACCCTCTTAAGCTTATTCATTTGGAGGCTTCATCTTGATTATATTAGTGTGGATGAAGTCCTTATCTTAAGAGGCTTAAATTTCCCTTCCAAATGTCATTGCTGCCCTTTGTCTAATGCGAGTGCAGAAAGCATTGAACATGTGTTCTTTATCAGTCCCTTTGCTCACTCGCTGTAGGAATTTTTCAATATCATTAAAATTACTAGTCATGTAATTATGGATCTCCCTTCCTTAATTGTCGTTTAGAATGCCGGCCATTCTAAATTGAAGAAGCTGCATCTTGTTAACTTAATTGATGCATATATTATTTGGAACATTTGGTCTGCTCGCAATCTCAAAAAATATCAAGGGGTTGATTTGAATCTTAATAAATCAAAGCTAAATACTATTAATGAAATCAACGCAATCATTACAATTTTTCCGCAGAAGTTTATCAGTTGGAAAAACATTTATAAAACTGCTTTTGATGTCGTCTTTAATGCTAGAATTTATTAATTGTTTGTTGATCTGAATGTTGTTGGTTGAAGTCTTTCTCAATGGGGTTACTGTTTCTTCAATTTCAATTTGGTTGGATGGTTTGTCAAGTATGCAATTTGAGATTCTTAACTCGAAAGTTTGGTTTGATTATGTTATCTGGTCCTTGTCTGATTTAATTGTTGTCCTTAATGTTGTTATGTTATCTAAGCTTCCATTTCTCTTGCTAAAGTTCATGCGAGCTCTCTGGTTTTTCTAGTCGACTGGCAGTAAGGTTAATAACGGAACTAATTGTAACTCTGATGGTACTATCTGCAATGTTTATGAGCTTAAATTTAATATACATCTGAATATTATTGGTTATAATTTGAAGAATCTGCAGGCTATTTCCCAAGATCAGGTGGGTATTGTGACGGGTGATTTTGCTTCTTTAAGTTACTTTGAAGCTATGCTCAAGATCATTATCAAGCGTCCCTTGGACGTCCTGATTATTCGCTGCTTCGAGATCCTTGATACTACTTTTAATATTTATGAGGGATCTTTCTGTGCTGTTTGGTTTAAGGTGGTGAAGAGCTGTTTATTGGGTGACACCCTTTTTGATATCTTGCTGATTTTTTTTTCTTCTTACTACAAGATTGCCAGTGTGCTACCGGTCTCATTGGTATACCAAAATTTGGATGTGCTACGTGACCAGCTGGTATACTGGTCGATACGTGTCAGTTCGTTTGATAGGATAATTAGTAAGAAGGCATGGGTTATTTGTCTTTTTTATGGTTAATTAGGGGCTGGCATTGTTGCCTTACTACGAACTATAGCTCTATGATTTTGGTTGGCTACACTGTTAAAAGCATCTTTATGACTCTCTTTGAGTATTCAGTGGTTTTCTCTAAATCTCCTGTTATTCAGTGGGCGGGCGTGGTTTTGTCAAATATTGAAAAAGATGTTCTTATTGGGGATTATTTGTTGGACTCGGAGGAAGTGTTTGTTGGTTTCTTTTGTACTAATGGCTGCCATGTTGCGATTGGCCTTGCACACATCTCTTGCCTTTGCATTTTTTTTCATAGGTTGGTTGACACGATTGATGGGATCAAGGCAATGAAGGTTTTGTGGCCATCAGGTAAGTTCACATTTTCAAATCCAAACTTTAGATTTATAGTTGAGCCAATTTTGCAGGTCTTGAACTTTGAATGGATGTGGTTGTCTATTGAAGCTGGTGGATTACTTATTAGCTTATGTTATTTTACTTTTCTTATGGTTTGTATTTCTTTTTTCTTTCAATTTGGATGGACCTTTTAGAATTTTCTATGGGTCTATCTGTTTTATGGTTGGTTTTTGGATTTGTAGTTTTTAGGATCTAGCTTGTAACCACAAAAACCCTATTTTGTATCTTTATTTTGATCTTAATAAAACATACAGGTTTTCGTTAAATATATGTATATATATATATATATATATATATATATATTGTTGCTAAAAAGCCATCTCGGTGAGATTATATTCCATAAAAAGAAAGGAGTACAGGACTAGGGCTGGGAGGGTACAAAGAGCCTAACACGTTTAAAAACTAGAATCCAGCCCCAAAAACAGAGACCCAAGGTAAATCCTAAAAGGCCTCCAAACAAACCAAAAAGAAATATACAAAAAGCTTTCAAAGTAACAAAAATAAAGGACCCAGTCGCAACTAACAAAAAGCTCGCAAAGGATACCATTAGAGAAGGTGAAAACGACAGTAATACCTGCATAATTAAAACTAACAACCTGCACAAGATCATGGTTAAAGGTTAAGGCATTGCCACATACTATAGAATAGTCCATGACAAAACCCGCAGAAAAAATATCAGCAGTAAAGGAACCCTTCTCTAAGAAAACAAAGAAATGATACTCAGGGAGGAGGGTTTCCGGGATTCATCAAGTGCAACTGGAGAATCTCCATCCTTTCAAAAAAATCAATTAAAGAAGCAGCTCTAGCAATGGAGATGATCACAGCGATAAATATTGTATCAAAAAGTAGCTTAACATAATTCCAGTAAGACATGAAAAGCAACCTAAACAATACCATAACATAATTGCACAGAATAAATTTTTTAATAGGATTAGAAGTGAGAACAACATAAGAGGCAGCATTCTCAGAATATAAAACATTAGCACCGATCTTACCCGTGAAACTGCCTAACATTTTCCAAATAATACATAAGCAAAACCTATCAAAACAAATAGCATTTCGCATAAAATCCTCCTTAAGCCCAAGCAGAGAGCCAAAAATACCATTAATAGCAGCATTTAAACCATCATAGACATCAAAATTACAAAAAATCTTATCCGAAAAATTGCCTAAAAATTTAGAGCATAACCCACCCTAACAATTCGCATTACAATTAATATTTTTGGCAACAACCTTTACAGACCAGCAACAAAGCAGGTCCCCTAAAAGACCATTAACAACAGTATTTAAACCACCATAGCAATCGGAATTAACAAAAATCTTATCCGTAAAATTGCCCAAAATTTGCCTGTCAATAAAAAAGCAAATCTCATCATAGCAATCCACATTGCACTTAAAATTTATGGCAACATCCTTCATAGACCAGCAACAAAACAGATCCCCAAACATACCATTAGTAACAGAATTTAAAATAGCCCCAGAAATAGCAAAAAATAAATCAAAGACATAACATGAAAACTGAGAAAGCACTAATTATTTTGACATCAGAATTAGAATAGGTGACAGCATTTAAGGCACCAGCATGAACCTGGAGCTTAAAAAACACTAACCTAAGCAAGAGAAACATCTAAAAAGAATCCTAGCTCCAGAAAATAGCCTTCCAAATGGTGTTATAAAGAAAGAATAAGCTTAGCATGATCAACATCAAGAGTAGCCCAGCTAAAATTTCTTACATTATGAATATTAATAGAATTGTTAACATCCAGTTTGATCCTTTCAATAATCTTTTGAGAAGTAGCGGAGGTAGAATTGTATTTAGCGTTGTTTCGAGCTTTCAAAATATTCCAAAGGATATAGCAGTCAACCAGCTGCCCGATGTGAATTTTTTTCTTATGAGAAGGCCATCTAGTATAAATATTTTCCATGTTCATTGGGATAGGCCCAGAATTTTTTATGTTTAGAACAGACCAAATATTGAAGCTCATATTACTACTTAGAAAGATATGGTTTATAGTTTCAATGTTGTTCGACCAGCAGCAATGACATTTTGAAGCCAAGTTAAACCCCATATTTTGTAAAATGGAATCCACGCTAATGAAATTGTTATAGAGGTGCCATAAAAATAAGCTAATAAGGGTAGGAATGTAACTATGCCAAATCCAAGTGGGGAAAGTAGAATGTCTATGAGTCCTTACAACTTGGCAAAGTAAACTAAGATTAATCTTATTTTTGTGGCAAAGGATGGAATTGGCAGTTTTGACATGATCAAAATTAGGATTTATACATTTAAGCCTCTCTATCAAATAATTAGGAAGCATGCTGTTAAGGGATGCAAAGTTCCAATCATTGTTGTTGTTGAGGCAATCAGCCAAGGATAATTTTTGATTTTTAATATTATAATAGCTGTTGGCCAAGATTTCATTATTATTCCAATGATCAAACCAAAAGGATAGCATTTTATCCAGAGTATCCCAAGTTAGAGTTTCTTTAATAATGTCCCTAGAAGAGAGCATTCTAGACCAAGTGATGGAATCTGTAATTTTTTGAGTTGTTTGGGAATAGTGAGATCTAGCACAGTATTTAGCTAAAAGGATGTTGGACTATATAGAATCCGAGGTTCTAAACTTCCACCAAAGTTTGAGGGAGAAAACATTGTGCAAAGAAGAGAGATATCTTAAACCAAGACCACCTTCCAATGTGGGAAAGGTAACATGCTCCAAAGAGCACCAAGTAATTTTACTTCCTCTATGATGGATCCAAAGAAATTTGTTAAAGATTGTTTTCAACTTTTTCAAAATGAATTTAGTGGGAGAAGTGACCTCGAGCCAATATAGAGGAATTGCATTGAGGATATGTTTGAGGAGAACAAGTCTACCACCTTCTCCCAACCTTGCAATTTTTTGAAAATAGTATCACTGAGCTTAGAGAAATTACAATCTTTGTTATGCCCAGTAGAGATAGGGATGCCCAGATATAAAATTGAGAGTTTACTTGGTTTAATGTTTATAGTGTTCTCAATTCTATTCATAACATTTATCGGAGTTTTGGTATTGGTGAAAAAGTAGGATTTCGAGAGGTTAATTTTCAGCCCGATTATGGTTTCCAAATCAGAGAGAAGATTTTTGATTTTAGTAACAGACTTAAAGCTTGCATTACTAAAAAGGATAAGATCATCAGCATAAGCAAGGTGAGTCACTAATGCTTTCCCACCATACTTATAATGGAGACTAGGGTCCTTTTTGAAACAAGAGTTGATGCTAAGGGACCAATAGTTGAAAGCAAGGATGAAAAGGATGGGTGAAAGGGGGTCATTTTGACGAAGCCCCCTTTCAGACTTAAAAAAACCACTAGCTTTGCCATTGATCAAAATAGAGAAGAAATTGTATTGAGTGAGGTTCTTGATTTTTAGGATGAAACTAGAGTTGAAACCAAAACTATTTAACATTTTAGAAAGGAAGTTTCAGTCTAATCTATCAAAGACCTTTTCCATGTCAAGCTTTAAGATGAGGTTATGACCCTAGCATTTTTTTTTTAGGCTATGGAAAAGATCTTGAGTAGCAAGGATGTTATCTTGGATAAGATGCCCAGGAACAAAACCAGATTAGTTTGGTTCTATTAGGCAAAGAAGAAAAGTTTGCAATCTTTTAGCAATAATTTTGGAGATGATTTTGTTAATGGTAATACAAAGACTGATTGGCCTATAGTGGGACCACAAAGAAGTTTTTCAGTTTTGGGAATGGGTGAAAGCATTATATGAGTAAAGAATTTAGGTAAGCGGACATCACAAAAGAAATCTTTAACCCCATTACACACGTCCCACTTAATTATGTTCTAGAATTTACAAAAAAACTCACTAGGGAAGCCATCAGAACCAGGACAGGTATTTTTCTTTAGATTTTTGACCACCTCCCAAATTTCATCATCACTGGGCATCAAATTAATTCGGGTATTCTCCTCAGTAGGGATTTTGTAAATTGGTAGATCCACATTAATATTTTGAGGGGAAGAGTTTGGGCTATTAAAAGAGTCCCGAAAGAAGGCAATTGTAGAGCTTTGGATGTCTTCAAAGTTATTAATTTTAGGAGCATTTGGAGGACAAATTTTAGAAATTTTATTTATGTGTCTTCTTTTATTAACCCAATTGTGGTAGAGAGAAGTGTTCTTTTCACCTCGAAGGGACCAGTTAATACTGCATTTTGGTTTCCAAAACATCTCAATGTTGTTGTGAGTTTGAATAAGTTTTTCTTTTTCTTTAGAGACTTCAATTCTACTATGGTATGAGGGATTCGATTCAAATATATTTTCTAAGTAATTGACTTTGCTTTCTTGAGTAGAAGCATTAATAAAAATATTTCCAATCTCTTTTTTGTTCCAAAGAATGCAAGCTTTTCTAAAGTTTTTTGAACTTCTCCACTAAACAGGATAAACCATAGGTATTACAAGGTTCATTCCAAGTAGAATGGACTAGTTGAAAGAAGTTTTCTTTTTTGAGCCAAAAGGTTTGAAACCGGAAGGATTTAGGAGTTCTTAATTCATGATTCCAAGATGATAGAGTAATTGGCTCATGATCAGAAACCGTTGAATTTAAAGAGGAGGCTTCAAAATTAGAGAAAGAACTACACCAAATATTATTGATAAGAAATCTATCTAATCTCGCAAATTTTCTACCACAACTCCATTTAAAGGGAGATCCTAAATATTTGAAATCATCAAGACCACAAACAAGGATGGCAGAGTTAAAATCAAAAGTGGATTTGGAGTGGTCTCTAGAATAGCCTTTGTACTCTGAACTTTTAAGGATTGCGTTAAAATCTCCACCTACCACCCAGGGAAGTGTAGAGGAGCTGCAATCCTTAAGGAAGTTTTAAAGATGGAGACGATCAAGTCTTTGTTTGTTACCATGTACAAAGGTTATGAGAAATTTGTGGTTTTCATTATAGAATTGCATATGGATGGCTTGGTGGCATTGAGCTAAGATATCAGCATTTTATTTGTTATCCCAAACCACCCTAATTCTATTAGAACTAATTAAGGCAAAGTTTTCCAGTCTTATAAAATGACCAACTGAATTAATGGCTTCCTGATTTAATTTAGGTTCAAATATGGTAGTAATGGAATTTTTTTTTCAAAAATAATATGTTTAAGCCTATTATTTGAAGAGGTATTTCCAATACCTCTTATATTCCAACATAAGATATTCATTGACAAACAAAAGAAGATCATCTTGGGATCAACTGTTGCATATCTTTAGAAGAGGTAATATTAATAGAATTGTTTGAAGTAGTGTCCTGGACATGTTCATCAATTTTTTCAGGATCAATAAGAGCGGAGAGCAATTTGTACTTGTTGGATGTCGACATTTTGTTTATACTGAACTGAACCTTTTTGTTTTTTAGAGGAGTCTTATAGGATTCCCTTTTAAATCGTAAGAGCCTTTAGAGAAGACTCGAGCATAATCTAGATCAGACTGGAAGGTGAAAAAAATACGAAGGGAATCAAAGGGTTTAATATTAACTGGCGAAAGAAGTTTAAGCCCTTCAATAAAGCCTAAGATAGTGCTAAAACTAGGTTTTTATCTGGCAAATTTTTCAACTAATGTAAGTGAGTGCGGACTTGCCAAATGCAAAACTTCCTCATCAGTAAAAATAGAGCGGGGCCTCCATTAAAGGAGCTGATGGTTCTCAGTCTTACTTAATGGTGCTCCTAATGGTGGTTTTTATTAATCTCTCAGGGGGTTGCATCATGGTGATCCTCTATCTCCCATCCTTTTTAACATTGCATTAATTATTGGTCTTACAACATCAACCTCATTTTTTCTCAAGATCATAATCTTCATTATAATTTGAGTTTTAAATTCATGATTTATTACTTAGCTTATGAGGATCATCTATTTTTTTTCCAATGGGGATAATTGAACTTTAAGCAAGCTTAATAATATTATTAATATCCTTGAAAAAGACTCGAATTTTAATATAAATAAGGAGAAATATTATTTCTTTATTGATAAGAAAGCCCCCATTAACTTGGCTATAAATATGTCCAATAAAAATATGCTAAGTAGTAAATAAAAGAAAGTAGTGAAGCATAAAATACAAGTAAAACAATATAAACTATAAGTAAAATAAAGGCAATAATGTGAGGTAAGCAACAACAAGAAGTAGTACTAAACAGTAAAGTAAAATAAAGTGAAGCTCATCCACATATTAATTCAGTCATTTTTAAACTATTAATTAAATGTTGTAATAATACAGGTATTGTGACTGTGATTACTTTTTTGTACTATTATTTTTTGAGCTATTCATTTCATTTTATTCCATATATGATGTATGGTGAACTGGATGTACTATTTATTTTTATATGCTTCCGCACTCTGCGATTGTGTTGATTTAGTGACTGATATCTTGCATTCATTCTGTGCACCTCCTTCTCTTATTAGTGGATTGTGGATCTCACCTAATCCAATAATAAGTGAGGGATTTACCAGAGTGGCACTCAACCCCTTAGGTCTAATCCTACTGATCAGGGGGCGGGGTGCCACATAGGGTTCTGTAACAACCCTAATATCAGATAGAAGATTTATCTAACATTGGGATGTTACCTTAGCATCTAATATACAATTTGAAGAAAATTAATCAAACACTAGATGCTGAGTTGACCAAGTATCTTAATGAGTAGTTTTCAAGTTCAAATGATAGGCAATAGAAATAATTAAGGAGAGATGTAACACAATATTATAAGTATAAATAATATAAGCAATTAATATCATCTACTCATTCAACCCAAGTAATTTACAAATAAGGAATCACAACATAAATATACAAAGATAAATAGGTAAAATAACTCAAGCAATTAAAGTCTAATTTAATTATTACAAAACCATTTAAAATAAAAAGTAAGAGAGAATATAATCATTCCCTCTCTCAAACTAAATGTGCAAGAAAAATTTAAAAATAAGTGGAAGCCATTCATTTTAGGAGCTCTTCATGCACTAGGACCTGCATTACCTAAATCAAAGAGCTCTTGATCTATTATATTTTGATATTTAAATATGATAGGGCAAAACCAATAAAAAAAAAGTATAGTTAGACTAAATAGTTGCACATTTTAAGATTGGCTACATTTTAAGTTAATAGGATATTACAAGCATAATTTATAATTTAATCTAAGCAGTGGAGCTATAAAAGTTTTCAAATAAAGGAAAGGAAATAGACATAATTATAAAGAAGATAATACAAATAAGCTCAGTAGGAATACTCACTTATATATAAGTCCTAGTCTGTATCTAAAAATATTAAGGGAAAAGTATCCTAAAAGGATAAAAACAACTATGTGCATTTAAAGTAAATGAAATGAAAGTAATACATGTTCAATGAAATTTATGCTAAGTAAGCAAATAAAATATAGTGAATCATTAAACAAAATTAAGCAACATACATTGTATTCTAAATGAACTATAAATGAGCAAAATATAATACTAGAAATAGAGTCTTTTATGATTTAGACGTATATTTGGTGATATTAGAATTGGAATTAAACTTGCATAACCTCATATTTTGGTATCAGAGAGAGGTTGGGAAAGCTAAAATTAAAAAACATCTTCTCATGAGGAACAAATTTTGGTGAAATCTTCTCCACAAGATTTTGAGTAATGCCAACAAGTTCAAGGTAAGGTAATCTTTTTTTGACTTAAAATTTTTCATATCAATTGCTTGAAAATTTGTCATATTACTTGCAAGTCTATATTGTGTGCACGAACTCCAATTAGTGAGCACCATTAAATAGCCTAGCCAATATCCTTGTGTGAACATACCTTAAATTTACTTGAGTGAAAACATGGAATGTGAGTGTTCCACTTAATATTGAAGCCTTTACATTGATACGAACAAAATAAATTATATGAACTTCTTTACTTTGTATGTTTAGTATTTGTGATAATATTAGTTGCTTATTTTCATAACTTAAATTAATTTGTAATTTTTTTAAAAATAAGGCTTTTAAATAAGGCTTGGTTATATGAGTATGGAAGGTAAACTTTACTTGATCAATAAAGTGCCTGACACTATTGCAGCTGTAGAGGAAATAGATGCAGATCTATTGCATTGGAGGCTTGGCCATATGAGTGAGAGGGGGCTGAAATCTCTATAGCAAAAGGAAAGCTCTGAGGATGTAAGTCAGCGGACATGGACCTTTGTGAAGATTGCGTGCTGGGAAAGCTGAAGAAAGTTTCACTCTCCGAATGTGTAAGGGAACTGAAAACCAAGAAATTGAAGTTGGTGCATACATTTGTATGGGGGCCAGCTCCTACATCTTCCATAGATGGAGCAACGTATTTCATCACCTTCATCGATGATCATACAAGAAAGGTATGGGTTTACTTTCTCAAACATAAATCTGATGCATTTGATGTGTTTGGAAAGAGGTTAGCTTTGGTGAAGAACAAGATCGGATTAAGGCTGAAATGCTTAAGGTCTAACAACGGTGGTGAGTACTGTGATTGGGAGTTTAAGGAGTTTTATGCCTTGAGAGGGATTAAGAGGGAGTTTATAGTCCTTAGAACACCACAACAAAATGGTGTTGCAGAACAGATGAACAGGACAATCACAAAGAGAGCCAGGAGCATGAGATTACATGCAGGTCCACCAAAGCAATTCTGTGTAGAAGCCATTAACACAACTGTATTATTAATAAATAGGGGACCTATGAAGGGATTCATGAAGAAGCTTGGAGCGAAAAGGAGGTGAAACTAAATCACCTCAGTGTATTTGGCTGCTCATCTTATGTGCACATTGATGCAGGATCCAGGAGCAAACTTGATGCTAAGGTGATTAAGTGCACATTTTTTGGATATGGCATTGGCGAGTTATGTTACAAATTTTGGGACAATCACAACCAGAAAGTCAACAGAAGCAGGAATGTCATTTTCAATAAAAGTGAGATGTACAAGGGTAGTATGGGAGTCATGACTGACTCCAAGGATGCTTCAAATTGTGAACTCCAGCACATAGAGATTGATAACAGTGTTGAGCCAGATGTTGGAGAACATGAAGAAGCTCAGGAGGGTGTCAATGTTTAACAACAAACTCCCATGTTAAGAAGAACCACAAGAGTGTTTAGACTGCCACAGAGATACTCTCCTTCTTTGTTCTATTTATATTATTAACGGATATTTGTGAACTAGAAAGCTTAGAAGAGGCACTTTAAGTAGAAGATTCAAGCAAGTGGGAGGCTTCCATGAATGATGAAATGGCATCACTCATGTCAATTGGGACATGGGAGTTGACACCCTTACTAGTTGGGAAGAAAGCCCTTCAGAACAAGTGGGTTTACTAAGTGAAGGAAGAAGTGAATGGAAACAAGCACTACAAGGCAAGACTTGTAGTAAAGGGTTTCTAACAAAGGCATGGGGTCGACTACAGTGAGATCTTTGCTCCAGTTGTGAAGATGACAGCCATCAGGATTGTAGTGAACTTAGTTGCAATTGAAGATTTGCATCTGGAGAAAATGGATGTTAAAACTACATTCCTTCACGAAGATCAAGAAGAGGAGCTATATATGCAACATCCAAAAGGGTACAAGGCTAAAAAAAATGGAAAGTCTGAATTAGTGTGCAAGCTCAAGAAGAGCCTTTATGGCTTGAAGTAGGCACCAAGGCAGTGGTACAAAAGGTTTGATAACTTCATGTCAGAATCAGGGTACCAAAAAAGCTAGGCAGATCACTACTGTTATATAAAGCCGTGTAAGTCCTTCTATATCATCCTATTGTTGTATGTGGATGACATGTTGATTATAGGATCAAACATTTAGGAGATAAAGATGCTTAAAGAGTGCATGTCAAGGGAGTTTGACATGAAGGACTTGGGGCTGGCCAAGCAGATTCTTGGAATGAGAATCAAAAGGGAGAGAAGTGTAGGAATTTTGAAGCTATCACAAAAAGAGTTATGTTGAAAAGGTGCTGAAAATATTCAAATAGCAAGTGACTTCAGCTTATCGAAAGAACAGATGCCAAAGCCTGAAGAAAAGAAGGAACATATGATGAAGGTTCCTTATGCTTCATAAGTAGGGAGCTTGATATACACAATGATCTGCATGAGATCGAACATTGCCCATGCAGTGAGAGTGGTTAGCAGATTCACGAGAAACCCAGGAAAGCACCATTAGGATGCAGTCAAGTGGATCCTAAGGTATCTGAAAGGTACAGCTAGCAAAGCATTATGCTTTGGAAGATCTAACATTATTTTATAGGGATATGTAGATTCATATCCTATAGGAGATGTTGATAGCATGACAAGCACTATAGGATACGTGTATACATTGGGAAGTGTAGCAGTGAGCTAGATCTCTTGGCTACAAAACATCGTCTCGCTACCTACCACGGAGGCAGAATATTTTGCCATTACAGAGGCAAGTAAGGAGATGATTTGGATGAAGGGGTTCATGGAAAAATTGGGCAAGGAGCAGAAGGATATGAGGCTCTACAATGATAGTATAAGTGCAATTCACCTAGCTTAGAATGCAGCTTTTCATGCCAGGACAAAACACATTCAACTTCATTACCATTTCATCCGTACACTATCGGAAGAAGGACATCTTGAATTGGAGATGATCCATACTTCTAAGAATCTAGCTGATATGCTTATCAAAGTAGTGATAATTAAGAAATTGAACTTATATGCAGCTTCAATTGGTCTCGGTACATGAAAAGATTATGGTGGTGAGCCACACCACAGTCCTTGACAGACACAGAAGAAGATAGTGAATGGTCAATGGAGAAAAGGAGGAAAGTTTTGCTAAGGGTCTCTAAGTGGGAGATTGTTGTGTTCTGGAAAATTTAGTGCCCAAAAATAGCACGGGAGCTATCGCACTCCCAGGCGGTCCCAAACCCAAGGCGGAGGCGTTGTCGCACTCCTCAGCAAAAATCGATGCTGTAGCACGCCGCTACAGAAATCGCTGCTCCGGCGCGCCGCATTGGAATCAAATGCGGGCACTCTCGCACGCCGCAGCGGGTGCCATCCCGAGAGCTTCGCACTACTGCACGCCGTAGCGGGTCTCATCACGATAGCTCGGTGCTACTGCGCGTCGCAGCGGGTGTCAACTCGAGAGTCTAGCGGTGCAGCGCAGCATAGCGCCTCGCGGAATTTCTCTTTCATTCCAGGTTTTGTTTTAAATAGATCTAGGGGTATTTTGAACTTTTGGGGTTTGAAATAGAGCTGACTGCTTAAGCATAAGTGTTGGAAGAAAACCTAAGTTGTTAGCATATCAGATTTGGAGGCTAAGGCTGCTTGTATGGAGAAGAACCCTATGCTAAACCCAAGGGAGTTATTGTGCAAGAAAGATCTTGCTGGTTATAGGAGAAACTTCAGAAGGTAGCTGCTTCTTCTTTTTGCCATTCTAAGAGTAGAGCTACATCTTTTGTGCTGAGGCAATATAGCTCTTGTAACTCTGTAAACTTTAAGTTGTTTTCCAGTGGATTTTCTCGTCGGTGTGGTTCAGTGGTTTTTCCCATTCTTGAATTTTCTATGTATAACTTTGTTTTTGAATGATTGTATGTACTTAGATCTTTGTCTCATGATTTTGTGATATCAAGACTTGCTTGGTAATCGTCAACACATTCCCAATCCGCAAAGGCTTAGGAGATTTATAGAGATCTTGTTCACTACAGTGACCGTCAGTTTCGGTGTTTTGGTTGCTTTTCCTACTCTAAATCTGGTTGCCCGATTGGATCTGTACAAACTGGCAACAATATATATTAATATATATTAATATATATATATATATATATATATATATATATATATATATATATATATATATATATATATTAGCCGAAACATGTGTATTTTATTTCAACCAAAAAGAGATATAAAAAGGGGTTGGGTGGGTACAAAGTGATCCTAAAACTAAAAAGGCCAAAAGCCCAACCCCAAAAAGATAGACCCAGGGAATATCCTAAAAAGTCTATCCCACAAAGAAAAATCAATACAAAGTTTAACAGTCCAAAAGTAATAAAAAAAGCATCCAATAATCGAGACCTTCCCATGCCGATATAGGACCTGCAAAAAGATATCACAAGGAAATAAATTGATTGTAATTGTCTGGGGAAACGTACCAGAGATTTCGAGCGGGGGATTTAAGGACGGCCATTCAAGTAAGAAGAGGTATCCACCTAAAAATGTAAAGACAGAAGCATATCTCGACCCAAAGGTGAAATCGGTAGTAGTATACATAAATGTTACAGTTGAACCCGTTAACATCATCCTCCAATAAATATAGAGACTCAAATTTATTTGGAAGTGGATAATAAGACCCAATACTTTCAAAGAGCATAAACTGTACGGGGCTCCTGCAAAGAAATAAAGAAATAATCGGAATTAAAGGAAAAACCGGCAAACAATAAATCAATGTCCAACCTACAAGCCTCACAAGAAACATTCTTTTTTTATGACACAAAAATAGTCAGCCGAAAAACAAGAGTATCAGATAAGGCCAAAGAGTTCGCATTCTCTTTAATCAAATAAAAGCTTATCCAAATGTATCCGTCCTGAGAATTATAGCTCGACACATTAATATGATAATAATCCAAATAAATATCGTGAACCGTGGCCATCAAAAATGAGAAATAACCCCAAGACATAAGGATCTTAGACGCCAACCTGATTAAATGAAAATCCCACAAAATCTAAAGCCATAAAAGAAGTCAGACAGACCATACAAACTTACCTATGATCCAACCAACAGTACTGCAGCCTATCAACCAATATACCAGCAGGTCTCGTAGCACAGCCTTAATTTGGTATACCAACGAAACCTGTAGCACACCGGCAATATTGCAGGCAGTAGGAAAGAAAATATGCCAGATAGCAATCAGTAAGCTAGCAGGCATGCAAGCCTTCACAACCTTTATCCACCCACCACAGAAAACAATAGTTAGATTCTGCTTTATCCAACCATCATATAAACAGCCCCATAAAAAAAGTGCATATAATTTAAAAATAGCAACAAAGAAACCGTACCACCAGGTCACCAGGACGCATGAAGGATGCCTGTTACCACACTTAAGCATAGCTTGATCGGAGATTAAAGTAGCTATTCCAGCACTCAAAATTTCATCCTGGGACTGGAGCCCGGCCAGCAGCCGCTTCCAAATATATATGGCAATAAGAACAGTCAGATTAAACTCAAACCCATAAAAATTGCATTTAGACCCACCTTCTATTCCCTTAGTCCAGCTACTGTCTCTTCGGCCTGTTAACCGATGTATCAACAAAACTTGCATCAAGTCAGAACATATCAATGAGAAATGCGGTAAACCGGTTAACTTGCAAACAAGAGGGACGGCAACTAAACAGGGAGTTGACCAATCGACATTTCTAAACCAAACCTTCAAATTAATCAGATCATCCTGCATGTTCAACAACCAGTACAACAAACTTTGAAAATGGGGAACCATAGAACCCGATAAGAAAACAACCATCCAGCAAACCACAGATCAACAAACTCTTAAATATTTCTAACATTAAAGACGTCAGCAAAAGCAATTTTATTAATGTTTTTCCAACAAATAGATTTCTTCGGAAAAAATTTAATGATTGTGTTGATATCGTTTATAATATTTAGTTTTAATTTATGAAAATTCAATTCAACAGCTTGATATTTTTTGAGATTCCTGGTTGACCAAATGTTCCAAATAATATAAGTATAAATTAACTTCACAAGATGCAGCTTCTTCAAATTAAAGTGACTGGGATTCCAATTGGCAATTAGGGAAGGGAGATCCATCATCAACTGGCTGAGGTTTTTGAGGCTATTGAAAGTGTACCACAGAGAGTGAGCAAAGGAACTGCTGAAGAACAAATGGTTAATACTTTCCGAGCTCGCGTTAGACAAATGGCAGCAATGACATTTGGAGGGAAGATTAAAGCCCCTTGAAATAAGGACTTCATCCACACTAATATAATCAAGATGAAGCCTCCAAATGAATAAGCTTATGAGGGTAGGGATGTTGTTGTGCCAGAACCACAATTTAAAATTAATAGTCTTATACTTTCTGTGGATGCTCCAAGCTATATGAAGATTAAATTTCTCTTTGATGATAATGTCAGAGGTTGCATGCTTCTCGGCCACCAATATTGGTTTGGAATTCAAAATAAAGTCATAAATGCTGGGATCCGCGATGGAGGTAATAAGATTGATGTTCCAAGAATTGTCACAATTTAAACAATCACCAAGAGTAAGCTTAGGAAGAGTCGGGTGACATATTAAATGAAGCAGACCGAGGTCACTCCAAGAATCACACCAGAAGGAAGAAGAAGAGTCTAGTTTGTTCCAATCAATTATATGTTCCATAATATATCTAGAATCAAGCATTCACTTCCAAGTTAAAGAGATTTTGTCCAATTTGTTCCAATCAAGTTTGACCAAAGAAGAGTTCAGTTTGTTCTAATCAAGTTTGTTCCAAGTCAATTATATGTTCCATAAATATCTATGAAAGCTAAAAATTTTAAGTCAACCCAAAAAGATATATTCTGAAAGGTCTTCTTAGCAAAATAAAACCTAAAGATACTAATCAAAATAGAAAGAATCAAACTGATCATAATATAAAGAGTTTATAAGCATATTGATACAAATAAGATAAAAGGAAAAAATGCCAATTCTTATGATTCTAAATTATGGGTTCAAATCTTACTTATCACATATTTATTTCTTATTTGAAGCTTATCAAATTTAAGAAATAATATAAAAAAATAAAAAAAAAATTATTACAATTTTGGATTTGCTAATCACATTGGGAAAGAACTTCCGCATTCGAAATATTAGACCACATAACCCAAATTTTGTTTGAAGAGGACGCAACATCATTATCAAATTTGGCAAAACGACTAATCTTAGAAATATTATCAGAAGACAACTTGGGCTCAAGAATAGTAGCAATGCTTATTTTGTTCTAAAAAATAATGTGTTTAAATCTATTTTTCAACGAGACATTACCAATGCCTCGAATATTCCAGCATAAGATATTTATGAGCAAACCTTAGAAGTACCCTTAGGGGACTTTTGATTGCTTTTATTAATATTATTTAAATTATTAAATTGATTATCAGAATCAATATCATTACCTATGTCAGCAAGAGTAGATAAAGATTTGTACATATTTGCAATTGTGGTATTAGGATTTCTCGTGGAGGAAGATCTGCAATGGATGTTCTTTAAGGGACTTTTGGGCATTTGGAAATTATCTTTCTGCACCTTCGTAATCCCATGCGCTGTAATCGAGTTAGTAACCATATTTATCTGCAAGGCCACTTGAGGAACAAATTCAGTATCAATTGTAACATTTACTTCAGCCTCACCCTCATCCCGATTTAAATTTTCAACAAACTTTTTCCCATCAATGTTTTTTTCAACGTTATAAGCTAAAATAGCATGTAAAGTATCAAAATCAGTATTATCCTTATCCACATCATTTATTTTAAATTCAGAAATAACAACTTCAACCTTGTCTATATCGTTAGAAGAATTAATGCAATTCAAATCCGATTAGACAGAGACAAATTCAGCATTAGTATAGCTTTAGCAGATGAATTTAAAACAGTAGAAGTATCCCTGACATTTAAGGCATTGGTAATGCAGTTTTCAATTAAATTTATTTCTTTCACCTTGGCAGATGGAACAAAAACCACAATAGCCTTTTCAATATTAGTATCAATGTTAGCATTTCCAGCAGTTAAACTAGCATTCTCAGAAGTAACAATGTGATCAACAGTTGAAACTGGAGGTTCAATAATCCCTACATTGTCTAGATCATGAACCTCAACATTACTAGCACAACTAACATGAACATTATCCATTTGAGCATTAAAATCCATAATTTCTGTGTGAACATTAGTAGCAAGAGAGTTGTCAAAATCCCCCCATCCTTAGAACATTCAATCACAGGTCTGTCCTGAACTTGGACATCCTGCGACGAAGTCTAAGGAGAGGGCTATTTTGATGAAAGGTACAATTATCAGTGTTGTTCCCCAAAGTGCTACACCAGTTGCAAAAAAATGGCATATTTTCATAAATAATGTCTTGGAGGTAACCCTTTTCTCTAGATCCCAACCAGATAGCATTTGGAGGGGGGGAGAGATGCTTAACTCCAATAACATTCTAGGGGCAGCAATGCTCCTAAGAATTGCTGTGTTTTTATCCAGCTGTAGGGGTCTGCCAATAGCTTTTTCAATTTTAAGAAGGATATCTTTAGTTATATAGTGTAACCTAAGTTCAGGTAGGTTAATCCATACCGGAATAATAGGAATATCACGTGTGACATCAGAAAAAGGGTCACATTTACAAAACCCCATAGTATTACCTTTGAGGTCATAAGACCCTTTTGAAAACACCCAAGCATAATCCAAATCAGATTCAAAGGTGAAAAACACACTGTGAAAATCAAAAGACCTAAAGTTAACCAAAGCAACAAGCTTTAATCCTTTGATGAAACCATCAATCAACCCAAAATTAGGCTTAGTTCTAGCAAATTTACCAACTAGAGTAAGAGTATGAGGATTGGCGAGAGTAAGTACCTCTTCATCTGAAAAAAATAAAGCAAGAGCTCCATTGTACGATTCAACAGGCTTTGATATAAGCTAGGCGTGGGATTCAACCACGTCCTTGAACGACCGGACGCATGGAGGAATCTCCAGTTTAAAAAATGTAAGCAAAAATCAAATAGAAGGAGAATTAGAAAATCTTGCCACCAAAGAGCACCCGATCTTCATCGGCAGAGCCAAAGAAGAGAGGAGGCCGAAATCGCCCTTGCGTCGCCCGAGCAGCTCCCAGGAAAACCTAATTCGCAGATTGTATTACAGATATATCTTTTTGGGTTGACTTTGAATATTTAGCTTTCATATGTATATGAAAGCTAAAAATTTAAAGTCAATCCAAAAAGATAAATTTTGAAAGGTCTTCTTAGCAAAATAAATCCTATGGATACTAATCAAAACATAAAGAATCAAAAGGATCATAATATATAGAGTTTATAAACATATTGATACAAATAAGATAAAAGTAAAAATGCAAATTCTTATGATTCTAAATTATGGGTTCAAATTTTGGGATGTTATCAAATTGGATGTCTGTAACGGTGTCACAGAAGTCTTCTGTAACACCCATTTACCAAAAAAAATTTCTCACACCATGCTATCATTAATCCCTAAAATTGATAAAGCCTCTTGGTGGTCCCAATTCAGACCTATTAGCCTCTGTACCACTATAAACAAGATTATCTCCAAAATCCTTGCTAAAAGGCTTAAAATTCTTCTAAATTTCCTAATTGAACCCAACCAATCTAGTTTTGTTCCGGGTAGATAGATTCAGGACATCATTTTAACCACCCAAGAACTAGTCTATAGCTTAAGAAATAAAAAGCAAAAACCATAACCATATATTAAAATTTGATTTTGAAAAAGTTTTTGATAAAATTGATTGACACTTTCTCACTAAAATGCTTAAGTTTTATGGGTTCAATGAAAATTTCATCCTTATAATCCAGAACCTTACTCAATATAACTATTTTTCTGTTATCATTAATGGAAAGGCTAGTGGTTTCTTCAAATTTGAAAGAGGCCTAAGTCAAGGTGATCTTATTTCTTCCATGCTTTTTATCCTTGCTTTTAATTATTGGTCCCTATGTTTAAACTCCTTACTCAAAAGAGACCCAACTCTTCATTTAAAGGTTGGTGACAAGGTTTTGGTCACTCATCTTGCCTGTGTTGATGATATTATCATTTTCTGTAATTCCAATGGACACACAATTGAAAAAATTAAAAATCTCATTAGCTATTTGGAAAAAATTTTTGGTCTTAAAATTAATATCCAAAAATCTAAATTTTTTGTTAGTTCTAAAGCCTCAACCAGAATGATTAATAGACTTTTCGAATCATTAAACATAAATCTTAGTAAGCTCCCCTTCAATTATCTGGGTATCTCGATAGCCACTGGGCGCAATAAAATTAAAAACTTTCTTAACCTCATCGACTCCATTTTCAAAAAGCTCTAAGGGTGGGAGCTTAATTACCTTTCTCAAGGTGGTCGTTTGGTTCTGCTTAAATATGTCCTAAATACTATTTCTCTCTATTGGTTGGAAGTCACTTCCCCTACCAAATTTACCCTAAACAAGTTAAAAGGCATATTCAATAAATTTTTACATGTTCACCCTAAAGGTAGTAAGATGTTATGGTGCTCCTGGGATCATCTCACTTTCCCCACCATTGAGGGTGGTTTGGGTATTAGATGTCTCTCCTCCTTACATAAAGCCTTCTCCCTCAAGCTTTGGTGGAAATTTAGAACCTCAAAAATGATTTGGTCAGATATCCTTCTTGCTAACTATTGTGCTCGTACCCATCCTTCCCAAACTAAACAGAAAATTACTGATTCTATTATCTAGTCTAGAATGCGAGAATTAATAGAATAAAATAGAACTTGGGATGCTATTCATTATATACTTCCTTTTGGTATGATTGTTGGAATAAATCTAAAGTTTTAGCTAAATCTAGCTACTACATAAGAAATCAAAAGCTTACTCTAGCCGTCTACTCACCAATAACACCAATTGGAATGTTGATCTTTTGCAAAATTTGCTTCCTCCTGACAAGATTGAAAACATCATTATCTGTAATCCTAAATTTGAGCAAATTAAATTGGCAAACTCCACCTTTTGCTATAATAGAAAGCTAAATTTAACCTCTCATTGGCAAGTTTGTAGATCTCACAAACTGCCTGACTTTCCTAATTGGATTTGGAATACTTGCATTCCAAACCTGATTGACCTTTTTATTTGGAGGACTTATAATAATTTTATCAATGTGGATGATGTCTTACAATCCAACGGTTATAATCTAGCTTCTAAATGTCATTGTTGTTCGACAAATATTGAAACTATCAATCACCTTTTCTAAAGAATAACTCTAGCAAAATCATTTGGTCTTCTTTGAGCATTATTCTTAATGATTCTCACAGCCCTGCTGATATTAAAGATATATACACCTGCTAGCCTACTCATAAGTAAAAGGTTCACGTTGGTTAATTGATTGATAGCCTTACTCTTTGGCATATTTGGACAGCTAAGAATAATGCTAAGCACCACATGTCTCCCTTTAATCCTGCTAAAATTATCAATGAGATCAAAAGTGATGTTAATAAGGCTATAAATGCTTACAAAGAAACATTTTTTAGCTGGAAAAATTTAAAAATTGATCATGCCAAACATATGATTAAGTGATATATCACCAGGTAAGGCTGCTGACTCAACCTCAAGGAGGGTTGAGAGCTAATACTTAAGATAAGAGTAATACCCTTATCCTAAGTATTAGACAAATACATATATTGGATTTAGAATATAATAGGAATCCAATATATGTATAAGATATCAGCATTTTTAGTATACTGATCACATCAAAATACTAAGTATAAGTAGTATATAATAGAGTGCAGAAGCTTAAAACAAATATTTAGAAACATTCATCACAGAAGCATATGAAAGCATTCATCTCAGAAAAGAAAGAAAATACATCCAGAATTATTATAAACATTTACTGAATAAAAGGCATAGAGCTAAGTACTGAACTAAAATAAACTAAGCAAGAATATAGTAAAACAAGAGGAGAGTCCACTAGTGCTCCACAGGCTCCTCCTGAATCTCCTGGGTGTCCTCCTGACCTGTCTCAATATAATGCTCAAGATCTAGCAAATTGTCGGATCCCAAAAGTATCCCGTATTAGACAATAAGTCTAACACATCGAAACTAGTCTAAGCATTTCTAATTATTCATTTAATATTTATATAATGTGATTAAATCTGTCGATATACTGTAAATATGATTGAAAGCATAAAACTGCATAAAACTATATAAAACTGAAGTAAGGTAAGATGAAGTTGAACTATATTGAATACTGAAAATAAACAAAAATAATAATGAATCCGAAACAGAATAATCATATATAAAATTATGATGTATGTCGATGAAACTGTGCATCTGAATATTCCACAACACTGTATGTTGCTGATATGTAATTAAAATATCACTGAACTGCTATGAGTAGTACGATCCAATGTACACATACATCCAATTGGGAATACTATTTACTGATGATGCCAATGCATCCTGAAATTCCATAGTCAATGTATGCAATATTCCGTAACCTATAAATCATCACTGATACTCATACATCATTCTAATACTCACACATCATGCTTATGCTCATGCTCATGCTTCTAGCTATATGAGATAAATCAAAAATCCAGAAAATGCTTGAAATCTGATAATGAATTCAAGGTTTGCATTGTGCAGAATCTTGCTAAAAGGATTCTGACTCCTAAAATTCTAACTTTGATAATTGGTTAAAGTTGAGAATTTACTTGAAAATCATTAGCTAGGATGATTGTATGCACATATTTAGCATTTTTGCAAGAAAGGTGGAGTTAACCCTTAGCTTGTTTAAACTGCACTTATCGAAGCACACTACGATAGGAAGCAGAACCCGGTCATAGTTTACATCTCAAGCTAAGCTGTTAAATAACCTAATTACAAGCATACTTAGTATTCTACGCAAAATGACTTAAGATACTTAGTTTACTTAAGCTGCACTTATCGAAGCGCACTACGATAGAAGGCAGAACCCGGTCGCAGTTTACATCTCAAACTAAGGATCATGTTCACTAATTGTAACACTCTTAGTCTTAAAAGATTTACTCTAACGGAACTGTATTCATCAAATCCCTCGAGATAGTACCTGGTCATAAGTCCACATTGGAGTGAATCAACCAATACTGAATATTACTGAAATAATCCAGTACTATGGGTATACCCTATGATACCCAACCAATAATTTGGGTTCAGAAGGTTCTATTTAATCAACAAGGATTTATCAAAGCTATTAATCCTTATTCTAAATAGGTGTGTCCTACACAAGGCTCCAAGGATGTGATCAAAAGATCACTCAATATTGAATTCTACCACAAGGGAGAAGTTCCATTCTAACTGCTTTAGGTGATTCCTACCACAAGATATCAAGTTTAACTTCTAAAGTTATGAAGGATCATCTAAGTTCTACCTCAATAAGTCACAAAGCTCTTCCTACCTCAAGGTATCAATAATTAAGATCCTTAAACATTTCAAGAATGATCCTAAAGTAAGACCCTTAAGATCTCACTTTTCTACTTCTTAAGATTTACTTGTTAGACTTAGGTTAAAGTGATCAGATCAGATAATTAAAATTCATTTGATCTTTTTTATTCTACAATCATTGGATAAAATCAAAGATTTTATTAGAGTTAGATTATTTCATAAATCATTATAATTTTATTATCTATTTTATGCTAATAGTCTTATATAAGAGAAAATCAAAGATCTAAGGTTTAGATTCAGATAATTCAATCACACATATTCAATATTAACCTTAACACTTCTAATTCAATGATTTAAGATCAATCTCAAATCATATGCATTATTAGAATAATTTCAATTGAATTATCTTTCAATCAAGTTAATTGATTAAGTGATTAAGGTTTAGATCTTAATCAAGATAAGTTAGGGCTTAACCACTAACCTTTCTACTATTAAGACCAAAGGTTACTTTTAAAGGTCATTGACAAATCAATGTGTTATTAGTGTATTATTGATGGCAATTTTAGGTTTGGATTAAGTATCATCTACTTAATCAAGTTATCATGATTATTATGTTCAATTATAGTTTAATGTCAATTTAAGCACATTTAGGTGTCTAAATAATATTAAAGTTTTCTAGCATACATCCTAAAATTATGAAAACATATAAATATAAGATGACATAGAGCAGGAGGTAATTAAGGTTAACCAAATTCTAAATCAAAGCTTAGGGGCTAGCACTTGATTATAATTCTAAAAGACTTAGGTTTCATGCCATTTAATTGTTGAGATATACCTATTCCATTCAAACACTTAAGATTCTACAACTTAGCATTCGACATAAAATACATCTAAGATGCATGGTAGATTTTGAGCATCTATTAAAAATGACAAAGTTTCAGCCTTAATTTCCATACAGAATTTTATGCAATGTTCAATTTTAACTAAAATTCAGTCCCACTAAGGTCTTAGGGATCTTAAAATGCAAAAACAGTGAAGTCTTGGCCATTTCAGCCAATTCTGGATAGTTTTCAAAACTTCTAGACATTTTTTTGCAATTTTTGGGCGCTACAGCGCGCTATGGCACGCTTTAGCGCGCTGGAGCGCATTGTGGCGCTGCTGGCACAGGAGCGCGTTGCAGCGCTTTTGACGCTGCAACACTCTTTTTGGCGCTGCGGCCCTCTGTGATGCGCTATGGCGCGCTACAGCAGTTCAACTTGCGTAAATACTGTTCAATTAATTTTATTTTTCTAACTTTTTAAAGTTTTCCTGAAATTCCGCTACAGCCCGCTGCAGCGCGCTATGGCGCGCTTCAGCCCGCTATGGCGCGCTGCAGCGGTCCATTTTACGAATTTACTTTTCAAATAGTCAATTAACAAATTTTATAAGATTTTTTCTGAAATGTTGTTGCAGTGCGCTATGAGGCCTGTTTTGCAACTTTAGGAGCTGCAACGCCAGACGGCGATTCCGCCAGGTCGAAACCTGTAAAGCCTACTTTCGAGCTCAAATACTCCCAATCCAGAGCATTCCATGAGTGGTGCCATATATCAATGGAAAGTTCTTTTCGATACCTTTCCATTGACACCAAAATTGGCATAAACAAAGTATCCTAGCTATACAAAAAATGTGGAAAAAGGATAGGGTATACAAAATGGATGAAAACAGAGCTTGCATTTTTTGAATAAATGAGCTACCTCAATAAGCGTTAATGGCTTCCATATATTTATAGACTTCTAGAGATACATTCAAGCATTGTAGTAATATGAAAGAGATAAGGAGAGGAAAAAATGGGTACCTTTTAGTCCTTGGAAGGAGTGGGGGAAGAGAACTTTATTTTCTTCAAAAACTTTGGAGGTGGAGAACTGCACTTCTTCTTCTTCAGCAAGCACCCAAAGGAGGAAGGAGAGAGGAGAGTTTTAGCTCTTGCAGTAAAAATTAGGAGGAGGGAGGAGAGCTTTAGCTCTTGCAACAAAAATTAGGAGGAGGGAGGAGAGCTTTAGCTCTTGCAGCAAAAATTAGGAGGAGGGGTTGTGTCTCTTCTTAAAGGAGAAGAGGAAGGGAGGCTCCATCATGGCTAGAGAGGCTAGATGAGGGGAGAGGCATGGGAGGAGGAAATGGGAGGGATGGCCAGCTGAATTTGCAAGGATGGCCAGCTGAAAAATGCAAAGGAGGAAAGAGAAAATAGATGCAAATTTAGGAATAGTTAAATATTATTCATAATATTTAATTTATTAAAAATTCAGATTAAATACACGAGTTCCGAAAAATCCCAAAAATTCTCCCCTAGCTAATTCGGGGGTGAGGAATTCAACGGCGAAGTCAGAATTTGATTCTGACGACTATTTAATTATTCTATTTTTCAGCGCATTTAATTATATTAAAATATTCGTGAAAATCCGATGACTTCCAAATGCGTCCAAAATATCACCCCCTAGCTAATTTGGGGGTGATGATTGTAACGGCGAGGTCAAATTTTGATTTTGAGGTCAAAATAAATACCTCAATTTTCTAATTAATTAAATATTAAAATATTCCAAAATAATCGATTGGGCTCTAAATCGCTCCAAACCTTCAGGGTTTGGTTCTAATGACTAGATGAACTTAATGGAATAATAATTATGATACAATTAGGCTAAAATTAAGCTGGGTAACAATTTTGGATTGTTACAAATAGAACGATTCCAAGAGGAGAGTGTAATTAGTTTATGAACAGACATAGTGGAGTTTAGGGAAGAAGCTTCATAATTTGAGAAGGAGTTGCATCAAATATTATTAATAAGGAATCTATCAAGTCTAGCAAACTTTCTACCTGAGTTCCAAGTAAAAGGAGAACCAATATATTTAAAATCTTCAAGACCGTACTCAAGGATAGCATAATTAAATCAAAAGTAGAATTAGAGTGGTCTCTCGCGTAGCCTTTATATTACAATTTTTTTAGAATAGCATTAAAGTCTCCGCCAATTGCCCATGGGAGGGTGGTGGAGCTGCAATCTTTAAGAAAATTCCATAAAGTTATATGCTCAGTTCTTAAATTCTTGGTATGAACGAAAGTTATAAGGAAATTTTGGTCATCATTGTGGAACCTCATATAAATGGCTTGTTGGCATTGAGAAATCACCTCAGCTATCCATATATTATTCCACATAACCCAAATTCTGTTAGAATCAGATAAGCACACATTTTCTAGTTTAATAAACTGACCTACAACATTGATAGCTTCCCCTTTAAGCTTGGGTTTAAAGATGGCAGCAATCGAAATTTTTTTTTCAAAAATTATATGCTTAAGTGTATTTTTCGAGGAGGCATTACCAATGCCTCTAATATTTCAGCACATAATATTCATTTAGCAACAGAAGATGATCCACTTGGGACCAACTGAGTCGTATCATTACATAAAGTAAAATTTTTAGAACTTTGATTAGTAGATTCGACAGCCTCCTTATCATTCAAAAAAGAAAGAGATTTATCCCTATTTGAGGTTGGCATCTTATTAAAACTAAATTGCACTTTTTTGCTTTTTAGCGACATTTTAGGTTTAGAGAAAGAAACTGTAACAACCCAATGTTGCTACCCAACTTGAATTTAGCCTAATTGTATCGAAATTATCATTCCAATAAGTTCATCTAATCACTAGAACCAAACATTGAAGGTTTGAAGCAATTCGGAGATCAATCGATTATTTTGGAATATTTTAATATTTAATTAATTAGAAAATTGAGGTATTTATTTTGACCTCGAAATCGAAATCCTACTTCACCGTTGCGATCGCCACCCCCAAATTAGCTAGGGGTGATTTTTTGGACGTATTTGGAAGTCGTCGGATTTTCGCGAATATTTTAATATAATTAAATACCCTAAAAATTAATATAATTAAATAATCGTTAGAATTAAAATCCGACTTTGCCATTGAATTCCTCACCCCAATTAGCTATGGGTGAATTTTTAGGATTTTTCAGAACACATTTATTTAATCTGAATTTTTCATAAATTGAAAATTATGAATAATAATTAATTATTCCTTAATTAGCTTTCTCTCTCCTAAATTTTTGGCTGGCCATCCCTTCTTTCTCTCCTAGTCATGCCATCCATAGCTCAAGCATGATGACTCCTCTCCCTAAGCTTTTGAAGGCTCCCTACCCCCCTACTCCATCCTCCCCTTCCCCTTTATTAAGGAGGAGCACAGCCCCTTCTTATGCTTGCTAAAATTTCTTCATCTCTATTCCCTCCATTGCTAAGTCCTTGTGTTGAAGAAGAAGACTCCGCCCCAAGGTCTTGAAGGAAACAAAGGGTCCTCTTCTTCCTCTCCTTCTAAGGACAAAAAGGTACCCATTTTCTCCTCTCCTTTTTGCCTTCTTCATGTTGTCATTATGCTTGAATTCACCTTTGGAAGTCCATAAGCAAGTATGAAAGTCATTAATACTCTTAAAAATATCACAGAAAAATGCTCTGTTTTCATTTATTCTGCATACCCTTACATTTATCCCCATTTTTTGTAAAGCTAGGATGCTTCGTTTGTGCCGATTTTGGTGTCGATGGAAAGGTATCGGAAAGACCTTTCCATTTATATATGGCACTACATATAGAATGCTTTATATCAGGAGTATTTGAGCTCAAAAATAGGGCTTACAGTTTTTGTCGAAGCAAAAATCACCGTCTGGCGCTGCAGCGCGCTGCAGCGCCCAAAGTTGCAACCTGGACCGCTGCAGCGGGATTTTGGCGAAATATATAAAAAAAATTAATAAAACTATTTGAATAGTGTTTTGCAAAATGGACCGCTACAGCGCGCTGCCGCGTGAAATGTGCTACCGAGCACTGTCGCGCGAACGGCGCTACCACAAGTTGCCGCGTGAAAAGCACTACATCGCGCCCAAACTTGCAAAATTCCCAGAATTTTCTTAAAAATTGCCTAATTTTGGCTGAAATGGCCAAAACTTCATCATTTTGGTATTTTAAGATCCCTAGGACCCTAGTGGGGCTAAGTTATATCAAATTTGAACCTATTTTAGCTAAAATTGAATATTGCATAAAATTTTATAGGGAAATTAGGTTTGATATTTTGTCATCTTTAAAAAGTGCTTAAAACCTACTTTGTAACGTTAGATGTATTATGCCAAATGCTAAGTAATAGAATTTTAAGTGCTTGTATCGAATAGATATGTCTTAACAACTAAATGGCTTGAAACTTAAATCTTTTAGATTTGTGATTAAGTGCTAATCTCTTAACAACTAAATGGTATTAACTACCCTCTTATTCTATGTCATCTTTACATTCAAATGTTTTCATAACCTTAGGGTGTACGTTAGAGAACCTTAACAATTATTTGGACTCTTAAATGTGCTTAGTGGATATTAAACTAAACTTGAACATAAAAATCTTGATAACTTGATTAAGTAGATAATACTTAATCCAAACTTAAGTTTGACATAAATAATATACTAATAATATATTAATTTATCATTGACCTTTAAATTAAGCTTTGGTCTTAATGATAGGAAGATTAGGGGTTGAACCCTAACTTGTCTTGATTGAGATCTAAATCTTAATCACTTAATTAATCAACTTGATTGTAAGATAATTCAATTAACATTATTTCAATAATACATATGATTTGATATTGATCTTAAATTACTGAATTTAAAAGAGGATTGCAAAGATATTGTTAATTCCTCTTGGAACCTCCCCTGTGATTGCTATGGTCTTTATAGATTAGTGGAAAAATTTAAAAGGCTTAGAAAAGCTCTTAGTATTTAGAACAAATCGCATGTTGGCAATATTTTTACTAATCTATCCCTTCGAGAAAACTTAGTTCCTCCCTTGAATCTAATTTTGAATCAGACCCGTCGGATTCAAATAGAACTGAAGTTAATAAAGCCAAAGCTAATCTCATTTTAAGACACAATGATATTGAATCCTTCTGGAAACAAAAGTGTTCCTTAAACTGGAAGTTAGAGGGTGAGCGTAATATGGCTTTTTCCATAATTAGGTTAGGAAACGCAGACATATCAATCATATTAATGAGATTTCCTCCCCTGACGATAATAAGATCTCTAATCTAGTGGATCTGCAAACCTCCGTGACAAGTACTTTCATGAAAATTTCAAAGCTCCCATCTCGGCCACCCTCAAGGTAAAACAATTGTCAACCCGGTTAGTCTCATTTCCACTGCCACAAATAATTTTCTAAATAAAATTCTGAGTGATGCTGAAATATGGGAGATCATAAAAAATCTTAAAGTTAACTCTTGCCCCGGATTGGAGGGTTTCCCAAGTGAGTTTTTTAAAACCTTCTGGGAAATCATAAAGATGGATGTTTGTAATGGGATAAAGGAATACTTCTGTGGTGTCCCGCTTCCAAAATTTTTCACTCACACAATGATTTCGTTGATCCCAAAGACTGAAAAGGTTTCATGGTGGAATAACTATCGTCCAATCAGCCTTTGCACCACCATAAACAAAACTATCTCTAAGATTTTAGCCAAAAGGCTCCAATCTATTCTCTCGTCTATCATTAACACAAACCAATCAGCCTTTGTACCAGGTAGACATATTTAAGATAATATTCTCGCTACCCAAGAGATGTTCCATAGTCTTAAGAAGAAATGTTGGGGCCAAAACTTGATTCTAAAAATTGACCTTGAAAAAACCTTTGATAGGCTAAACTGGAACTTTCTTTTCCAAATACTCAAAGCTCACAGTTTCTGACAGATTATAAATACATGTCTGCGTTTGCACGCAAGTGTACGTGGTCTGAAATAATAAGTGGAAAGTGTTAGTTTTCGGGATTTATCGTACCACAAGGAATTGGTTGTTTTGTTACTAAAGTTTATCTATTCTCGCTAATGTTTAAGCTATGATATAATTGGTTGAGTTGGTTCTGAACTAAGCACAATAATCACTAAGTAAATATTGAATAAGATAAAAGGAAGAGGAGAGTTAGGTTCATCCCACATGTCATGATAAGTTACTAATGCATGATGATTTCTCAAGCCTAGTCTTTCATTTACTTTTAATTAAATCAAGTGCAAATTGTTCGTCCTTGAGTTTTATCTCAAGGTTTTACAATTCAAATCTTGTGCACAAAATGAACACACAATCGGTTCTATTTCGGCACAAAGATTCTTATAAGATTTTAGATGTGTAATTTTCATCTTATCTCTTGATCAAGGAGATGAGGATTATTAAATTTTTAAAATCTTATAAGCATTAATTCCACTAGGAGCATCACTCGCATAGCACATAATTGAAATGATAGAATAATATGTTGGGCTCAATGACTATGTCACCTCATTCATGAGCACACAAATATTTCTTCCCCCCCTCAATTATGTTGAGCTAAGGAGCTCACTTAGTGGGTCTTAATATCACACACATCAACACTTTAGTTGAGCTTAGATTAAGGTGCACTAAGCTCAAGATCTTTTCTCACATAGTTCTAAGCTCTTATGCACTCATAAATATAGCATCTAACCAAATGTGAGCTATGGAGCACAAGACACTTTAGTTCTCGAGTTCATTAGTTCAATTTCCCTTAATTCACAATCAAGACTAAAGCAATACTAAGCATTTCTTGAGCAAGGCATTGAGTTCATATATTTTATTAATACTTGAGGAAAACTTCATACAATTAAAATGTAACTATCAAACACATGGGATTACCCCAACCCTTCCCAAAGGAGATTTAGCTATCCATTACAAAAGAGATGAAAAAAACACATACATGGATAATGACCATTTCATGATCAACTAAGTAAAGAAATTACAAAAGAGGAGTATAGAAGATACTAGGAACGTTCCTTAGAAGCCCTCTGGATCTTTCTTCTCCTTCTTGAAGTTCCTCTCTTAGGTCGCTAGTGCTGCCTTCCTTCTTCTTCTCTTTGGTAAATTGGCTCTTCCACCCTTGGGGAGTTCCTCTCTTCCACCCTTGGGGAGTTCCTCTCTTCCACTATGCAACCCTTCTTCTTACTTAAGTGATTTGGGCCAAAATTGGAACCCTCCTCTAGTCAAGAGGAGTGATATATAGGAGAGGGGCTGCATTCATCCCACTTAAGATCCAAACTAGCATTTCCATTTGAAAATTCTGAGCAATGATGGAAAAAATCCCAATTGATGGTGAGGTGACCAATATCTTCATTAGTTTAGCCAATACATCACCTCATAAGCCTCCTTTTTATTTAAAAATATTATAGTTGCAGAGGGAATGATGGCTGGGGACAAGATGCAGGTTGGGGGTCTTGTCCCAGCCACAATAAATGCTCCTGCCATAGGAAATTGCGGCGGCCCGCCGTAGCGCG
The DNA here is from genome assembly GCA_016760335.1 of Gastrodia elata. Taxonomy (NCBI): domain Eukaryota; kingdom Viridiplantae; phylum Streptophyta; class Magnoliopsida; order Asparagales; family Orchidaceae; genus Gastrodia; species Gastrodia elata. The sequence goes on along the minus strand of CM028672.1, from coordinate 24,375,965 downwards.
CTATGGCGCGCTACGACGTGCAATGGCGCAAGCAATTTTCGCTAAGTGTCTTGCTGCCGCGCGCTAGCGCATCCATTTTTCGCAAAGTGACCCGCTGTAGCGCGCTATAGCACTAATATTTTGTAAATCGCACCGCTGCAGCGCACTGGAGCAGAGCTTTTCACAAAATGCTCCGCTGCAGCGTGCAGTAGCACCAGAATTTGCAAATCGCACCGCTGCAGCGCGTTGTAGCGACAGCATTTCGCAAAAAGCTCTGCTGCAGCACACGATCGCGCCCGCAGTAGCAAACTGAACAGCTGCAGTGCACGACCGAGCCCACGGTTTGCAACTTGAACCGCTGCAGCGCCTGATCCCGCCAGTGGTTCGCAACTTGACTCACTGCAGCGTGCGTCAGCGCTAGATTTTTGCAAAATGACCCGTTGCAACGCGCGACAGCGGTTTCCCTTGAAAAAATGTGGAAATTGCATAAATGTCTCAGAACTCTTTTGGATAAGCCATTTTTCTGAAAAGATAAACAAAATTTGATTAAAGAGCAGTTTAAGGATCAAAAATGAATGAAATTTTCTTTTATTTTAGATATAATTTATAGATTCATCAGTTTCAATGATAAATTCATATTGAAAATTAAAAATATAACCCAGCACAATTGGTTATCTATTGTGTTAAATGGAAATCCTACGAGTTTTTCCCTTCTGAGAGAGGTTTAAGACAAGGGGACTCTCTTTCTCCCCTCCTCTTTATTATAGCTATGAACGTGTGGTCTCACAATATAAACATCATGTTCTAGCAAAACCCAAGAATGCAATTTAACATAGGTGGTAAATTGATGGTCTCTCACTTAGCTTATGCCGATGATTTGATCATTTTCTCGAATTGTAGCAATTACTCCTTGAAAAAGTTGTCCTCTCTCCTTTCAGACTTAGAATTGGCCTCTGGGCTTAACATAAACATTAGCAAGTCCAATTACATTGTTCATAGCAAAAACCACCAAAGTATTCACTCAAAGATAGGAAAATTTCCTTTTCCTTATCTTGGGATTCTTATAAGTACAGGTCATAATAAAAATTCAAATTTCAAAGGGTTGATTGATAACATTTTTAACAAGCTCAAAGGTTGGGAAAACAAGTATCTTTCACAGGGCAAAAGGCTCATTCTGATAAAGCACATCTTAAAAACAATTTCACCTTTCTGGTTAGAAGTCGTCTCTCCTACAAGCCTTGTGTTCAAGAAAATCTTGACAACTTTCAATAGATTCCTTTGGGTACACCCCAAAGGTAGCAAAATTGTTTGGTGTTCTTGGAATCACGTGTCTCTCCCATATGCTGAAGGTGGCCTTGGGATCATAAATCTCAGTGATATTCTATAGCGCCCCGCCCCGTCATCGCGTGCAAAGAGGTAAACATCATAATTCGGCGGCGGAACGGCGCGCCACTCGGGGAGGAATATCCCATCTTCCTGAATAGCTGAAAACACTAAACCCATCTGAAGGGCTGCTGACTCAACCTCAAGGAGGGTTGAGAACTAATACTTACAATAAGGGTAGTATCCTTATCTTAAGTATTAGACAAATACATATATTGGATTTAGAATACAATAGGAATCTAATATATGTATAAGATATCAGCATTTGCAATATACTGATCACATCATAATACTAAGTATAAGTAGAATATAACAGAGTGTGGAAGCTTAAAGCAAACATACAGAAACATTTATCATAGAAGCTATAAGAAAACATCCATCTCAGAAAAAAAAAGAAAATATATACAGAATTATTACAAATAGTTTACTGAAATACTAAAATAAAACTAGGTACTGAACTGAAAATACTAAGCAGAAAGTAAAATTAAAGGAGAGTCCACTAGTGCTCCATGGGCTCCTCCTAAATCTTGTGTTGTCCTCCTGACTTGGCTCAATATACTGCTCAGGATCTAGCAAATTATCGGATCCCAAAAGTATCCTATGTTAGACAATAAGTCTAAGCAATTCTAATTATTCATTTAACATTTACATAATGTGATTAAATATGCAGAAATACTGTAAAGATAACTGAAACCATAAAATTATATAAAACTGTACAAAATTGAAATAAAGTAGGGTAAAGCTGAACTATAAACTGAAATACTAAAAATAAACCAAAATAGTATTGAATCTAAACTAAATAATCATCTGTAAAATTATGTTGTATGTTACTGAAACTGTGCATCTGAATATGCCACAATAATGTATGCTACTAATATGTAACCAAAATATCACTGAACTACTATGAGTAGTATGGTCCAATATATATATACATCCAGTTGGGAATACTACTTATTGATGATGCCGATGCATCCTAAAATTCCCCAGTCAATATATAAAACATTCCGTAACCCATAAATCATCACAGATACTCATACATCATTCTGATACTCACACATTGTGCTTATGTTCATGCTCATGCTTCTAAACTACATGAGATAAATTTAGAAAATGCTTTAATATTTGATAATGAATCCAAAGTCTTCATTATGCAGAATCCTGCAAAAGGATTATGACTCCTAGATTCTAGTTCGATAATTGGTTAAAGTTGAGAGTTTACTTAAAAATCATTAGCTGGGATGTTGTATACACATAGTTAACATGTTTGCAAGAAAGGTGGATTTAACCCTTAGCTTGTTTAAACTGCACTTATCGAAGCGCACTACGATAGGAGGCAGAACTCGGTCACAGTTTATATGTCAAGCTAAGCCGTTAAATGACTTAATTACAAGCATACTTAGTGGTCTACGCAAAGTGACTTAAGATACTTAGTTTGCTTAAACTGCACTTATCGAAGCGCACTACAATAGGAGGCAAACTCGGTCGCAGTTTATATCTCAAACTAAGGATCTTGTTCACTAATTATAATACTCTTAGACTTGGAAGATTTACTCTAATGGGACTGTATTCATCTAATCCCTCAAGATAGTACCTGGTCATAAGTCCACATTGGAGTGAATCAACCAATCCTGAATACTACTGAAATAAACCAGTACTATGGGTATACCCTACTATACCCAACCAATAATCTGGGTTCAGAAGGTTCTATTTAATGAACAAGGATTTATCAAATTCATTAATCCTTACTCTAAGTAGGTGTATCCTACACAAGGCTCCAAAGTTGTGATCAAAGGATCACTCAACATAGGTTGCTACCACAATGAATAAGCCACATTCTAAGTACTTTAGGTGATTCCTATCACAAGTTATCAAGTTCAACTTCTAAAGTTATGAAGGATTAACTAGGTTTCTACCTCAATAAGTTACAAAAGTCCTTCCTACCTAAATGTATCATTAATTAAGGTCTTTAACCATTTTAATAATGATCCTATAGTAAGACCCTTAAGATCTCACTTTTCTGCTTCTTAAGCGAACATTCAAGGTTTATTTACTAATTTGGGTTAAAGTGATCAGATCAGAAGAATAATATCCATCTAATCCTTTCCTATTTTACAATCATGGGATGAAATCAAATATCTTATTAGAGTTAGATTATTTCATAAATCATTGCACTTTTACTATCCATCTTATGATAGTAGTCTTATATAAGAGAAAATCAAAGATCTAAAGTTTAGATTCAAATGATTCAATCACACATATTCAATATTATCCTTAGCACTTCTAATTTGTTGATTTAAGATCAATATCAAATTATATGCATTATTGGAATAATGTCAATTGAATTATCTTACAATCAAGTTAATTAATTAAGTGATTAAGGTTTAGATCTTAATCAAGACAAGCTAGGGTTTAACCCCTAACCTTTCTATCATCAAGACCTATATTAATTTAAAGGTCAATGATAAATCAATGTATTATTAGTATATTATTGATGTCACACTTTAGGTTTAGATTAAGTATTATCTACTTAATCAAGTTATCAAGATTCTTATGTTTAAGGTTAGTTTAATAACAATTACACACAATTAAGTGTCCAATTAAGTGTTTAAAAGTTTTTTAACATACATTCAAATAACATGAAAGCATATGAATGACATAAAATAAAAAGGTAATTAATGCTAATCAAATTATAAATCAAACCCAAGAGATTAGCACATAATCACAATTTCAAAAGAGGACCTAAGTTTCATGCCATTTGGTTGTTAAAGTATATCTATTCAACATAAGCATGTAAGGGTCATATTATTCAGCAATTAGCACAATACTTTTAAGGTACATAATAGACATTGAGCACTTGATTAAAGTAACAAAGTTTCAAAATTAATTTCCACATAGAATTTTATGCAATGCTCAATTTTAGCTAAAATAAGTTCAAATTTGATATTATTTAGTCCCACTAGGGTCCTAGGGACCTTAAAATACAAAAACAGTGAAGTTTTGGCCATTTCAGCCAAAACTGAGCAGTTTTACAAGAAATTCTAGGCATTTTGCTAGTTTGGGCGCTGCAGCGCGCGCTAGCGCTTTTCGCGCGGCAGTGCGCTGTAGCACTTTTAGCGCGGCAGTGCGCGGTAGCGCATAGTAGCACTTTTAGCATGGTGCGCCACAGCAGTTCAATTTGCAAAACACTGTTTAAATAGTCATTTTTTCTGATTTCCTAAGGTTCCTCATGAAATACCGTTGTAGCAGTCTACTTTGCAAATTTACTATTTAATTACTTTAATATATGTTCTTATATGTTTCTGCCAAACTACCGCTGCAGCCGCTTATTTTGCAATTTCGGGCGCTGCAGCTCTAGACGGTGATTTTCGCCAGGACGAAACCTGGAAGGCTTACTTTCGAGCTTAATTACTCTCAATCTAGAGCGTTCCATGAGCGGTGCCATATATCAATGGAAATGTCTTTCCAATAATTTTCTATTGACATCACAATCGGCACAAACAGAGCATCCTAACTTTACAAAAATGTGGATAAATACAAGGGTATGCATAATAGATGAAAATAGAGCAACTTTCTATGATGCTTTTAAGAGCCTTAGCGGCTTCCATGTATGCTTATGAACTTCTAAAGATACATTCAAGCATTTTAATCAACATAAAAAAGATAAGGAGATGAGCAAATGAGTACCTTTAGCCTTGTAATAGGTAGAAGAGGACCTTTGCTTTCTTCAAGACCTTGGGGATGAGCTTTCTTCTTTAGCACAAGGACTTAGCAATGGAGGGGGGGGAGATGAGAAATTTTTCAGCAAGGAGAAGAAGAGTGGTTGAGCTCTCCTTTTAAAGGAGGAGAGTGAGAGGGAGGCTCCATCATGAGCTAGGGGCTAGGAGAGGGGATGAGGATGTGACCTCACATCAAGACATGGAGTGGAAGGAGTGGCCTTTGCTTGCATATGAGATAAATGGGGGGAAGAAATGGCCAACCGAATGAGGGAAGCTAGCTAGGAGAGAGGGGAGAAATTGCAAATTAAGTACTTATTTATTTTCTTTAATTATTTAAAAATTCAGTTTTTAGAAACGCACTTCGAAAATTCCCAAAAATTCACCCCTAGCTAATTTAGGGGTGAGGAATCCAACGGCGAAGTCAGAATTCGATTTTGATGATTAATTAATTATTCTATTTTTCAGTGCATTTAATTATATTAAAATACTCGCGAAAAATCCGATGACTTTCAAACGCATCCAAAACATCACTCCTAGCTAATTTAGGGGTGACGATCGCAATGGCGAAGTCGGATTTTGATTTCGAGGTCAAAATAATACCTCAATTTTCTAATTAATTAAATATTAAAATAATATAAAATATTGGATTTAGCTCTGAATTGCTCCAAACCTTTAGGGTTTGATTCTAAAAGCTAGATGAAATTAATAGAATAATAATTAAAATATGAGTAGGCTCAAATTAAGCTGGGTAATAACCTTGGGATGTTACATATTCACAAGGCCTTTTCCCTTAAATTATGGTGCAAATTCAGGACTTCTTACTCCATTTGGTCAAAGATTCTACTGGCCAAGTACTATGCCTCCTCCCACCCAGCTATGGTTAAGAACAAAATCACTAACTCCATTTCTTGGAGAAGAATGCTTACTGTTAGGGATACGGTCGAGGAATTTATAGTTTGGGATCAACTTGATAATTCTATTTCCTTTTGGTACGACTGTTGGAACAATAAGAGCGCTCTTTTTATTAATAATAAAAGAATTAAGCTCCCCAAAATATCATTGGGAGATGTGTTCTCTCATTTGTCAGGTTGGAATCTCCCCCTTCTAAATGATATCTTATCTGAATCGGAGGTTCAAAACATTGTCCAGGTTATCCCTAAGTTGGAAGCTTCCAAAGCTGCCGACTCAATGCTTTGTTTGAAAAAGAAAATTAGGCTAGGTATTCTATGGAACTGCTGTAGGACTCACAAATTGCCCACCTACCCAACATGGTTTTGGCATGAATGCATTCTTAAGCTTATAAGCATTTTTTCTTTGGAGAATTTATAAAGACCTCTTAAGTGTTGACACCAAGATGCAAGAGCTGGGGTTCTCTCTAGCTTCTCGTTGCTGCTGTTGTCAGGATATAAAAATGTTAAAGCATGTGTTTTTTAAAAATAACTTTAGCACTTTAATTTGGCTAAACATCCCTTTAGCACCCCAGCATCCGATGGTGAATACCGTGGATTTTCTGCAGAGTTGGCCCAAGGTTAAGAAAGGAAGGATGCATGTTGGTAATCTCATTGACACATTTACGCTCTGGCACATTTGGAGAGCTAGAAACCAAGCAAAATATTCATATGTTAAAATTAATGTTGCGGTCATTATTTCAAAAACTTTTGAGGAGGTTAAAAGTTGCCTGAATAATTATGGGGAAAAAACTTTTAGTTGGAAAAATATTGATACAGTTGAAACCAAAAATATGCTTAATATTGTTTGATACCTTTGTGAGGGAGTCAATGCCTAATTGGTGGATTGGGACGTGTGGAAGAGGACTCTTCTTGGGGATGTCCACATGGACTTCCATGATTTCTGGTTTAGTTCTATAACAACTCTAGTTATTATCATAGCTAAACTTAGATTAATTAAGCTAAACTAATCTTTGATTTTGATTTCATTAGACTCAATGGGTCATTTAAACCTAACCCTAAAAGTTTGGAATTAATCGGAGATAAAATGAAAATTTGATATTTTTGGTTATTTTTAAGCTCTAGAAAATTCCTAAATTAATTTGATCTCCAAATCAAAATTTGAATTCATTTTTGAATTCCCCACCCCCAAATTAGTTAAGGGTGAAATTTTGGGAATTTTTGGAGGTCATTTAGGCACATTTTGGATTTAATTTAAATTGGATCAATTGCAATTTAGGGTCCTAAACAATTCCTAATTGCAAATATACGTTTTCCAACGGTCGGGTGATTCCCAAACCGCGGGCACCATCCCGGCCGTCCGTTCCGCAGATCTGTTCCAACGATCGCGCCTTAGATCAAGTCCCGTCTCATCTCGACTGTCCCGCGGTTCTGAGATCTTGATCCAACAGCATCTAAGTCTCCGTCTTAAGTAGGCCCGATCGCCCATTCGATCCTCAGATCTGATCTAATGACTAATCCAGCTTCCTCCTTCGGCCATTAGATGTCGGGAGATCGGAGTCATTCCACATCAATTGGTGATCCATCAGATGGCTTTGGAGACTCCTGCAACTATGGATCGTCTTCCTCCTCAGCTCGCGCTCGACAACTGAATCCTTTCGTACAGCCACATCCCTCAGCTAGTCTGCCACTCCCGTGCCACATCAAGGAGGCCATTGCGACCTTGCCCTAGCCTCCCTAGCACTCCCAGCCAAGGTCGAGGCCCAGCCCACCCCAATTTGGGAAATTGAGGGAACCCCTCAGGCCGAGCCTCTGCATTGACTCCCAACCTCAGCAGCCACCCTATACCCTCCCCGGTCCTATAAATACCCCTATCGACTCCTCAGTGAGCTCCTTTGCTCACTGAGATCCCCTAATTTTGTGGCCGAAGGTCTGTTGGAGTCCCATCTTCTCGATGAATTCTGAAACCTTTGGAGGTGTGAATCGCTGATAGAGGGTGCGTGTTTGGAGTTCAGACCCCCTGCTAGCTCGTGCTGATCCTCTATGAGCTCCAGCTACTCCCAATTCCACCTCAACCGAGCCTGTCATCCGTCTTCAGGTACAGATTTTCCCCACTTAACTCAGAGAGTTCAATTCCATTTAAGCTTCTGGTTAAGCCTCTGGATGTCGTCTAGATTGTCTTAGCCACTTAGGACAACCCAATGCAATTGCACCTAAGGTCTGGATTAGCCTAAGTTGATCGATCGTTCGTCTGGTGTGTGTCGCAAGTTCGTAGCCGAGCTCGAGTAAGGATCCACCGATCCAGGGCACCCCGAAGCTTGTGCCAAAGGGCTTTGATCCCCTCACCACTAGGATGGTGTAGGGATCGAGCTCTGGCCAAGTGGTCATCTCTGTGAGGAGAGTTTACTCCTCACAGTAAATCCTAAAAGCTTCGGGTAAGGCCGAATTCACAAAGTAGCCATCCGATGATTCAGTGCATCCTAGAGAGGGATTAAGGGTGGTATCGATGTGTCTCTACTTTAGGATCATGTAAGGATCAAGTTGAGCCACTGCCATCACCTGGGTGCCGAGAATTTTAGTGCTGAAGCTCGGCTTGGACGGCCAGTCGGGAGGAAGGAGATGAAGCCCAGGTCAGGCCGACCCGTGACCCACGCCTTTTGATTTTCGGCCACGATTATTAGAGATTTATAGGAATATATTTTCTATGATTATTAATTAAATAAATCAAATCCTATAGTTTCTATTTAAATAAAAATACAGAATAAATTAACTTAATAACTTTAGCTATACTGATCCAAATGGTATGATCCAATATACCATTTGAATCAGAAAAATACCAGGAATCTAAATATAAAATAAAATCATATATCCAAAGGTTAGATTTAAAATAATTCCCTAATTCTTTTATGTTTTTAATTAAATCACAATAAATTCAATTAATAACTAAATTAATTAATTAAGGGCTCTGATTGCTCACTTAATCCTAAGGAACCTATGTAGGTCATTAAAAGTAATTTAGGAACCCTAATTGTCCTAATCACTCTATAATTACCCTAATTAGGGATTTGTGAATTAAACCTTAATTAAGCCTCTAATTTTGGGTAAGTTAATTCCTAATGCTATCTTAATGACATTAAAACCTATGGGTAAGGCTGGACTACCTTAGAATATCCTAAATTCCTTAATCACCCTAATTGGCCTAAATATGTGATTAGTGCTAGTTAGCTTAATTAGGTTGTCAAAACCTAAGATAAGTGTGTTTCCTACTTTATTAATCAATATGAAACACATTAGGATAGATCAGAAGTAATTTGGATAATTAAAACATAAAATCCCATATTTAGCCTTAAGAGGGGTATTTTGGTCATTTTGACCAAAATATGCTTAAGTGCCCCTTAAGCCTTGGAAAATTTAGTAAAGCACCCTTAGTTGGATAATTAATGTTCTACTGAACTTTTAGACTAATGATGTTAATAATATAGATATTAAGTTAAGAAATCTTCTTTTAGCCTTAATTAAGATACTTAGATCTTAAGTGATCATAAAGAAATCACTTTGCCTTAGTAATTGAACATAACAATCTTAGTTGTTAAATCTCAATTTAATAAGTTCAATTAAGTTAGTTTATGAGCATAAATTTGAAAAGAAACACATTTAAAAATTACTAGGTTGAAAACCTAGCTTAAGTCTAAAATGGTCAAATATCAGATCCTAGATCTTAGATTTTGGACTTTAGATGTTCTATTTGAATTGAACTATCTCCAAATAAAATTCTTTAAATGATTTATTATTTAATTCTTTTGAAGCCTTCCATGTGGGTATAGAAATAATTCAATTTATAGGATAATGAAATCATCTTAAAAATTGAATATAGATCTTAGATTCTCAAGTTCTTAATTGATTATTTTATCTTATAACTAATAGAGTAACCTTTTACTAAGTTCTTAGCTCTTGGATAATTTAGCTTATAGGATTCCTTATCCTTAATTTGGGTATTAAGTCTGAACCCTAGATCCTTGCTAGGACACCACCTTGGATTTAGGATTTGAACACCAAAGTGGAGTTTCAATCCAAAATCCTTAGATCTTGGTTTACTTAAATCATGATTTGGGAAAGAGAGGAAATATTAATAATTAAGTCGTTGATTAATTTATTTATTCCTTATAGTCTTCATATGATTATAAATTAGAACTTGCTAAGTTCTAATATTAACTTTAAGGTCGTAAATCTAAGATTTTACTCGATAGCTGGATATTGGAGATCTTAAACTTGTATCTTCTCAGAATAGTTAGATTGGACTAATTAGACAACAACAGATATCACAAAAATCTAGATTGAGTCTCTTGCCTACTTTGACTTGATCGCTTGGCATTCCTTGGATATTGAGCCTTATTTCTTGAGCACAATATGGGAACTTGGGATATGGATGATACATCCTAAGTTAGTAGTTTTGAGAAGCATATCATATATCTAATTCTTGCAGTGCTTTCAATTAGTAGAGTATGTCCTAACTTAGTTTTCCTCTTCAGTTCTTATATTGTTATAGAATAGTCTCAGGCCTATTGGATATGAATGTCTAGGATGGTTATAGACTTATTCTATGAGTTCAACTTAGGCATAACATATTGGATGTCTAGGATGGTTATAGTTGAACTCTCAGTTTGGAGACCCTGTATGGCCTATTATCTGGTATGGCAGGACTATGTCTTAGGCTTACTGCTACTTTAGTTCAATTTTTAGTATTGTTGTGCTTTGCCACATGCTTCAGTGGTCTTTTTACAGTACTTGCTTACTTTGCCACATGTCTCAGTGGCTTTATGGTGCATGGATTGTTTTGCTTTTTGCCATATGTCTCAGTGGCCTTTCGTTTTCATATTTATCTGCATGTTGTATGTACGCTCTCATGGATTAGCTATATATATATATATATATATATATATATATATATATATATATATATGGGCATGTTTAGAATGTTAAAATTTTTGGTTATTTTCAGCACTTGTGTTCTATTAAACTCAGCATATTTCAAAGGTGAACATAAGCATATTATGATCAGATTTAACATCAGTAGTTGCAGTTACTTTTGCTTTTAGCTTCACCTTGCTTACTTTTATGTTATGTATGTTACTACACAAACTTGTTGATTACTATAAATGGATAGTTTATAGTTACCCCATTTCTTGTATAACTTGTTGCACCCATAACTGCTTGCATATTAAATTAATCAAATGTGATATCCTTAATTAATCAGTTCATTTAAAATAGCCTAAAATATACTTAGACAACTGTCTAACTGTAACCTTTTTATTTTGTTGGCTGGGGCCCTGGCATTTGTGATACTGGCAAATGTCAGATTTAGACTTGTTCGTGGGCAGTGCTGCAAGAGAGGAGCTAGTTCAGGTTAAGGATCGTGCTGTAGCAGTTTAGATAGAGTTTTGCATTTCAGTGAGATTGGGAGACTGTTATATTTTATTTAATTTAGTTTGTAATAACTAAATTTTGGATGTGCTTTACTTTCTACACTTGTGCTGAGTTACTGCTTGGTTTTCTATTTCCTACTATATTGTGCACCTGGATGTTACCTTATATTTTATGCTTTCACCACTTTGATCTATGTATATACTGATGTATGTTTACAGTATTCAGGTGACATGTCATTGGCTTAAGGCAAGTTGGGTTTCACTCGACTTTACTAAAGTTGGGGATTTGCCACAGTTGGAGTACCCTACTTCTTTATAGTTAGTATGAGGGACCCCACAGGTTCCTGGCCTTGATCTCTGGTTATTGTTGTGGTCTACTGAAATTGGCTCCAATTTGAGGAATTGCTTATGCTCTTTTTTGCGTTTGGGTGCTTTATTGGTCTGCTCTACTAGTATTCTGAGAGAGAATTCTTTGTCAAGTGTGATGGTTTTTCCGCTGTTTGATGGCAATACTCTGGATGCGGTTTTGTTGTGGTTCTGGCTGTTGGTGTTAACTGGCGGTTCTTTATTTAGCGTTAATTGCGTGAATGTTGCCGATTATTTTGCTTTTATAGCTTCAGCGTTAAGGTTGGATGTTTTCTATGAAATGAAGGAGGGTACTCTCAGCAGGCTTAATCCTAAGTTTTATTGCCCAGCGATTCAAATGAATGCTTTCCCATTTTTGGTGGTTTGTGGCAAATTATTTTTATATCTTGCTAGTTTGGTTGGGGGCAATCCCCTGTTTTATTGGCTGCTGCTCCTTCTGCTCGTTAAGAAGGCGGAGTTTGGGTTTGTGATTAATTCCGTGTGCTCGCTTGACCCGTATGCAAAATTTTCTTCTTGTTACTGCGAGTTGGCAGTTGTGGTTGGTTGGGGTTTGGATGGTTGTGGGTTTTTCTTGCTCTTGTTTTTGCAGGTGAAGTTGATAGGACTGGTGCTCGTGGACAGGATGTCTTGCGGCATAGCGTTCGATATTGGTTTATGATAGGCTGCATTTTGTTGGTTGGGGTTAGCCCCTTGCTTAAATGGCTTATTCCCCATCTGCTCATCAAGAAGTCTGTGATAGCCTTTTAGAATCAATCTGTGTGTTCGAAAGCTCTTTGCTGCTTCGAGGTGGATGTTGTCGTTGGCTGAATGTTTGTTGGGTGGCTTGTTTTAGAGATTGTTTCTGCAGGTATTTTTGACAGGGTCGATGCTCGTGATCCGGACGATATCGTCATTTTAATTGCTTTGCGATCAGAGCATGTATGGTTCCTTTTTTCTTTCAAGTTCTATGTCTGCTGTGTGCTGTTAATTTTTTTTTTTGGAGTCGAGTGGACCTGTTAGGATATTCCTTGGGTCGCTCATATTTTGGGGCTGGCTTCAGGCTTCTTAGTTTATCTAGGAATCTGTACCCTCCCAGCCCTGGTCCTGTTTTAGTTTAATTTTGATGGAATATAATCTAGGAATCTGCTATTCAAAAAAAAAAAAAAAAAAAAAAAAAAAAAATATATATATATATATATATATATATATATCCATATATATATATATATATATATATATATATTTATATATATGTAAATATATAATAAATATATCTAGGAATCCGTACCCTCCCGGCCAAAATTTTTCAGAAACTATAAAGAAAAGAATTTCAGCTGGAAAAATTTGAACACTGATTATGCCAAACATATTCTTAATTGATATTTCCATCAGTTGGTTTGATAGTGCCAATAATTATTATATAGCTGGTGTCATTATTATTATCATCGATTCAAACTTTAGACAGTGTTGCTCTTTCAAGTTGAATTGGCAAGTCTCTTAATGCTGTTGTGTAGGCTTTCTGTTGATTCCCATCTATGATGTTTTAGCCGACCTCATTCATGTTATTTTGCTGAATTGATTAGATTTTGCAAGCATTCTCAATAACTTAGACATTGCTAATTTTAGTCTTAAGCCATTTGAGATTGATAGTGGTATGGTGGTTCACTCTATCGAATTGTTGGCTCCTGACTATAGTGGTGATGTTGTTGGGCCTGGGATTATTGATGTATTGCTAGAGGCTGGACCTGAAGGTTTTGATATATATATATATATATATATATATATATATATATATATATAGTTACATTTATAATTTTTGGATTTTTAGCAACGGTCAGTTTGATGCCTGTTCTGATGCTAGAAGTGTCATAAAATGTCTGCTTTATATGGTATTATTATCTCTCCAGTTTTACTATTGTTGCTTCTTCTGCTGGTATTGTTGAAGCCTTACCTGGAGATGCAAAATCTGCTTTATCTGGTGATGCAAATTCTTCTTTTTCTGTTGTTGAAATTGGTTTGGATGGAGAGTTTCGTTTTGATCTGCATTTGGTTTTAATTGTTGCTAAATCGGCTATCGAGTTCAGTTTACTTGATGTTGTGGCCTCTCTTTTTTGTTGCTCAGGGATTAATTCTGCAATCAATGCTCATCTTCTTAGCAACAATAATTTATTAAATCCCTATTCTTGCGCTGACATAAATGATATTATCTTTGAGAATTTATGGGTTTTTTGGTTGGTATCATTTGGCCTTCAGTTTACATCTGTTTTTTCACTAATCCTCCTACTATTATTGCTAATTCTATTGTAACGGCTGATGCTTTTGTTCTGGATACTAAGAATTTTGTTAGATTTGTGGTGCCGGAAATTGGTATATCGTTGGTTTTGGGCTTAATTTAGCAACGCGGCAAGTGCTATCTTTAAGGTTTTTTATGATATCCCAGATTTCCTCATCACTCGGAATTTGGTTAAGCAAGTCGTTTATTTCGGCATTAATTTGAGGCTGGGGAAAAACAATCCTTCTACTTTGAGAGGCTGAGCTAGAGAGCTTGAAGATTTCTTGGAAATAGATAGTGGCCGAATTTTGGATCTCCTGTAGAGAGGAGAAACAAGAGCCGTCCGAAGCGCAAATTTTTCTAATATGATTAATGTGTCGCCTCTTCTTAACCTAATTATGGTAAAAAGTCGTGTTTCGCTCACCTTCTAAATTCCATCTAATCGAATATTTCTGTTTCCAGAAGGACTCAATGTCATTATGGCTGGAGATAAGTAAGGCTTTAGTTTTATTGACCGCCAACCTATTTTGATCAGAAGGATGGGTTTCAAAGATGGATTCAAGGTTGGTTACAAGCTTTTCCTACCTGGATAAATTCGAAAAAATATTCCCAATGGAAGATTTATTCCAAACTCCTAACGCTTTCCTAAGGGCTTTGAATTTTTCCACTAGTCTATACATACCATAGAATTGACACGGTTCCTGCCATATGGACTTACAATTTTCTTACACTCTTCTTTTTGGAACCAAAATATTTGGAAACGGAAAGATTTCAGAATATTGGTTTTACTAATCCAGGAGGAAAGAATGATCGGCTTGTGATCAGAAACCGTTGAATTGAGGGATGAGTTTAGGTAATTCAAAAAAGTATTACACCACATATTATTAATTAGAAAGCGGTCCAACCTAGCAAATTTCCTGCCGGCATTCCAAGTGAACGGGGCACCCGAGTATTTAAAATCATCTAAACCACAATCTATCATAGCCGAATTAAAATCAAAAGTTGAGTTAGAGTAATCCGTAGCATAACCCTTATACTCATTAGAATTCATTACGGCGTTGAATTCTCCTCCCACAGCCCAAGGAATAGAGTTAGAGGCACAATTTTTAAGAAAAGATCATAAGGAACCTCTTTCCGAGCGGACATTATGCGCATGCACAAAAGTGATATTTAAATTATAATCCGCATTAAAGAATTTAATATGAATAGCTTGCTCACATTGCGAAATAATTTTAGCCGACCAATAGCTAGACCACATGACCCAAATTTTGTTAGAGGTAGAAGCCACCGCATTATCAACCTTAATAGCACGACTCGTGGAAACCAATCTTTCAGCAGGCAATTTAGGTTCAATAATCGCCGCTATATTAATTTTATTTTCATAAATCAGATGCTTGAATCTATTTAAGGAAGAGGTATTGCCAATACCCCGAATATTCCAGCAAAGAGCATTCATTTGGATACCGAAGAAATACCCAGTGGGGACTTCTGAATGCTTTTGTTAGAATAAGTTATAGCATTTGAAGGAACATCCATCATGTTAACTGAATCTATATCTGCTAAAGAGGATAAGGATTTGTACCTGTTTGCTGTGGAAGTTGTAGAATTTTTTTCTTTAGAGGTCCTGCAAGAAAAACTTTTTGCGGGGCTCTTCGGGTTTAGAAAATGGCTTTGAGCTGAGTTTTCCTGCAAAAGAGAACCAGATTGCAAATTTAAAGAAGACATCATACCTTCCCCCGGGGGGATTTCCAGGGGCCTACCATCCAAAGGAGGGTCTGAATCTGAACCTGCAACTTTTTCACTGTTTTGCTACACAACTGGAGAAATAACATTAGTGTTTTGTGAATTAACTAAGTTTTTTGGATTTAAACCACTTGTGTTTTCAGACTGCTTAACCATAGTTTCAAATTCTTTTTCGCTAGTTGAGTCATCCAAACCCCGAGAGAGCTGGAGAGACCCATCCCCCCTATAATTTGAGTTTCCGCTAATATTTCTAAAGTTCTCAGAGTTTTGAGTTTCAACTTTTTCCGGGACCAAAGCGACAGTTAAAACATTGGGTAAACCATTAACCAGATCACAAGGATCCGCATTTGCCAATTCAGGATTAACAGCCTCAAACGCCGAACCTGCAATTCCCTGAATAAGCAAGTTATTTTCATCCAAATTTTCAACATCAATAGGAGGCACAATTTCCTTATTGACCAAATTTAAATCCCCAGCAACCATGACTTCCTCTTCACAAGGCAAAACAAGAGGTAAATTATCAGTATAATTTAAAGCTGCAGAAATACCTCTAGCCGTCACCAATTCGCTAGGGGCCGCCTGTCTAGCAGACACAGGACTATGACGAAAAGAGCAGGAATCAGTGTTGTGCCCAAAGGAGCAGCACCAGTTACAAAAAACAGGTAGGTTTTCATATATTATTTCTTGGAGGTATCCCTCTTCCTTTGAGCCCAACCAGATTGAGCTCGGAGGAGGGGACTCAATGCTAAGTTCAATGAGCATTCGAGGGGCAGCAACATTCCGCGCTAAAGCTGTATTCTTATCTAACTGGAGAGATTTCCCTAAAGCATTGC
Source organism: Gastrodia elata (assembly GCA_016760335.1). NCBI lineage: Eukaryota > Viridiplantae > Streptophyta > Magnoliopsida > Asparagales > Orchidaceae > Gastrodia > Gastrodia elata. The sequence goes on along the minus strand of CM028672.1, from coordinate 24,359,363 downwards.
CTATATTAAACAAAACATCTTTTGAAATAAAATGCAATCTAAGGCCCGGAAAATTTATCCAAACGGGAGCAATGGGGACATCATGAGCAGTATCCACAAAAGGATCCCACTTGCAGAATCGTAATGTGTTACTTTTAAGGTCAAAAGACCCTTTTGCAAAAAGACGAGCGTAGTCCAAATCCGATTCAAAGGTAAAGAAAACACGATGTGAATCTAAAGAACTGATGTTAACGAGGGCAACCAATTTCAACCCTTTAACAAAACCGTTAATCAGACCAAAATGAAGTTTGGGGCGAGCAAACTTACCAACAAGAGTGACCAAAAGCGGGGAAGCAAGATTACAAACCTCCTCGTCCGAAAAATGAATTGCCGGAACTCCCTTAAAATGTTCAACCGGTTTTGCAGCATAACGAGAGGAGTTAACCACCTCCCTAAAGGATCGAATATTGGCTAAAGGCGGATCTGCCATTAGCTAAACACAAAGAAAAAACTGGAAGCAACTTTAATCAACAAAACAAACAAGATAAAAACCTCCCCGAATCAAACCTAACCGGAGCCAAAGCCCCAACGGCCAGCTGACAGAGAGAGACAAAACACCAAATCCTGGCCGAAGCCAGGGCCCGACGGCCAGGCACGGGAAGCCGGGAATCGCCTCAGAATCGTAAAAGGGAAACCTAAAACGAGAGCTTTATCAAATGTATATATATATATATATATATATATATGTATACACATGAAAGCTAAAAATTCAAATTCAACCCAAAAAGATAATATATTTGAACCTTATCAAATTTAAAATAAAAAAACAAAAAAAAAAATAAAAAAAAAATTATTACAAATTTTGATATAAGAAACCTTAATGACATCCATAAAGCTTATTCTCTTAAATTATGGTGGAAATTTAGATCGTCTGGCACCTTATGGGCTAAAATTCTGATGGCTAAATACTATGCTACTTTCCACCCGGCTGTGGCTAAAAATAAAATTACGGATTCCCTCAATTGGAAAAGAATGCTTAGTGTGAGAGACATGATTGAAGATTCAATTAGCTGGGAATCTCTTGATGATTCTATATCTTTCTGGTATGACGGTTGGAACAAAAATAGAGCCTTTTATCTAAACAATAGAGAAATCAAGTTGTCTAATATAAAATTAGGAGAGGTTTACTCACAGGCTTTGAGTTGGAAGCTACAGATGCTTCAAGCTGCCATCCCTGGCCCGATTTTATGCAATATTGTTAGTTTACAACCTAAGTTGGAGGCTTCAAAAGTTGCCAACTTAATTTTTTGTATTAACGGAAAAATCAGTTTATGTCGCTTATGGAACAATTGCAGAACTTACAACTCCCCCTCCTCCCCTATTTGATTTTGGAATGCTTGCCTTCCTAATCTAATAAGCATTTTTATTTGAAGAATTTATAAAGGTTATATTAGTGTGGATACTAAATTGCAAGAGATGGGTTTCAGTCTTGCTTCTCGGTGCTGCTGTTGCAGTAATACCGAATCCTTAATCCATGTGTTTTTTGAAAGCCAAATAAGTGTTTACATTTGGTAGAATTGCTCCCTTGCCCCCCTCCCCACGGCTGTTTCCACAGTCGACATTTTGTTGCACTGGCCAACGGCAAAAAAGGGTAAAATCCATATTGGCAATTTTATAGATTCGTATATTTTTTAGCACATTTGGAAGGCTAGAAACGAAACAAAATATTCTCATGGAAATCTTAATGGAAAGGTCATCGTTAATAAAATTCTGGCAGATGTCAAATGTTGCCTCAATAGTTTTGGGGAAAAAAAACTTAGTTGGAAAAATATTGATGCAGCTGAGTGGAAAAAGAAAATCTTATGCGACTGATGGCTTTGTGTTTTATTTTAGATTCTTCCTATTTTATGGTCTTGGTTCGGGGGAAGTGGTCTCTTCTTGGGGCTGTCCTCTAGACCGATCAGGTTTGCTGATTTGGGTTGAAATGCTGAGTGGAGGTTTCTGGTCACTTTGGCGGTTGGCCCTCCCTCTTTTGACAGCAGGTGTTGCTGTTTGTTGGGGGTCGGCGACTGGTTCTTGTCTTGTTTTAGTATTGGGTGATATTCATTTGTTTTTTGGTTTGTTGCTGGTCCCTGATTTTTGGATGTTTGGAGGTTTGGTGGTTGCCTGTCCTGTCTTGCTGGTTCCTAGCTGCGTGTCCCTTTGGCTGTGGTTCGATTATTTGTGTCCAGATTTTATTGGTGTTATTACCTTGAGTCTGGTCTATTGGCATTTTTTCCTGCTGAGGGTGTTTGGTGTCTAGGGGTTGGAGGAGATTTGGTTTTGGGGTGTTCATGGGTGGGCGGGGTTTGAGGCGATGGCGGCCCAGGTCAGGCTTTTTGGCTTGTGTCTTTGGTTGATGTGTGTTTGTTTGGTGGTGGCTGTTTTTATGGGGTGGCAGATCTGCTCTCTGGTTTCCTCCTTATTTTGGTTTGGTTATATTTGCTGTAGGTTCCAGTTGCTGGGGGACGTTTTTGGAGCGGCGGATTTGCTGTCCTCTAGTCTCACTGATCTTGTATTTTCAGGATTTGATTTGTTGGGCTTGCGCAGCTTGTAGGTACGTCGTATTTATTTACAGTTACTTGTACTGCGAATCTTTGGCAGGTTGGATCCTGGTTGCGTGGCTAGGCGCTTTGAGGAGGTGTGAGGCCCGTGGACGGTTTCTTTTTTCAAGTTTTGGACTTTGTATTTTCTTGTTTGGGTGACCCTTTTAGGATATTCCCTGGGATCACCAGATTTTGGGTTGGCTTTGGGCTTTTTAAGATATAGGTTCTCTTGTAACCCCCCAACCCGTATTGTATCTTTTGACTTTAGATTAATAAAATTTACAGGTTTAAACTATATATATATATATATATATATATATATATATATTAATAAAACTTACTGGTTCTGATTGCTGCGATTTTTGAACCCAAACTCAAAAGTGATGCTATTCAGGCTGTGGGTCGTTTCTGCAGGCTGGAAAATGTTTGTTGTTCTGACTCGAATAGAATTTGGGTTTTGTGGAACAATCTTTGGAAAGCTGAGGTGATTGCGCAATGCCACCAAGCTATTCATATGCGTTTCTATAACAAGGATCACAATTGTCTCATAACTTTCGTGCACGCAAACAATCTTCGTTTGGATCGTATAGCTCTTTGGAATTTCTTGAAGGATTGCAGCTCCTCTTCTCTCCCATGGGCTATGGGAGGAGATTTTAACGCTATCCTTAAAAATTATGAATATAAAAATTATACGAGGGACCATGCCAAATCTTCCTTTGACTTCAATTCTGCCATTCTCGATTGTGGACTTGAAGATTTCAAGTACACATGTTCTCCATTTACTTGGAACTTTGGTAGAAAATTTGCTAGGCTTAATAGATTCCTCATCAACAATCTGTGGTGCAATTCCTTTACTAATTATGAAGCCTCCTCTTTAAACTCCACTGTGTCTGATCATAAACCAATCACTCTGTCCTCTTGGAACCAATCTAATAACATCCCCAAATCTTTTAGGTTCCAACTTTTTGGCTAGATAGACCGGATTTTCCTCATCTGGTTCACTCTAGTTGGAATGAACATTGTGGTTCTTTTGGCCTTATCCGCCTTGCTGAAAAGTTTAAGAAACTTAGGAAAGAGATTTGCAGATGGAACAAAAATGTGGTTGGCAATATTTTTAATAATGCCTCCCACTTGGAAAATAAGGTTAACAATCTAGAGAACATCTTTGATTTGGATCCCTCTAACGCAAATAGGATTGAAGTTTCTAAAGCTAAGGCCTCTCTTATTCAAGCTCACAACAATATTGAAACCTTTTGGAAACAAAAATGCAGCATTAACTGGACTCTTCAAGGGGAAAGAAACACCTCCTTCTATCATAACTAGGTTAATAAAAGAAGAATCATAAACCACATCTCTGAAATTAATCCCCTTAACAAACGCCAATTAAGGAAGTCGAACATATTCAAAACTCTGATGTCTCCTTCTTCATTGAAGCTTGCCAAACAACTATCCCCAACTCTTCTCCTTTAGAGACAAATTTGCTCTCTTCCCAATTATCGGAAGAGGACAATTTTGCCTTAAATGCAATGCCCTCTATGGAAGAAATCTGGGAGATTGTGTCCAATTTAAAAAAGAATACTTGTCCTGGTTCGGATGGTTTCCCTTGTGAATTTTTTTGCAAATTTTGGAATGTTATCAAAACAGACGTGTGTAATGGCATCCAAGAATTTTTCTACCAAGCCCGTATCCTGAAATTTTTCACCCACACCATGATATCCTTAATTCGTAAAACTAATAAAGCCTCTTGGTGGTCCCATTTCCGTCCTATAAGCCTTTGCACCACGATAAACAAAATCATTTCCAAAATTCTGGCCAATAGGATTCAAAAACTTCTTCACTCCCTTATCGCTCACAATCAATCTGGTTTTGTCCCAGGAGACAGATTCAGGATAATATTTTGGCCACTCAAGAACTTTTCCATAGTTTAAGAAACAAAAAGAAAGACCACAACCTTATATTAAAATTCGACCTTGAAAAAGCATTCGATAAAATGGATTGGCAATTCCTTATCAAAATGCTTAAGTTTTATGGATTCAACGAAAGTTTCATCATCAAAATTAAAAACCTCATCCAATATAACTACTTCTCTGTCCTCATTAATGGCAAGGCCAATGGTTTCTTTAAATTTGAGAGAGGTCTTCATCAAGGAGACCCTATCTCTCCTTTACTTTTCATCCTTGCTTTTAATTATTGGTCCCTTTGCATTAATGCTATTTTCAAAAGTGATCCTTCCATGCATTTTATGGTTAAAGGTGAATTCTTGGTCACCCACCTTGCCTATGCTGATGATATCATCATCTTCTATAATTCAAATATCAAGACGGTGGAGAAAATCAAAAATCTTATCAGCTACTTGGAAAACCTTTCTGGGCTTAATGTTAACAACCAAAAATCTCAATTTTTTGTTAGTTCCAAAGCCTCCACTAGATTGATTAATAGGCTTTCAAACTCTCTGAAAATCAATCAAGGCAAGCTTCCTTTTAAGTATTTGGGCATTTCCATTGCCACTGGTCATAATAAAAACAGCAACTTCAATAACCTTATTGATTCTATATTCAACAAGCTTCAAGGTTGGGATCTAAACTCTTTATCTCAAGGTGGTCATCTAATTCTTCTTAAATTCATCCTAAACACCATTCCTCTCTACTGGTTGGAAGTCTCCTCCCCAACCAAATTTATCATCAACAAGCTTAAAAGCACTTTCAATAAATTTCTCTGGGTTCATCCTAAAAGCAGTAAGATGATCTGGTGTTCTTGGGACTGTCTTACTTTCCCCACAAGTGAAGGCGGCCTTGGAATTCGCTGTTTAAACTCGTTGCACAACGCCTTTTCTCTCAAACTTTGGTGGAAATTTAGAACCTCAAACTCGATTTGATTTGAAATTCTTCTTGCCAAGTATGTGCTCGTACCCATCCTTCTCAAACAACCCAGAAGATTACTGACTCTATCACTTGGAATAGAATGCTTAATTATAGAGAGTTAATCGAAGAAAACATATCTTTTGATGCTATTGATACCACCACCTCTTTTTGGTATGACTGCTGGAACAACATTGAAACCTTGGCCAAATCTGCCCAATTCATAAAAAACCAAAAATTAACTATTGTTGATTGTCTTCATAACACTAAAGACTGGAATGTCAAACTCCTTCAGAAGTTGCTGTCCCCTGAAATTGTGGAAAACATAACTAAAAGAACCCCTAATCTGGAGCATTTGAAAGTGGCAAACTCTACCTTCTGTTATAATGGGAAAATTAAATTAACTCCTCTTTGGCAGGTTTGTAGAACTCACAAGCTTCATGATTTTCCTTGCTGGATTTGGAATAATTGTATCCCAACTTTGATCAGCCTTTTTCTTTGGAGACTCTACTATAAATTTATCAGTGTTGATGATACCTAACAATCCAAAGGCTATCACCTTGCTTCAAGGTGTCACTGCTGCCATAATAACACTGAAAATATTAATCACTTATTCCTTAATAACTTGTCAAGCAAAACAGTTTGGTCTACCATGAATATCATACTTGATGATTTGCATAATCCTGCTGAAATAAAAGATCTATTTAATCACTGGCCTACTAAAAAAAATAAGATCCACATAGGCCAATTAATTGATTGTCACGTTCTTTGGCAAATTTGGATTCCTAGGAATAACGCCAAGCACAGCCTGTCACCCTTTAATGCTGCTAAAATTGTCATTGCACTTAAAAAAGAGGTTCTTAAGTCCATAAATGTTTTTAAAGACTCTTCTTTCAGTTGGGATAATACCAACATTAATTTTTGGTTAAGTATTAAGTCTTATAAGATCAATTTATGAATTTGACTTATAAGACAATATTAGTAATTTTACCCTAAAGACATATAATTTTATGTTAGTTTACTGTAGGTTGTATTCTAAGGTTTCCATAAAACCTAAATTTGTTAAATTCTGATAAGTATTGGCCAAGTTATAGTCAATACAATATTTAGAGTTTATAAGGATAATATTTAGGATTTTTCATGGGTCTCTTGTTTTTGGGGCTAGCTTTAGGATTTTTCTGTACCTCTCAAGCCCCGGTCCTGTAAAATTTTAATTTATGGAATAAAAATGCATGCGAGTCCAAGAAAAAAAAAGCATATACATATATATATATATATATATATATATATATATATATATATATATATATATACACATGAAATGAAAGCTAAAAATTCAAAGTCAACCCAAAAAATATATTTGAAGCATATCAAATTTTTAAAAAAAAACCAAAAAAATTATTACAAATTTTGGATTTGTTATGTGCGTGGTTTAGAATAATTAGGCTGCAAAAGCTAATATATATATATATATATATATATATATATATATATATATATATATGTATGTATATATGTATATATATATATATATATATGTATACACATGAAAGCTAAAAATTCAAATTCAATCCAAAAAGATAATATATTTGAACCTTATCAAATTTAAAAAAAAAAACAAAAAAAAAATAATAAAAAAATTATTACAAATTTTGGATTTGCTATGTGCCGGGTCAAATTTTAGAATAATTATGCTGCAGAAGCCGGCCAAAGTTTTTCAGAATACCTTGCTTCCATATATCATATAATTTAACGACAAATGGAACAAATTTGAAAAATAAAATAAATTTACTTATGGAAAAACGGGTTGCCGGTTGCAGTCACAGAGTATTTGAGAACTAGCTTGCTATAAATATGGCCTCTACCAGTTATAACTTTCTAATAAACTGCACAATGGTGGCAGCAACCCCTCTCCTTTTCAATGCGGCCATCATAGTCTTGGTCCTTGCAGCAATGCCCTCGACTTGGGGGGACGCCTTATCCACCTCCAACATCCTAGAATCCGGTAACAAACTATACACCGGCGAATACCTCTCAATCGGAGATTATAAGCTCATCTTGCAGCCCGATTGCAACTTTGTCCTTTACTATGAGAAAACTCCTAAGTGGGCAACTGGAACCGAAGCATTGGGCAAAAACTGTTCTGTCTTGTTGACGGGGAACAGCGAACTCATACTATATTCCGAGAACCAGCAGATACTGTGGAGAACCGAGACGATCAGCTCTTATGGCAAATATGCCCTCGTCTTAAAGCCAAATGGTAACGCTGTTGTTTATGGCAGTTCAATGTGGGCTACTGGCACGACATACGTTGCTTAGGGGATCTAATATTCTATCTTCAGCTAGTTGTCGAGAGTTCATATGGAAGAATAAACTCTTTTGTTTCTGTGCTCTTAATAATTGTTATGGGTTCCAGAGGGTGTAAACAAAGTTACGATTCTATATGCATGAAATAATTATGTTTAAATAATTTTTCTACTTTGAATAAATTTGTTTGCGTTAAAGACCACTGCCTTAATTCGCAGCCCTAATTTAATGGCATTAAAAGCATGGGAGCAATCGAAGAGAACAAATGGGCGTGTGTTTCCATATGATCAAAGCAAGGAATACTCAAAGTTGAGACCTCAAGAATAAGCAAGTCGGCTGTTTTGTAGGCCGATTGGGCCGCTTTCCACTTAGATAACGCAAACCTTGCCTGTAAACCGTATTTTGTTCCGCCAATCTATTGAGACAAAGTGCCTTCCAAAGCATAGTTGTTTGCAAGTTGTAATGAGGTGCATGGGAGAGAAGAGACCCTGACCACCTTTATCTTTGGAAGAAGCTAATGTACACAAAGCCCAAGTACGCAACCCCTTTTCCACATAAAGCCAAGAATGTTTTGGAATGATGTAGTGGAAGCCCCGAAAAATTTGAGGGAAATTCATTAATACCAATATTCAAGATCCTCGAGAGAGTATATTGATTAACAACACCTTTGGATATATAAACATATGATATTTCATTGTTGATTTTCATCCCTAAGAATTTAGAGAAATTATCCAAGATGTTGTCTAAAGTTAACATGTTGTGAGTGGCGTCTCCAAAAATGAGCATATCATCTACAAATAGAAGGTGTCAGCAAGTAAGAGATTCGAACTTTAGTGCCTTATATGTATGATTTGAGCAAGCTTCTTATAAAATATCTAAGAAGTCATTCAAAGAAATAGAAAATAAGAGAGGGGAGAGTGGATATCGCTGACAAATATCATAAGTAGAATCCTAAGTCTAGTAGTTTCATATGAGGGATGTATTTTGTTAGAAATTTCTGTGCGAGTTCATTCTGTGGTGATTGAGTCACTAGGTATACATAACAACCAACTCTTATCACCACCACATAATGAAAATGGGAATAAACCCAAGTTTAATTTCGTCATCTATAATGAAATTATACATGAAGGTGTCACATATTTCTAATAAAGTAGAGATGTGAACACTGGGATCATCACTAGGAAACCCACAAAATTGAGAATTTTGAAGCATCTGGAGTGTGGCAAATTTAATTTCAAAATTATTCTCTTCAATACCCTTAATCCTTTTACAATAGGTAAGGAATAATCTTTTAGGTCCCTCCCAGGGTTGTTTTGCTGTACTTCTCATGGATTTGATCAGCCATTATATGGTTTTCCAGATTAACTCTTAAATAACGTTTATGTCGTTAAAGGGTTCGCTCGATTTAAGGGTCAAAGATTAGGCCTTGCTCTCCTTGAGTTTGTGGATGAAATCCCTGTAATCCTGTGCATACATACTTGTTAATATCCAGCCCCTATGGCGATACTCTGGTCGGGCAAGCAAGCAATTCTCATGTGCTTTCTTTAGCGGAGGATGATGAGGCAGAAGAGTCCAAGTAGATGGCTTAATCTCAAGTCCAGGGAGTGATTTTGGAATCATCAAAATCTGTGGAAGGAATATAAAGTAAAATAAAGAATTATTGAATCTGTTGTGTTCAATCTTATTGGTTATAAAGTAAGATAAAGAATTACTAAATGTATAATTATTGTCAGGCATTTTGAAAAAATTATTTATATTTTTTATACGCATCATTTAATTAATTATAAAATATTTCTTTATCACGATTGGGCCTCTTATTCAATTATGGTTATCACGATTCATCCTCTTATTCAATCCCAATTCAACTTCAATATTCTTAAATACTTGGCCAAAGTTTTGATAGGCATAGTAATCATCAACAATATTTTGGGCTGACCTATTACGAGAGCAAATAAAAATAAAAAATAATAATTTCAATTAATTATGTAGTTTTATATTTAGGAAACTAGCTACTAAAACCTATTCAATTGGGTTAACGATTTATTAAATCAACACAAATTTATTTGGAATAGCTCAGAATAAGTTTCATGGAAAATATAGAGTTTTATTATAATTGAGTGAACAAGAGACGGCTTCTCAACAAAATTACTAGAATTTCTAACCCGGGTGGCATTACTCTTCTTAATGATGTTGATATCCGTCAGTCTGTTGTTGATTATTTTAGTAAGCTTTATTCCGGTGACTGTAGGATTTCTTCTTCTTTTTCTATGTCTCCTAAACCTTAGTGTTTATCGGCGTAGCTCTTAATGATATGCCTAATTTTGAGAAAATTTGGGAGGTTATCAAATCTCTGAAACACAATAATTGGTCTGCTGGTTTCGATGGGTTTTAGGATGAAATTCTCATTAAATTTTGATACATCATAGATGTTGACATTTGAAATGGGATCAAAGAATTTTTCTGCAATGTTCCATTATCACATCCCCAAAGAGAAGAATAATAACTGGTGGTCAAAGTTTAGACCGATAAGTTTGTGCTCCTCCATTAACAAAATCATTTCTAAAATTATTGCCAACACGCTTAAGACTTTTCTTCCAAAGTTTATTGAGCATAATATATCTGATCTTGTTCCTGGGAGGCATATTCAAGATAACATTTTAGCTACTCAAGAGCTCTTCAATAGTCTTAATAAAAAAGAAGAGCTCAGAACCTCATTTTAAAGCTAAATTTAGAAAAAAAAATTGGTATAATTGATTGGAACTTTCTTTACAGAGTTTTCATGATTATAATTTAAGAGATTAAACTCCAACATGAGATTTAAATCCCTTGATTTAGGATTCTAAGTATCTAAAGTCTAAGTTATTTTATTACATATGATATCTACATTTTGAGCTACAGGGAGTTCCATTGAGTTTAATTAGACTCAATGAAATATCTAAATTCTAACTTTTATTAATTTAAGTGTCATGGGAAAAGTCAGCGGGTTCAAACTATATTCTACATAATTAACATTATTTTCTTACAATAATAATATTTTATGGGTCTAAAAGATAATTTCTAGAGATAAATGTCTAAATGGAATCTTTCTATTCTAAGGCATTACTATTGTCTAAGGAGTAAATGAACCCCTCAAACATCCTAATTAAATATCTATAGGTCCATAAAATGACTAAATAATGTTTGTCTAAATGCAAGAGTAATTAACAAAATTAGTCACTAAATTTTATGTTTTAATTTCTAAATAAGGTAATAATACTACTTAGTAAAAATTCACTAACTAGTAATTATTATCTTACGATAGCAAAGAGTGCCTACATCTTGATGTTATGGTTTTGAACAATAATCAACCACTAATGATGTTAATATCTATGCAAGTGAGGTATGGACAATACAGTAGTCAATAAAGTTCTAAGTACTTAACTGAAGGAAAATTAAGGAAAATTAATTTTTCCTTAATTGAAGAAAAATTAAAGGAAATTAACTTTTCCTAAATTAAAGGAAATTAAGTTTCCTTAATTAAAGGAAAATTAAGGAAAATTAATTTTTCTTTAATTGAAGGAAAATTAAAGGAAATTAAGTTTCCTTAATTAAAGGAAACTTAAAGGAAATTAATTTTCTATATATAAAATTAAATCTCTCAATTATGATATTAAGAAACTGCCGCATTAATAACTTCCATTTCGAGAATTATGGATTTGGAAAGTTTTCTTTATGTCCTTAATTGAGAGATTGGAATTTGTAACTCTTGAGAATCAAGTATGGATTTTAAATAGGCCTTGATATGCAAGAGTTTCAACACACAATAATAAGAGAAGATCTCCAAAAGAAAATTTTGTAAGGGTTCTCTAAAGCTGTTGGCGGATTTGCTAAATCTGGATGAGACCGTGGTGGATGAAGACAAGGCCATGTTATTATTGAATTCATTGCCAGACAAGTACGAGCACTTCACCATGATGTTGATCCATTGGAAGGAGGTTCTGAAGTATGAGGAGGTGACTACAGCCCTTGTGAATCATGAGTTTAGAAGAAGGGATAAGGAGTCTACCAAATATGATATGGCATAGGCACTTACACTCCAGAGGGGAAGACCAGAGAAGAAAAAGTTGTAACAACCCAAGTTGCTATCTTAGTCAATTAGGAATAATATTAGTCTTAATCTTGATCCTAAGTGCTGATGAAGTCATTAGGAGCCAACCTTTAAGATCCAGTCCAAATCAAGAGTGAATTGATCAAATCCTGATTTCTAAAAAATCTAGAAACCCTAAAATTAAGCTAAGTAACAACCTAAGGTTGTTACATTGATTCACGATAACAAATACTTATTCTTGATGGTTACTTTGTTCAGTTCACGATAGTCAATACACAATGTACTACTATCTCCTTTTGCTCTGTACCCAGATCTTCCAACAAGCCTTTCATCCAAATAGCTTCCTTGAATGCCTCAGTAACTTCCATATATTCAGCTTCCTTTATTGAGAGGGCAACTGTAGACTGAAGGGTTGACCTCCACCCTACTGGACCTCCAGCAAGTGTGAATACATAGCGAGTTGTTGACCTTCTTCAATCAAAATTTCCAGCATAGTCGGAGTCCACATATCCCACGCATAAATTAACTATTGAGGACTGCTTCTGAAAACAATAATCTAACACCAGTTGTACCTTTCAAATACCTGAAGATTCTGATTACTGCTTGCCAGTGATTCTTCCTCGGATTATGCATGTAGCGGCTCACAACTTCAATAGCTTGTGCCAAATCTGGTCTAGTGCAAACTATGGCATACATCAAGCTCCAAACTGCATTAGCATACGGCACTGTGTGCATTTCTTCTATTTCAAAATCTGACTTCGGACATTGCTTCGCAGATATGCAAAAATAAGGTGCTACTGGTATACTTATAGACTTTGTATTTTCTTCAATTATAAATATCTTTAGCATTCTCTCCAAATACCCCTTCTGGGTTAACCAAACCTTTCCTACAATTTTGTCTCTACAGATTTCCATTCATAATATTTTCTTTGCCTCTCCCAAATTCTTCATTTCAAAATTCTTTGACAATTGATGCTTCATATGATCCATTTTCGACTGATTTGAAGTAGCTATCAACATGTCATTGACATACAATAACAAATAAATGATTATCCTGAAACTACTAAAGAAGTTGATATTTCAGTTAAAAATTATGCTGTTGATGTTACTAATGCTACTAATGTTAATAGTATTTCAAACTTTACTAGTGGTTGATGCAGTTGAAGTTGATGTTGCAAATCCCATATATATTAATGAGATTTATATTAATGCTACAAATTTCATAGATTTCAATAGAGGTATTTTTGAATAAGCAAAGTTTTATTCTCTTCTTTTAGAAATATGCATATATATTTTTATGCATTAATGAAGAATTGAGTTTAGTCATTAGAAGAGCATAAGGTTAGATATCAATTAGAGAAGATGTATTTCACTCGACTTAAATGATAATGGTGATTACATTATTATTATTCGCCAAAATTTTTTTTATTTAAAACTCTTGAACCCTCCCTTTTGTGTGATTTTTTTTAGAATTCATGCAGTTTTTCTTGTACGCTGGGGTTATATTAGTGTATGCATTATTTTGGAAATGCATTAACTGCTTTTTACTTTGAGGTCTATTTCTAAGAGATATTAATAAGGCCCGACTATTTATATGTGTATATCACATGCGTGTATGATTGCATAAGAATGGAAATGAATTAAGTTTGAATGAGCTTAATCTGTATTTACGTTTAGTCCAATAAAGTGTGATGGATGTTGCCCATGCCCCTATTGGATGCTGCAGTACTAATTTTTAAGTTATAAATATATCATCGTTAATTTTTAAGAAGATTTATATGGGTAAAGAGTTTCATTTATGCATAATCGAGTTTCAAATAAGGATACTTGAGTAGTACTTTAAGAAGAAGATTGGAATTCAAAGTCAAATAAATACTTTATACATTTGGTTGTTGCAAATTTTTTTTTTTTGTGAGACAAATTGGCATTAAAAGAATTCAAAGGATTACTTATTGTTATCTAATAGCTGTATCCTTTGGAAGCTATGTAATGTTTAATTGCCAAAATTTACTACTGCAGCATGTACTTTGTTATATTAATAATGTATCAGCTACTTAATATGTAACTTTAATTTTATTTGAGCCAAACTTAATATGTAACTTAATTGCTCAGCTTTTTAAGAATGCTTGCAACTAATTATGTTTTAGATGTTCATTAATTCATATAATTACAAAATTTCTTGTTTGTAATTCTTTTGCTTTAGATTAGTGAAAGGCCTCTAACACCATTTATATATCGTTGATCATCTCTCATGATTTTATTTAACATATGATAGACTTTTATAAACGATCTCTGAAAAATCCTAAAAAGTCATCCTTAGCTAATTTAGGGGTGATAAATTTAACAGCGAAGTTGGATTTTGATTCCGACAAGTATTTAATTTTTCTATTTTTTCGGGGTATTTAATTACATTAAAATATTTGATAAAATCCAACGACTTCCAAATGCGTCAAAAGCATCACCCCTAGCTATGCGGGTGACCAGCGCAATAGCGAAGTCTGATTTTAATTTCGAGGTCAAACTAAATTTCTTATTTTTCTAATTAATTATTAAATATTCCAAATATTAAATTCAGCTCCAAAAAGCTCCAAATTTTTGAGGATTGGTTCTAATGACTAGATGAACTCAATGAAATAATGATTAGGATGCAATTAAGTTAAAATTAAGCTAAGTAACAACATAGGGTTATTTCATCGATTCACGATAACGAATATTTATTCTTGATGATTACTTTGTTCAGTTCGCGATAGTCGATACACAGGCATGACAAACCATCCTTCTTCTCGCTGAAAAGCATCGGCACTCCCCAAGGAGGTGAAATAGGCCTAATGAGACCTTTCTCTAGTAATTTTTGTAGTTGCTTGTTTAGTTCCTATGATTTCATGGGTGACATATGATAAGGAACTTTGGATATGGGTTGCATTCCAAGAATCATCTCAATAGCAAATTCTCATTCTTTGGTGAGTGGAAGATTGGGTAGGTTTAATAACCCTAGATTATTACCTTGCCAATCTATAGCTTAATTACTCCTTAATCTTGATCTCATTGCTTTTAGAACATTAATTCAAGCTTATTCTGCAAATTTGAAATCCATTGGACTCCTCTAAGTGGAAGATGGCATTTTGATCAGTCTAGAAGCCCTAGATTAGACATAAAATATTTTGATCTCAGAATTAAAATCTAATTATTTTTTGAATTTCTCACCCCAAATTAGTTAGGGGTGTGTGGCGCCCCACCCCTTAATCCATAAGATTAAGTTAATGGGTGGTGTGTCACTCTAGCTAACCCTTCACTTATCATTGGATTAGAATGAAATCCACAATCCACCTAATAAAGGAAGGAGTGAGCATAGAATCAATTATTCAGTCACTATCTAAGTAAGCATTCAGAGTGCAGAAGCGATTTAAAAATGAGAAACATCCAAGCATCACAGTATAAATAATAGAAAATGTAACTCAAAATATAAGCATAAAATCCAAATACACTATCACAACTACCTGTATTATTACATCAATTTAAGTTTAAGAAAAATAAAAGTGCAAATGCGCTTATCCTCACATATGACAGAAAGCTAAATTTCTCCCGGTCCCAACTACTGCGCCTCCTCTAAATAGGGCTCCTCTTCAGGTACTGGATCCTCGAACTGCTCTATTCCTGACATTGTCGGTTTCTCAATGTAGGGCCCCAGCCAAAGAAAAGAAAAATCTTGTGTTAGACAATTGTCTTAGTACATTTTAGGCTGTTAATTTTCATATGTTCTATAATATCACCATTTACTACTTATAAACAACAAAGTAACTAAGCAGTAGGTGCAGTAAGCGTATAAGGAAAAATAGGGACGTGACAACGAATGAGGCAAAAGTACAATAGCTAAGCAAGGAACGGGCATATAACATAATAAGTAAAAAGTACTGAAAGTAAAGACTAATACTAGACATGTGGATTATCATGCGGCAAATGCAAATTAAGTGGCAGAAATCAGAACATGGTACGTATAATAAGCAGTAAAGTTTAGCATCCTATAAATATGTGCAGGTAAGCGGGTAAAGAAAAACAGCTAACTGAAACATGCATCTAAACACTGTACACGGTAAGCTAAAAAATTAAAATGGGTATGTAAAGACTACCATATCAAAAAGTTGGCCATCGGGCCAGTAAATACCCCAAGCCTTTCGGAGCTTGAGCAGACAGAAATTCCCATAGCCTTTCAGGGCTAGGGCAGACAGAATCCAGCAGCAGAACTGAGAAGGCAGTAATCACACATGCAAAATCTTATAGTTATTTTACTTTATTTCTGTGGACACATTTCAAAAATAGTTGAGGAGTCAAGCACGTCTGCAAGACTATGCGGGTTCCATACTTAACACACTATCCTCAATGAGTAATGTTAAGCCTCCTTATTACTCATTACCCTGTCCAATTGGGTAAATGTGCACCAGAATCCTCCCAGAGACTGAACCCAACAAGGCAACTGTTATCCTAATTATCCTAAGTTTTTATTTCATGCACAAAGTTCTCTTATATGATATGAACAAGGAATTAAGCACAAATACACAAGGAAATGCGTAGCAACAAAATATCAAAAGTACGCAAGGGACTCTACTAATAAGGTGATATCATCTATTTTCTATTATCTGTTCTAACTATTCCAAATTACATAAGTTCAGGATCACCATTTTCCTACTATCGAGTGTAACTTAGAAATTCATCCTTATAAGTTACAAAATATTAGGATTAGCTAGGTCCTAATATACCGAATCAAAGTCGACTATAAAAGTTGAATGACAAACCATTATGACCTAATTAATAATTTTATATGTTTTAACCTAAAACTGCTAAACTATATATTATAGATTAAATACCACAAGATTTGGGCTTAATCACATAATCCAGAAAGGATAAGATTTAGGATCTAAGTTTCATTCTAAAAGTGATCGAATAATTTGGGCCAATCCTATTAAGTAATCAAACTTAATAAGATGAATCTCATATCTTATGTCTAAGGTTAAAAGATAAAATAATCAGAATAAGTTGAAAAATTCTAGAAACTAATAAAACTAAGGTTTTACCAATTGGGTAACCCATTTACCCAATGAATGAACTCTAACATATGATCTAGTCCTAGTCTCAAGAAGGGTCCTTAAGGTGTTGTGTTAAAGACTTAAGAAAAATTCTGGAATCTCACCTAATAGTTAACTACACTCACTTAGATGTCACTAAGATCTTTATAATCATTGGCTTACAAATTTTGAAATGTAAACAAAAGGTTAAGAGTACATAGTCCAATCTTAGGGCAAAAATGACTATTTTGCCCTTACTTTAAGGGTCAAAATATCAACTTTTGACTTATGAGTCAGAATTGAATTTTCTTAGTTCCAACTGATTCCTTACTATCTAACTTGAAGATAGACAGTAAGCACGTCCAGATTGGACTCCAAATGGTCAAGTTATGACCAAAATGAGGTCAGGGGTAATTTGGTCTTTTACCTGAATTTCTAGGATTCAAATCCTAAATATTGTTTTAGTTTATTGGTGATATTGAAATTCTAAGTTAGTTAACATCTTAAATTTTTGAATTTGGAGTTGATTTGACCAAGTTATGATCATTTGAATTCTATGGCATTTTGGTCATTTTTCACTAAGAGTTCTAAAATTGACTTTTTGTCCTAATATCCAAATGAGAAAACTAATACTACTACAGTGATGGGGCCACTCTCCTGAGTATTTTAAGACCCATATTGACTATGTTCTGATAACTGAGTAAAAAGTTATGAGGTTCTAAAGAGGTCCTAAAATGTTACCTCGTTATACGTACCCTGAAATTAATTTTTGACTTACATTATTTGATTCTTTACATTTTTTCTGATCAAAATGAGACCTATATTGGCAATGTTTGGATCATTTTATAAAAAGTTATTAAACTTTTAAGATTTACTATTCAAAAATACAATTTGAATTATTTTACTATTCATTTATTCAAATTAAATTAATTTACTTTTTATTCCTAAAGTTATATATATATATATATTTCTGAAATTATTGATAATTAATTAATTTGTCATTAATTAGAGCTTAATTATTAATTAACATTAATTAATCCATTAATTAATCTAATTATAATAATTATTATTATTTTTACTGTAGAAAAGTAATAACTATTAATCACTGTTTGCTTAGTCTTAATTATACACTAATTACCTAGTTAAGACTAATTAATTAGTGTAACTGTTTAATAGTAATTAATTATTATAATTACTGTTAAGATTTAATTAACATTAAAATAATCCTAATTAACCTCTAATTACTAATTATAGTTAATAAATTATAAAATTACTGTTCAAAAGTATTAACATTAATCCTAATTTAATTAGCTACTAACTATAATTAATTAGGCTAACAGTAATTAATTAATTTAATTAACTGGCTGACTGGCCAGTGGGCTCCACCTATGACACGTGGCAGCACCTGATTGGGTGCTGCCCTGCGTGTGGACCCCACTGTACACGTGGCATGCGCAGAGGTTGCCACGTGGCGCTGTGCGTCCCACAGGGAAGCTGAAAGGTCTCGAGTGACTGGACAGTGTGTCCCACTTGACACGTAGCGGGCCCAGAGGCTACCACGTGGCAATGTGGGCCCCACAAAGAAGCCAAAGCGTCGCGCGGGCTCGGGCTGTGGCCCCACGTGACACGTGGCATGCCGTCTGCTTGCCACGTGGCACACTGGGACCCACGGCCGAAGCCGAAGAGGTGCAGGTACGGTCGGTGGGTCCCACCTGACACGTGGCAGACCAGGGTAGCGCCACGTGGCTCTGTGGGACCCATCTAGCTAACGCGGACCCAGCCGAAGGCGGGTCGGGCTCGGGTCGACCCGGCCCGACCCGGACTTCTCCTTCTCCGCGGAGGGGTCCCGAGGGCGCCGGCTAGGGCACGGGTTTTGCTAGCCTTCCCGGCGCCGGACCGCCTCGGCCAGCACGGCCAACGTTAGCCCTCGTCGAGGCCCACACGACGGCGGGCGGACCTTCGCCAGAGATGGCCGGATGCTGCAGCTAGGGGCAACCCTAGGTCTAGGGTTACGGGGGGGTACGCACGGGGTTTTGGCCCGAGGCTTCAAGCCTCGGTCTGAGTCGACTGGACCTGATTGACGTCGATCGGGTCCGGTTGATCGTCGATCCACAACATAATCTACAATCCTAAGGTAATGCGACAGCGAAATGCATACGGAGGAGGGAGATCGGGGAGTACCTGGATCGATGGCTCACGGTCTTCGGGATACTCGGCTCGAGTCGGGGTCGATTCGGGCTCCGATTTTGCAAACCCGGAGCCCATCGCATTCCCGAGGACTTATAAGGCCTCAGGTGACCTCACCGAGGCCGGGGAGGGCACCGGTTGGCCCGGAGGGCGGCGGGGAGCGCCGCGTGGCGCGCGGGCAACGGGGCAGAGGGAGACAGCTCTGTATCAGATCCAATGGCTGCGAGGGCGCCGTCTGTTTAGACGGCGCCGTCAGCTACAGTTGATGGTAAAGTTAAACAAATAACGGTGCCGTTAACTAATTAATTAAATATTATTATTATTATTTTTTTAAATTCCAAAATTTCAAATATGTTTTTCCTAGCTATTTTAGGGGTGAGGAACGCAATGGCGAGGTCGGATTTTCAATTCGACAAGTATTTTGATTCCTCGATTTCTGGGCATTTAAATATTATTAACATATTCTTCGAATTTTTGACGACTTCCGATTGATACGAACACATCACCCCTAGCTAATTTGGGGTCAATGAACGCAATGGCGGTGTCCATTTTCTAATCTGAGGTCAATTTGGATAGGTCAAATTTTAGGGTTTTTGGATTTTCTAGAAATCAGGATTCGATCCAATTGATTCATGACTTGGGGTAGGCCCTAGAGGTTGACTCCAATTGACCTAATTAGCGCTTATAATTATATTTAAGACTAAGATTAGTCCTAATTAACTAAGATAACAACCTGGGTTGTTACAGAGTGAAAATTTGGTACAATTTGGAAATCATTTATGCTAGAATTCACATTTAATTAAAGTGGATTAATTGCATAAGAGGGTTCCCAACTTTTCTAAATTACAAATATACCTTTAAACTAAATTAACAATTGGGATCCGCAGTGCGGACCGCGGGCAATCCGCTGTAGAGCCCGGGTCGCGCGACATCAGAGTCTCGTAAATCTAACAGTCACACTTACCTAATGGACAACTAGGATTAGATCCAGCGGAACCACGGATCTATCGTTGGATGCATCCCGTAAATCCTACGGTGTGGATTCAATCGAATTCGGCCGTTAGGATCCGGAGGATTAGGACCATCGCACCTTTATGATTGATCAATTAGATGGCTCCGGACCCTCCCGTGACTATGGAGCTTTATCTCCACTCGCCTGAACACCTGACTGAGATCCTCCCGTGCTGCCAGCTGCCCCCCTAGTCACCCACTCGTGCCTCCAGCTCAGCAAGCCGTTGGGGATCCTCCTGTTTTGGCAAGGTGCCCCAATCAAGCCTTGTGGCTCGACCGAGCTCGAATTGGAAATTTGAGAGCTCAGCCATGGATTGACCTTTCAGGTCCTCCCCAGCCCGAGCCAACCATCTAGAAGCTTCCTTGAACTCATTTGATGCTATAATTAGCCTTAGCTATCCTCCCCCTGCCCATTTGCTGCTCAATTTCCCTCAATTTTCCACTGTCTTCTCTTCTATCATTACCGTCTGTCCGAGCTTCCATAGGCAATCCAGGAGGTCTCGAACTGCTAATAGTAGGCTCTCCTAAAGTTCAGGATACTATGCAGCATCTCGAAGCTCAGCTAAGGCCAACCAAACCCTCAGTCGATCACTCTGAGCTCAACCGACGAACCAGGTACCCCCACTTGCTGGTTTTGAGCTAATGAGGTTCGGACCTTCGTTCTTTTGATGCGTATAGCTAGGTATTATCGATTCGAACTCAAGGCTATCAAAATTGCACCTTGAGCTAGCCTCGATGGATCGAATCGATGGATCGGGCTAAGTCCTTAAGGAATGGCTCAGGTGAGTAAGGTCCCGGCGTTCCAGCCCACCTCTGGTCCTCAGATCAAGGGGCTTTGATCCTTCTCACCTCCTCGATGGTGTAAGGTTCGAGCCCTGGGTCTGGTGTGGCCTCTATGGGGAGAGTTGTCTCCCCACAGTAGCTCTGAGGCGAAGCCTCTCGGGTAAGTAAGGTCTGGGCTACCCCGACCACCTCACAAGGGCCTAGGGGTTCAATTGAAGCCTTTAGGCCTACTGATAGTGTGAGGATCAATTAGGGGTCATATCATGGTCAAAGCACTCAAAATTTTGCTGCGGAAGCCAACCCTAATTCCCTAGGTATCGGGGAAGGAGGGTTGGGGAAGTTGGCACTGTGCGGGTCAGGTCTGCCCATGACCCGCGCTGCACGACAATATAGGGTTCCTCGAGCCCCAGTCGACCCGCACAGTTTGGCTAATGGGCCAAGCTCGTTTAACTAAAATCCGATTAGTTGGATTTATTATCCTTAAGGAAAAAAATCCAATTAATCCAATCATAGGAAATTTTTATTAGAAAAATATAGAATAAATTAATATGATAACTTTCAATCCATCGGTCCAAACCCTATAATATTATATATCAAATTGATCAAAAAATACTTAGGAATAAGAATATAAAATAATATTGAACATCTAATGGTTAGATTTTCCATTTGTGCCTAATTATCGTAGATCTTGATTAGGGTTGATTAGCATAACTATTTAATCAAATTACATGTTTATGGTGCCATTATTTCCCTTTTGATTAATAGAATGAATGTGCTAAGTGATTTATTTTTCTAATCTCTATTTTTTAACTTATGCCCAAATCTTATTAAACTATGATTAGTGCAAATTAGAGTTTCTAATCTTTGGATCTTAGCAAACTTAGAATTTGATTAATTGTATGATTAAATAGAACTTATATGCCAAGGTGCATAAAATTATGATGGTCGGATTTGTATTTATGTGCTAACCCTCTTGGGTTGGGTTAGGGTTTGATTAGCACTAATCATCTTCTATTTTTATGAAATTTTCTATTATTATGCTTCATGATAGTAAGTTAGATGTATTGAAGCCTTGTATGAAAAATTATAATGTATAATTTGAATAAACCTAAATTTAAAGATCTTAAACATCTTAATTAACCTTAGGAAGTCTTAAGACTTTGATCAAGCTATTAAAACTTGATCTAGGTCTAAGATTGCCACCAATAATACATACCTAATTCACTAATTTGGCATTTGATCAATAAATAAACCCTTGATCTTAATTGGACATGAGTAGGGGTTTAATCGTAACATGCTTAATTAAGATCCAAACTGTTAAACCTTAATTAAATGGACATGATTATAAGATAATGTAATGGACATTATTCCAACAATGCATCTGATCTGATATTGATCTTAAACATTTGAATTAGATATGTTAAAGTTAATAATAAATCTATGTGATTGCTTAATCTGAATCTAAACTTTAGATCTTTGATTTTTCTCTTAAAGAAGATTATTAGCATGAAAAGATTTATAGAATTATATTGATTTCATAATTGATCTAACTCTAATAACATCCTAGATTTAAATCCCATAATCTTAGAATAAGCTATGATCAGATGACTTAATCATCTGATCTGATCACTCTAAACCTAAATGATAAGTAAAACCTAGAATGTTAACATTAGAATTAAAAGTGTGAGATCTTAAGTATCTCAACATAAGATCATCTCTAAAATATTTTAAAGACCTAAATTAAATATACATTGAGGTAGGAGAATTTGTATAACTCATTGAGATAGAAACTTAGATAATTTCTTTACCTTAGAAGCTTATCTTAACCCCTCGTGGTAGGAATCACTTAAGATATTAGAATAATACCTCTCCTTGTGGTAGAATCTATATTGTGTGATCCTTGATCACATTTCTTAGGAGCTTTGTATAGGAATTACCAATTTAGCATAAGAATTAATAGTCTTGATAAACCTTTGATGATTAAAAAGAGTTATCTAAATCTAGATTATTAGTTGGGTCTAGTAGAGTATACCCATAGTACTGGATTATTTCAGTAGTATTCGGGAATGGTTGAGTCACTCTAAGTAAGATTTATCTTGGGGCTATCCTGTGGATTTAGGCGCTCACTTAGAGTAAACCAATCAATCCTAGGAGTGTATTAAACAGGAACTCATTCCTTAGTTTGATTGAAATACAAATCGCCAATGGGCGATGCCTCCTAGCGAAGACCACTTCAATAGGTGTGGCTCAAACAAACTAAGTAATTAGAATCACCTTCTTTAAGACACTGAGTGTGATTGTGAGTTGGGCATCTTAATAACTTAGCTTGAGATACATATTGCCAATGGGTGATGCCTCCTATTGAACACCGCTTCGTTAGGGTGGCTTAATCAAACTAAGTATTAAGAACCACCTTTCTTGCAAACGTGCAAAATATGTGTATACAATCATCCCATCTAATGATTTTTAAGTAAATCTTCAACTATATCAATTATCATTCAAGAAGCTAGGTGTCAAAATCCTTTTAGCAGGATTTTGCACAGTGTAGATCTTGAATTCATCATTGGTATTCAAAGTTTTATGGATTTCTGGATTTTCCTCATATAGAATAGAAGCATGAGGATAAATATGAGCATGAGCATGATGAATGATTCAGTGGTGATGTATGAGTATCAGTGATGAATTATGGGTTACGGAATGTTGCATACCTTGACTGGTGAATTTCAGGATGCATTGGTATCACAATTAACTGTATTCCTAACTAGGTGTATGTATATATTGGATCATATGACTCATATCCTCTCAGTGATAGTTCTACTTTATTTTTGTGGCATACCATGTTGTGACATATTTGGGTGCATTATTCCAGTGACATATAGTACAGCATTAGAAATTTTACATTGCTGCCTATGTATTTGATGTTTTCATTTACCTTTCGCTTACTCTTAGCTTTCATTTCACTTTTACTTTATTTAGTCTTTACAGTTTCAGTTGCATAGTACTTCTACTGTTATTTCCTACAGTTTTGCTTACTTTACTATTTACTTGTATTTACTTTAGTTTCACTTAGCTTAGTTGCGATGTGTTAGACTTCTTGTTTAAGACTGAGTACTTTTAGGATTCGATAATTTGCTAGATCCTGAGAAGCTTGTTAAGACAGGGCAAGAGGACTTGCAAAGGATCCTGGAGGAGTACGTGAAGCCTTAGTGGATCCGTCGTCCACCTTTTTACTTTACTATTTCTACTTTTGTACTTCAGATAGACTTTACTTTTACATCATTTAAAAATCAATTTGTTATAATTCTAGATGTATTTTACTTTTCTTTTCTGAAATGAATGTTTACTACTGCTCTGTGATGAATGTATTCTGGATATTTTGCTTTAGCTTCTGCACTCTGTTATACTACTATACTTAGTATTGTGATATGATCAGCATATTGGAAATGCTTATATAGTGATAATATATATTGTATTCCTATTTACCTTTTAAATCTAATGTATGTATTAGTCTAATACTTAAGAAAAGAATTCTACTCTTATCTAAAGTATTGACCCTCAATTCTACTCTTGGGTTCTAGTCAGCAGCCCTTTAGTGTGGCTAGTTTTAGTAAGCATATTCAGGAAGATGTTGTTCTTTGTCTATCCCGAGTAGCGCACTGCTCCATCGTCGATCTGTTATACCTTTTGCACACGGCAACGGGGCGGGGCGCTACAGTTGGTATTAGAGAAGTATCATAAAGTGTTAGATAAATAGTTTTGTTCCTATCTACTTTAAGATCTATTCTCTGTATCAGGCCAATATCATAAGTTACTAAGTGTAGTAAAAAGCAAACATCCAAAAGTTCATCGAGTTACCTCAGAAATGAAAGGGTTGATTATGTTTAGAATGATGACATCCTAGGAATTTAACGCACATAATAATTTGATTGAAACTATGAATTTTTAATACCAAAAAGGACATCTTAGGACTTGAATGAACTTTGAAAATAATGATAAAATATGAATAAAATACTTATAAGCTGAGTTATTTTAGGAATGGAACACTCGTAGTTGGCATTTTGGTTTTACCTTAAGAGGTTTGACGACTACTGGGTGTATGACCTCCGAGATGGCCAGATCTACAGAAGGGTCGTCGATAGAGTGTCATCTCGAGGAGTTAAGGTGCTAGATAAAATCCTTATCAACTCATACTTTGGAGGCACCAGTCTTTCAGCACTCGCCAGAGAATGGATGGATCGCATTACTACCGCACTTCGAGAGACAGCCTGTCCGAAGGAGTATCATCTGGAGATCGTAGAGATCCTACTGAGGGGATCAATGAGTTGTTGGTGGTATTGAGTTTATAAGAGATTAGCTCGGAGGAGCCACATAGTCACATATGATGACTTCTACGCTGCCTTTTGGGTAGAGTATTGTAACTAGGATTTCAGAGATCTTAATATGTCATTTTCTTTATCTCAGTTATATGTTTTGGGGATCCATGTATCTTCTCTTTTGAAAAATAAATGAATGAATGAAAGTATAGTAAAATTTTATATTTCTGAATCCATACTTGCATTTACAGTCATGAATCCTAGATCTCTATCTATTCCTACTCCGATCAAGAATACGGTCTCGTTGTCAGACGGACCCAAGGGATCAAACCCCATGGTTTGAAAAAACCTAAGGTTCTTACCCAGTTAATTTTAGCATTCCATTAAGATCATCGAGTCATTAGATCCAAACCCTGAATGTTTGGAGCAATTCGGAGTTCAATCAAATATTTTAGATTATTTTAATATTTAATTAATTAGAAAATTGAGATATTTATTTTGACCTTGAAATCGAAATCCGACTTCGTCGTTGTGATCACCACCCCCAAATTAGCTAGGGGTGATGTTTTGAACGTGTTTGGAAGTCATCGAATTTTCATCAATATTTTAATGTTATTAAATGCATCGAAAAATAGGATAATTAAATAATCGTCAGAATTGAAATCCGACTTTGCAGTTGGATTCCTCACCCCCAAATTAGCTAGGGGTGAATTTTTGGGATTTTTAGGAACACATTTTAAAAATCAGAATTTTTAAATAAATAAAGAAAATAAATAAGCAATCATTGGATCCCCTATTCGCAATTTCCCCATTTTTCTAATTCTGATTTCTGTCTAGCCATCACCTCAGCCAGCGCCTCCCTACCTTGAACAGCCCAATGATGACACCTTCCCCCTAGGGTAATGATGGCCTAGCTCCCTACTCCATCCCCATCATCCCCTTTATTATGGAGAAGCATGGCTCCTTCTCCCATTTGCTGAAACTTTCCCTCATTCCTCCTCCTTCTCCTCCTTCTTTGGGAGCTTGCTAAGGGAGAAGGAAGTGCAGCTCTCCGCCTCCAAACTATTTGAAGATAATCAAAGGTTCCATCTTCCTCCTCCTCTTGCAATGTAATAACCCAAGTTGTTACTTTGCTCAATTAAGAATAATATAAGTCTTAATTAAGGTTCTAAGTCACTAATTCAGTAATTTAGAACTCGCCTCTGAAACCTAGGTCAAACCAGAACTCAACAAAGTCAAATCTGAAATTCTGGAAAATCCCAAACCATAGAAAATGACTTTTTATTTAGACCTCAAATTGAAAATTTGACTTCACCATTGCGTTCAGAACACCCAAATTAGCTAGGGGTGAAGCTTGGGATGCATTTGAAAGTCGTTGGATTTTTTTGGTGAATATTTTCATAATATTTAAATACCTAAAAATTCAAATAATTAAATACTCGTCGAAACAAAAATCTAATTGCATCATTGCGTTCAGAACCCCTCAATTAGCTAGAAATAAAAATTTGGAAATTTTCTGGACTCAATTAATAGTCCAATTTTAAATAAGAAAATTTAAATAAAATATAATTAATTATTATTATTTAAAAGCGGGCCAGTGGGTCCCGCCTCAAAATAAATGGGTCGGATTCCATGCTCCACTACCCGACCCATTAAGCGAGAAATTGAATCCTGGCCGTCGATTGATTGAATGTGATCCGATGGCCCGTGCGTCGTCTCTGTCGCGCATCTACGCGTGGCGGCCGAACGAACAAGCGTCATACGCGTTCGCCAGATTGCTTCCTCACTACTCTAGATCCCTTCTTTTGAGCCCATCTTCTCGTCTAACCCCAGTTTCTAAAACCCTAGACTCAAAACTGAAGCAGAAAATTTCAATTTCGGTCTCTCGATCAACCCTCAACTGTCCTCCATTCATTCAAAGGTACCACCCTTATCCTTCACTCGCAATACATTCATCTACTTCCTATAATTGTGTAATCCATTTCTTTTGCAAGTATGATTATGTATGTATCGAATTCAGATGGATTTAGTGTACGCCGACGGGATAATATCGAACTCAAAACTCAATTAGCCTAACAATCATTTTGATATTTGCACAAATGATAATCTACATTATAAATGAATTTATGAATAATTCAGTAGAAATTGACTTCTACAAATCACATAATTTCTTTGAAAGATAACTTTCAGTTCATCACATTAGAAAGAACAATTCAAATAAAATCTGAATGTTAAGCTATGTGAAATACAAAGTATACATTAAATATTTGAAATCGAATAAAATAGAATCCATAGTCAAGCAATTGATCAAATCATTTCTGAAGGTAGTGGCTTCTTAAGATCACGTCTTGGCGATTTAGGGCATTGTTGGTTTGAGCATTAGGGATTGACGTGTCTCAAGATCCTTAGCTCGTCAAGAAGTGTGGGTCAAGGGCTCGCGTTCCACCTGCGTTTGGCCTCTGGAGGTGTTGAGATCGTCAATCAGGGAGATGCCCTAATTCTTCCTTCGTCGGCGACTCTGGAGAAAAGAGGGAGCCCGATGGATTCTCGGGTCCAGCGTGACCCGAGCTCAGGAAATTGGCCCAACTTCGCAGCATTTAAAATGATAAGAGGTGGGGCCCGTGCGCTGTTAAGAGTAAATAATTATAGTTATAAATATATAATTTATCTATACAAATTAAATTAAATCTCAATCTTTAAAAATTAATATCTTACTAATTACAAGTCCAAAATATACAAATAAATACACCAAATTAATCAAAAAAATATAAGGAATATTATGAAACTATCAAATTTCATTTTGGATAGATATTTAACATAGTGAACTTTAGAGGTATTAATTAAATCATCATATGTTACAAAATTTCATTTAACCATAACTTTGTGTAGGTTAATCCAAATATACCCAATATGGGTCTTAAAGTGATCAGAAAACCCTAAGGATTATTTTGGTAGTATTCATCTTGTTGTTTGGATTAGTTTTTGCCTAATCAATTTTAGGTCCTAACCCTAGTTACCCTAATTAACCCTAGAACTTCAATTGACCATAACTTGGTCAATTGAGCTTTAAATTTGATGATCCAAAGGTCCATTTCGATCAACAAAACCTAATTAACAGTAATATGTAAGAATATATTAGATCCAATGGTTAGATTTGCTAATCACTCCTAATTACTCTAAATCTTGATTAGTGAATATTAGCAAATCTAGTAATCCAAATTGAGTAATTTAAATTTCAAAGGACTCCTAGAACCACATAGAATCTATCTGTGAAATTTAATTAGTGTTTGAGTGCTTAATTTTGCTAATCACTCACTAATCACCCTAAACCCTAATCAGGTCTTAACTTAGTCAAATTAGATCCAAATTGAGCCTACCACCTGTCATTTTGATCAGTGGACTATCTATAAACCATAGCCACTAATTTTGCTCAATTTGGACACTAATTGACAAAGTTAGGTTTTTGACCCATAATTAAGGATTCCTTAATTATCTTTTAAACCTTAGAACTTGTATTGGCCATAACTTGGCCAATACTTATCAGAATTTAGCAAATTTATATTCTATGGAAAGCTTAGACAGTAAAGAATAATAATCTGAAAGAAAATTTAACTTTCACTTAGTAAAATTACTAATTTGCCCTTATGAGTCAAATTCACTAATTTGATCTCATATGGCTTAATAATCACCCAAAATTAATTTAGTTACTGTCTAATTTTGCATTAGACAGTAAGAAATACTTTCCAAAAGAAAATTTCAGAATTTAAGCCCTAGATCAAAATTTGATCTTTTAAACCCTTAAGTAGGGGCAAAATGGTCATTTTGCCCAAATTTAGGGTTTAGCCTTTAAAAGCCTTAAATTCAATTTCTAATAACTAAAATTAGTAAATAGAATGATTTAGAATTGAAATTAATCAAATTCAAGTCTAAATTAGATTTTGATTAAAATCTCAAAATTTGCTCCTTAAGAAAGTTCCTAAGTCTTAAGTGAGTGTTCTCCTTCTTTAATCATTCTTAGATCCATCTTTAGGTCTTATAATATTAGTTAGGATGTGTCTCTTGAGAGATACTCTTAGTAATTAAGAGCCTTAATTCTTAAGATTAGGAATAGATCTTAAGTTAGAATTCATCTATTGAGTAAATTGGGTTACTCAATAGGTAAAACCTTGAGTTTTCTAGTTTATAGATTTTCTTAGTTTATTAAATGATTATTTGATATTTAAACCCTAGAATTAGGAATAGAGATCTATCCTAATGAATTGATTTATCATTAGGATTTGCCTTAACTTAATCTGTGAGATTTAGGTTCTAAACCTTAGATCTTTAGTTATATTTTTGGATTAAGTGATTAGACCCCATCATCTGGAGTCTAATTCTTAATCTTTTCATCTTGATTTGGCTAACTCAAGATGAGGTTGGGATGAATTAAAATAGAAAATTAGGTCGATGATTTATTCACTTTAACCAAATAGTCGTCTTTTGATTAAGTTATAATTAGGACGTGGCCAGTCCTAATTATCTTCAACTAGTAGGATTCGTGATTCTAAGTTACAGAATATGTAAGAATTGATGATTCTGAAACTTATGTAACTTAGAGTAGATAGAACGAATAAGTAGATAACAACGGATATCACCTATATTTTAGATAGAGTTTCTTGCTCGTTTTGATTTTGATTCTTCGCATTCCTTGACTTTGAGCCTTATACCTTGAACATGTATTATGTACTTAAGATATTCGATAAATAACTTATGTCAACTTTGAACATTCATAAATAGCATTGTGTTTTTGCTTCATAAGTGGTTTGTAAGGTGTAGCTTGATTAGTATACCTCTTTGATCAACTCGTTCGGGTCGGCAACCTTTCGAGGGTTTAATGTCCGACAGTCTATGGCCATGCCTAGTCTGAGTGATAGGATGGATAGACTCTTGCCATACTGACTATAGAGTCAGGATTCTGATATGGTTATACTAATTCAAGTACACTTACATTCAGTCCTGTCTTAGCTCATCAAGCTAAGAGTTTTCAGTGATGTTCAGTTCAGAGTTTCTTAGCTTATAAGGCTAAGATTTGCTGAGTTCGTGTTCAGTTTAGGTGACTTATATAGTCACTGTAGTTTCAGTTTACAGTTACTATTTTACTTATATATATTCTGCATTGTAGCACTATTTTACTTACAGATTTCCTGTACTATATAGGATGCTAGTTCTACTTGCTATTTTCTTATATTTTTAGGATGTTAGTTTGTTTCAGTTTCACACTGTTAAATGTTGTATGTCACTTAGCATATTTTTGTTTGATCATATGCATATTTAGGCTGTATTTTCTTACAGTTTACTTTTCTTTTACTTACCTGTCTTTGTTGCAGTTGCTTGGAGGGGGTATGTATTACTTCCTATTTTTGCTTAGTTATAAACTGTTGTTTATAATTTATCACTGTTCCTTTGTACGCTTTTCTGCACCTATTTTGCTCAGTTCTGTTTTTATGGTGATATCTATTTAACTTAATAAAATTGTTTGCCCTAAAATGTGCTTAGACAATAGTCTAACCAGTTTTCTTTTGTTGGCTGGGGCCCTACCATTATAAAACTGATAATGGTAGGCTCTAAGTTTGTTGGAGCAGCAGATCCAGTGGAGAGCTTACCATTGGAGGAGGTGCCCATTCCTGAAGATCTGTAGCTTTAGTTTCTTTTACTTGTGAGATCGAGAGTTTCCTTTTTCAGTTCTCTTAAACTTATTAAAAGTTGTAATAATACAGGTTTAACTTTTCTTTTCAGCTCTTTACTTATTTTGTATTGTTGTATTTATACTGTATGGATGGATGTTATACTTTTTATGCTTCCACACTCTGAGTTCATGTATAATCATTTAGTGATAGTTCTTATGGATTGAATGGCAATATTCTTATTTAAGTTGGATTAGAACACATGTCTAATTCAATTCTAAGTGGGGACTTTGTAATTTGGTGACCCCTCCACCGTAATCATGTTAGCTTAAGGGTTAAAAGGACCACGACGGGGTAGGGCCGCCACATGCAAGGACTAAGGTACCCCTTTACCCATCTCTTTTGCCTTCTTCATATGGCTACAATGCTGGAACACATCTCTAGATATCCATGTTTAAGTATGGAAGCCATTAAAGCTCTTGAAAGCATCATAGAAAAATGCTATGTTTTTCTTGTATCCTATATACCCTATCATTTATCTATATTTTTAGTATATCTAAAATGCTCTGTTTGTACCGATTTTGGTGTTGATGGAAAGGTATCGAAAATACCTTTCTATTGATATATGGCATTGCTCATGGAACTCTCTGGATTGAGAGTAATTAAGCTCGAAAAATGGCCCTCATGGGTTTCGCTACAGCCCGCTAAAGCGCGCTGCAACGAGCCGCAGCGGTTGGCCGCAGACATGAAAACTTAGGAAAAATGAATAAAAATGCATATTGAACTAATTTAATAGTAAATTTGTGAAATGAGCCACTATAGCGCGTGGTCGCGCACTGCAGCGGTCTGTAGCGGCATTTCAGAACTTAGGAAAACGGCCTTAAATTTAATTGAACAGTAAATTGTAAAATGGGCCGCTACAGCGCGCTGTAGAGTGCTGCAGCAGACTATAGCTAAAATTCAGAACTTAGGAAATGTCAAAATAAATTAATTGAATAGTGGTTTGGTAAATTAAATCGCTACAGCGCGCTGCAGCGGGTTGAAGCGAACCGCAGTGAGCCGCTGCGCAAAGGCGCTACCGCGCTGTGGCGCCCCGCTCCCTAAGCCCACAATCATTAGGTTAAGGAGCGATGGGTCACTTGTGGAAATACCTCACTTATTATTGGATTAGGTAGGTCCACAATCCACTAATAAGGATAGAACGTGCACAGAATATTTGAGGGGATCAGTCACTACATCTAACATACATACAGAGTGTGGAAGCTAAATAAAATAAATAGTACATCCATTCATCATGCATCTCATAAGAAATAGCAATAAAATAGCTCAAAAAATAATAAGGTGCATAAAGTAAATCACAATCACAGTACTTGTATTATTACAACATTTAAATAGTTTAAAAGACTGAAAGTAAATCTAAAATCACTCATCCTTACAAAAGTCTGAAAGAAACTAAGTAGTATCTGGCTCTCCTGGATGAAGCTCCTCCTCTAAGTAAGGCACCTTTGCTTCAACATCTAGCTCCTCAAACCTATCTGAATCTGACATTATTGGTTTCATAATGCCAGGGCCCCAACCAAGAAAAGAAAATCTTGTTAGACAATTGTCTAAGTACATTTTAGGCTAAATATTTTACATGAGTTATTAATGTCACCAATTTTATACTTAATCACAACAAAAGTACTAAGCAGTAGGAGCAGTAAGCGTACAAAGGACAATATAAGTTATAAATATAGCATTTATAACTAAACAGCAAATGAGGCAAAAGCACACCTCAACAACTAAGCACGTAATGGTTATATACATGTATAATACGGTAAGTCAAAGTACTGAAAGTAAAGTCTAATACTAGACATGCTGATGATCATATGACATATGCTAATTAAATGACAAAAATTTGAACATGGTACATATAGTAAGCAGTAAAGTCTAGCATCCTATAAATATGTACAAGTGAGCAGGTTAGTAAAGAAATATTGCTAACTGAAATATGCATTAAAATACAGTACACAGTAAGCTAAAAACTGAAACAGGTATGTAAAGAGTGTCATATCAGAAAGTTGACCATCGGGCCGGTGAAATCCTCAAGCCTTTTAGGGCTTGAGCAAACAGAAATTCTCATAGCCTTTTAGGGTTAGGGCAGACAGAATCCAGCAGCAGAACTGAGGAGGCAGTAATTACAAATGCAGAATCTTTTAGTTATTTTACTTTGTTTCTGTGGACACGTTTCAGAAACAACTGAGGAGTCAAGCACATCTGCAAGACTACGTGAGTTCCATACTTAGCACACTCTCCTCAATGAGTAATGTTAAGCCTCCTTATTACTCCTTACCCCGTCCAATAGGGTAAATGTGCAAATTGAACATAGCATAAAATTCTATATGAAAATTAAGCTTGGAAACCTTGCCATTTTAACAAGTGATCAAAACCTACCTTGTACCTAAAATGCATTATGCAAATGGCTGGATACCTTAGAATTTCAGTGCCAAATAATAATCTAAATTAATATTTAGGTTTTGGAAACATAGGAAATTAGAAAATTACCCTTTTTACCCTTAGAAATTCAAATGCCTATAACTAACTCATTAGATCTCAGAATTTAGTGTTCTTAGACTTTATGGAATCATTGAACAACAACTAACAGTAAACCATATGAAAATTTAGGTTCCATTAAGTGTAAATTACAAAATTGCCCCTTAGGTTAAAAACTTTAAATTGTACCTGCATGACCCATTTCTTACCCAAATTTAGTGTACCTACTGTCTAGCTTCATGTTAGACAGCAAGGAATCATTTGACAGCAAGAAATCTCAATTTGGAGCTTTAAATCAAAAGTTGATTTTTTGGACCCTTAGTTAGGGGCAAAATAGTCATTTTGCCCAAAATTTAGGTTAAGCGTCATTAACCTCTAGATTATGTTTTAAACTACTAAAATTAGTATTGGAACTATATTATATTAATTTCAGTGAGAAAAATCATTTATTAGGTCAACTCAGTAAAATTCCCCAAAATTCTCTAAGTCTTTTCCTTATGATATTTTATCTCACATTAGGACTACTCCTAAGATTAGGACTAGCTCATATGTTAGATTTCATTCATTAAATAAGTGGGTTATTCAATAAATGAATCCTTAGTTTTATTAATTTCTAGAAATTTACAACTTATTTTGATTATTTTGTCTTTTAATCCTAAGTTTAGGATTAGGAGATTCATCCTATTAAGTTTGATTTGCTTAATATGATCTACCTTAATCAATAGATCACTTTTAGACTGAAACCTAGATCTTATGTCTTAACATTTTGGATTAAGTGATTAAGCCCAATCTCATGGTGTTTAATCCATAATCTATAGTCTAGTAGATCTTTATCAGATCTTAAATAGAACATCTGAATTCCTCAAATTAGGATGTATGATTCATTGATTGAACTTATAATCATGTTTGATTGAATTAGATTAGAACCTGATCAGTTCTAATCCTTTTAACTTATAAGGACGTGCTTCTAAGTTACACTCGATAGTAGGAATTGGAGATCCTGAACTTCTGTAACTTAGAATAGTTAGAATAGTTTAATTAGATAACAACAGTGTTACCATGTATAGAAGAGTCCCTTGCTCACTTAATTAATTTTATTGCTATGCACCCCTTATTTTTGTGCTTAATTCCTTGGACATATCATATAAGAGAACTTTGTGCATAAAATGAAAACTTAGAATAATTAGGATAATAATTGCCTTTGGGTTCAATATATTAGTAGATTCGGGTGCACATTTACCCTAATGGACAGGGGTAAGGAGTAATAATGATGCTTAAGATTACTCATTGAGGAGTGTGTGTTAAGCTTAGAACCCATATAGTCTTGCAGACGTGCTTGACTCCTCAACTATTTTTGGATGTGTCCACAAAAACAAAGTAAAATAACTAAAAGATTCTGCATTTGTAATTACTGCCTTCTCAGTTCTGCTGTTAGATTCTGTCTGCCCTAGCCCGGAAAGGCTATGGGAATTTCTGTCTGCCCAAGCCCAAAAAGGCTTTGGGGATTTCACCGGCCCGATGGCCATCTTTCTGATATGGCAATTTTTATATATCTATTTCAGTTTTCAGCTTACTGTGTACTGTGTTCTGATGTATATTTCAGTCAGCTATTTTCCTTTACTTACCTGCTTACTTGTACAAATTTATAGGATGCTAAACTTTACTACTTACTATATATACTATGTTCAGATCTTACCTAATCCAATAATAAGAGAAGGGTTTTGCACAAATGACCTCCGCTCCTTAGCCTAATGATTGTTGGCTTAGGAAGCGGGGCGCCACATGGCTAGTCTTATAAAAGCCTTAATAGAAAGTAATTCACAACAAGTGCAAGAAACATGCGCTTTGATTCTCTCCATCAGACAACAACCTGCACCCCTCTTAGGGTCCTCACATTTTACTAGTGATGGGATCCTTCACAGCTTCCTTCGCCTTAGGACTCACACATTTAATGGAGCCTTAAATCTAATGGACACGGTAAACTGGCTCAAGATTGCCGAGAAGAACCTAGCCAGTATTAAGTGCTCTAACTTTGAAGCCATCCGTTTGGTTACTCACATATTCCAAGAAGAAGCTGAATATTGGTGGGAGAATGAACAAAACAATAAGTTCACTAACTACAAAATAGAGGAGATTCCATGGGATATGTTTATTGAAGCATTCCGTGAAGCGTTCATACCCGCATCATCTCAAGCAATCCTGGAGGATGAGCTCTTCTATCTCACTAAAGGCTGCAATTCAGTGTTCGACTACGAACAGGAATTTCAGAGATTGTCATGCTTTGTTCCAGATCTAGTGAGGACAGAAGCTTCTAAATGCCATCATTTCTTAAAGGGGTTAAGTGTAACAACCCGATGTTGTTACTAGAGTATTTAATCCCAAATTCAGGTGGATTAAGTTGAAATTCGAATTTTAATATTAGTCAAATAAAAATTAAATAAAAATATTTTCAAATGAAGTGTATCAAGAGGATCCTTCTACCAAAATTTGAGCGCAATCAGGGTTTCGGATCGTCCTAAATAAATTCAAGAAGTTTAAACTTTCGGAGTTGATAAAAGATAAAATAAAAGTCAGATTTTAGAAATTTTTATATATTTGAGTTAAGCATTATAAGAGAAAACTATGTTTAAAGTTTTGTAATTTTTCGGGCTCCGGATTAATCGTAGTAAGTTTTTAAAGTTTTTCACTTAAAAATTAATATAAAATAAAATACTCACCCAAATTCAATAATTCTTAGACGCTTGCGTTTATCTTGTCGAGACGGTCATTTTGATACCAAGTTTGTAATTTTTAGAGTTCAATTAACTATAGATCAAGGCTTGAGAATTTTCAGCCATCGAATTTTGATTCGATGGCTGCGATTGAGTTCAATTTTTTTTTTGCATCTTAACTTAAAGCATTCTAACCTAAAGTAGAGTTCTGAAAATTCACTTTCCTCCAGCCGACAACACTCCTTCTCATCCTCATGAGAACCGAAACCCTCCCCTCTCCTTCGCACGCAAAGCCTCTCCTCCTCCCTCTCGCTTGGAGCCGAAAAGTTCCTTCCACCTCTCGGCCGAGCTCGAGCAGCCCTCCTTTCATGGTCGAGCAGCAGCCTTCATCCTCCATGACCGAGCTCGAGCAGCTCTTATCTTCCATGGACGAGCAGCAGCCCTCCTTCCATGGCCGAGCACCCCTCCTTCCATGGCCGAGCACTTCTTCTACTTCTCTTGGCCGAATCCTCTTGCTCCTCTCCATGGCCGAACCCTCTCCTTATCCTCCACGATCGGACAGCACCCCATCAATTGATCCTTCCTTCGACACTTTGGAGGTACAAATCTACACTTAAGAATAATGTTGGTTGTGATTAAAAGTTTAAAGTTCTTGATTTATTTTTTATGCTTGAATTAAAAATCTGAATTCATTAGATTCGATTATCCCTTGCAATTAACATCAAATGCATGCATAAGTGATATCAAATAAATATCATAATAATAGCATAGATTCTATTGTTATTATTAGCAATATTGAGTAAGTCGTCCTATATGTGCTTTGTCCGATTTGTAATCAATTTAAGTTAGGCTATGCACCACTCATGGTATTATCGGTCAAGCTCGAATTAACTTCAATTATGGGATTGATTAAATTTCAGCAAAAGTGCAAAATCTGTACCTAAAGTTTGAGTGCAATTTCTTTGATTTGCTCATATAATCAATATTTAACGCTTGTTTAGGTTGTTAACCAATATCCTTATAAATCCATATGCATGCTGCCCTCCTTTTATTTTTCTTATGTGTAATATGAGAATTAGTAACTATAGAGATAATGTTCAACCAATTAAATATCTTCATTATTAACACACTCAGAGGATTATTAATCAATTAAAATTGATGAATAAATATTTAATTTATTAGCAAATCATAATTAAACATTATTTATTCTAGTATTATTAATATTTCTTGTTAAGTATAGTTTAAAAATACTATCAGTTAATTATGAAATCTCAATAATGATAACTAAGAATTGTTTTTTTTAGAAATTAGTAGGAACAATAATAATGTAGTGATTGTATGGAGAATGTAATTCACTGATGGTGCTGATTTCACTCAATCGGATTATAAAGAATGATGTTCAAATGTAGTTTCATAAATTCTCTATTATGATGATTATTATCACTCTTATATACCTAGTATATTTCATCTCGTAAATCTTTCTCTTGTATGCTATAGTTTAATCTTTTATTCTTAGAGTTTATATTGAATGAAATGGATAGAAACCATGCTAGTCTAAAGTTAGCATCACTGATCAAAAGAATTACCATTGGGTTGTATCACGACCAATAATTTTTTTTGCGGCCAAGAATACAAATTCAGAATCTGATCCTTATGAATGTCATCTTTGGCTTAACCATAATTTATTCATCTTTTGTTTGCTCTTAATTTAAATTAAGTCATGCCTTGTTTGAAACCATTCACTATATCTTTTGAGATTTTTCTCTACCATCTAGTAGTATTCATTACTTTCTCAAGCTTTAATTCATAGGTTGCCTTAAACCTTTTATGCACATCTAACGGTAATGATGCTAATAATCTAAAATATTTGGGCGACATAATAATCTCTTAATCCATCTATAGGAATGACTACTATGTCTCCTACTAAGAAGATATGTTTCATTTAACAAATCATTCTAAAGTATGCTATAGTTAATCTCTTATCTTTAAGTTATGGGAAATGAATTAAATAGAACCCATTCTAAGCAAAAGTAAGCAACACTTATAAAGTAGTCATCATTCAGCTGTCTTACTTAAATAATGCAGGTGCTATGAATGTTGTCTCGTCTCACTCCAATCAATCGTCGAGCTCCAAGTTTGAATCACATTAAAGATACGTTATGTACTTAGAACTTTATTGAGTTCTGTTTTCTTTTAATTAAGTTATTTTCTTGAGCTCTATGTACAGTGCGTACACCACTTGCATAGATCTTAGCATCATTAGGATTTGTTTGTTATTTGGAAACCATAATATTAGGAATAGGAACTCTTGCTAACTAAGTAGTAATCATTACCTTAGTTGAAAACTGTAAATTATGCGGACATGAATTAGAACTTAGAGTCAAACTAAGGTACTTCCTTAGGAACTTCACTTCACCTTAGGCTCTTTCCTTAAGATTAGGATTAGACACTAGGTTAGATTTCATTCATTGAATAAGTGAGTTATTCAA
Source organism: Gastrodia elata (assembly GCA_016760335.1). Classification (NCBI taxonomy): domain Eukaryota; kingdom Viridiplantae; phylum Streptophyta; class Magnoliopsida; order Asparagales; family Orchidaceae; genus Gastrodia; species Gastrodia elata. Next base: position 24,320,798 of record CM028672.1, on the reverse strand, counting down.
TGAATAAAACCTTGGTTTTATTTGTTTCTAAATTTTTCATAGTTTTATTTTGATTATCTTATCTTCAATTTTAGATTAAGGATAGAGATCCATTCTATTAAGTTTGATTTTTACTTAATAGAATATGCCTTGATCATCTGTTCACTTGTAAATTGAACTATAAATCTTAAGCTTACCCTTGGATCATGTGATTGAACCCAAGTTGATGGTGTTTAACTTATAATCCTTAGCTTAGTAGATCTAGATCAGATCTTAGCTGAGAACATCTCAAATCATCAATTAGGACGTGATGATTTATTATTTAACTTATAGTCGATTTTGATTGAATTAAATTGGAACCTGATCAGTTATGATTGTTTTCAACTTATAAGGTCCTGCTTCTAAGTTGTATAACTTAGAATAGTTAGAACGACTTAATTAGACAGCAATAGATATCACATAGTCTAGATTGAGTCTCTTGCTTACTTTAACTAGATTGCTTTGCATACCTTGGATATTGAGCTTTATTCCTTGAGCATAATAGGAGAACTTAGGATATGGATGATATATCTTAAGTTAGTATTTGAATTGCATATCATTTAGTTATGGCAGTGTTTGTAGTTGGTAGAATATGTCCTAGCGTAGTCTGCCTCTTCAATAATAGTATTGTGTAGGATTGACCCATGCCTAGAGAATTGGGATGGCCTATTGGTTGGATATTGATTGATATTTCAGTATTAGGGGCTCTGGATGGCCTATTGGCTAGTATGGCAGTACTATGTCTTAGACTTATTGCTACTTTAGCTGGATTGTTCAGTATTGTTTTCCGTTTTGCTTTGCCACATACTTCAGTGGCCTTACTTTCAGTACTTGCCTTACTTTTGCCACATGTCTTAGTGACTTCACATTTACATAGATTGCTTTGCTTTTGCCACATGTCTCAGTGGCCTTTTCTTTTCCTTTTCTTAACTAGCATGTTGTATGTATACTCATATGGTTTACTTATATATATTGGCATATTTAGGATGCTAGAATTTTATATTTAATTCAGTATTGTGTTCTTTATATACCCAGCATATATTGATAGGATCATAAGCATGTTAGGTTTAGAATTATATTATAGTTGCTGTTCTTTTTTGCATTTAGCCTCACCTTGCTTGTTTTGCATTGTATATTATTCTTCATACTAGTTGCTAGTTATAAATGGATAGTTTATAGTTACCCCATTTTCCTTGTAACTTGTTGTACCTATTTATTTTGCTTGCTTAGTAATATCAGTAAAATAGTGATATCTTTAAATTCATGTAATTTTAATAGCTTAAATTGTACTTAGACTTATTAAAGTCTAACCAGATTTTCTTTTTTTTGGCTGTGCCCTGTCATATATGTACATATGGCAGATCAGGAGTATAGGTCAGATCCAGCGCTTGAGGATTTAGCTGCTAGCAGGTTAAATTAAAGTGCAGTTCACTGAAGGAGATATGCTTTCCACCTTCTTGACCTGCATTTATTAAAAGTGTAATAATTATGTTTTCTTATTCTTACTGTTCTGCATTTAATGTATTGTATGTGAATGAATTAATGTGGACTGTGTCTGAATATTTCTTTTCATTCTCTGCACTCTATACTACATGTATATTTCTATTAAGTCTTACTTAACTCTTGATTAGTATCACAGATATGTTTTTAGTTTAATGTCCGTGGTACTAATGACGACCACCTCTTAAGCTTAGTTGATTAAGGGGCAGCCGTCACATTAAGAGACTCTATTAAAGCCGACTTAGTCTCCCGTCACATCAAGACACTGACTGAATTAATCGAAGCTGCCCATTTACAAGAAGGATTCCAAGGTCAACTGGACCGGAAGAGCAAGGAAATAGTTATGCAACCAAGGAAGGAATGTTTTGGTCATCATAAGATGGCAAAAGTCTAAAACATGGAGACTAAACAATCCCAGACTCAGAACCTAGAGTGCAAATGTTTGCATCTGTATGGAAAATGCTACCACTTCGGTGGTGTATGTCTTACTTGTGGTCAAAGCGGCTATCGTTATTTTAACAGTGATGCTAAGAACAGAATCGATGGAGTTCTCATCAGTCACTCCCGTCATAAGCAAGCATTCCGTGCAGAACCAAGGAATAGCCGAGAGCCTGCTCCTGCTATAATGCCAGCTTCTACATTAATCGTACAGGCACAAAAGCTGAACCAAGATCGTCAGGGTCAAAGGCCTCAGAACAAGTGACCCGAAGCACCAGCAAGGTTATATATGTTACCTCATGACTCTACTATAACAACCCTAGGTTGTTGCCCTAGCTAAACCTGGATTAATTAAGCTAAACTAAGGCTTGATTTTGGTTCCATTAAATTCAATGGGTCATTTAAACCCAACACTAGAAGTTTGGAATCATTTGGAGCTAAAAATGGAAAATTAGGTATTTTTGGCTATTTTTAAGCCCTGAAAAATATCTTAAATAATTTGATCTTCAAATCAAAATCTGATTTTATTTTTGAATTCCTCACACCCAAATTAGCTAAAGGTGAATTTTTGGGAATTTTTCGAGCTCATTTGGTCCTAAATTGGATTTAGGATATTTAAGAATAATTATATATTATTTAATTGGATTTTATTTTTAATGAAATTAAATAATTTAATAAACTAAATCCCGGGATTTGCTGTCGGGACCGCGGCAGATCCGCTGCGGGGTCCCGACAGCGGCGCACGGCTTTGATGCCAATGGGATCTCTAGCACCCATCTTAGGGCGTTTAATCCAATGGCTCGCATACTACGCGCCGTGATCTAATCCCATCAGCCCAATCGGCATCTCAGATCGAACGCGCGAGATCTTCTCAGCGGTTTCGTTAATATGAAGCCGCATCAGACCGTCCATCACCAACGGCTTCGTGGATCAGACCGCGGAGGCGAACCCTACCACTGTGGATCTTCATCCCCGAAGAGATCCCGTCTCGACCGAGAAGATTTGCGGAAATTCGCCACATAACCTTGTCTGCCACTCCCCTCGCCAGGTCAGCTAGACCGTTAATACCTTCCTGTAAGTGGCCGAGCCTAGTAAGGCAGCCCAGGAGGCCTGGGTCCTCCCAATTTAGGAAACCAGGAAGAAGCCTCGGACCGAGCCAATTCCCAAGCCCGAGCCCTGGCCTCCGTTCCTAGGACCCCTTGGCACCTATAAATACCTCCAGAACTTCACAGTGAGTCCCTTTGCTCACTGTGAATCCCAATTATCTGGCTGAAGGTCTGCTGGAGCTCCCGTCTTCCTCGGCAAATTTCAGAAATTCCAGAAGCTCGAACTGCTGATAGAGGGCCCATCTGGTGTTCAAACTCCATGCGAAGCTCCGTCTGCTGTTCAGGAAGCTCTAACACACCTCAATTTCCCTCGGCTAAGCTTGCAGCTCGACTTGAGGTATAGCCTTCCGCCATTGAAATTTTCTTCAGCTCATTTCCGTTATGTCTTCTGGATTGATCCCTGGATGTCGTCTAGAGCACCTTAGCCAACTAGGAAACCATATGTGATTGTCGTCTGGGGCTAAGCTAGCTCGAGTCGATCATATCGATCGACTAAGCTAGCGGCCAAGCCAATGGCTGAGTCTGAGTAAGGACCCAGCGATTGGCTGTGCCTCGGGTTAAGATAGGTTGGGGCTTCGATGATTCTTGGCTCCCTGAACGTGTAGGGATCAAACCCCAGTCGAATCGAGGCCTCTGTGAGGAGAATTTTCCCCTCACAGTCGGCCTGAGACACCCGTATCGAAAGCGTCTTGGTCGAGTAGCACCCCGTCGATCCAGAGGGATCCAGATGTGGGTTCTTGGTCCAATCGACGCGTCTTGACTCAGGGAACATGTAGGGATCAAGCCGAGCCGCCGTCGTCAACTAGGCGTCGAGAATTTCAGCGCCGAAGTTCGGCGGGCTCGAGACCCGTCGAGAGGAAGAAGACGAAGTCTTGGGTCCTTGGGCCGGGCCGACCCGTGACCCACGTAGTTCTGATTTTGGGCCGCGCCTATTTAATAATTATTTGATAACATTTTTAATGATTGCGAATTAAATTAATTAAATCCTATAGTTTTAATTTAAATAAACATTCATATTAAATTAATTTAATAACTTTAGTTATACAGATCCAAATAGTATGATCCAATATATCATTTGAATCAGAAAAATTCATGGAATCTAAATATAAAATAAAATTATAAATCTAATTGTTGGATCAAAATTTAATTGCCAAACCTTTTCTATTTTTAATTAAATCATATAAAATTATTTGATTTTCCAATTAATGAGATTAAGGGCTCTGATTGCTTCTTGTACCTTAAGGAATAAATTCAGACCCTTAAAGGTAATTTTGGATAATTAATTTTCTTAATCACTCCTTAATCACCCTAATTAAGGATTAGTGACTTAAACCTCAATTAAGCCTCTTATTTGGGTGGGGATTGTTCCTAATGTCATATTAGGCCTATATTAGCTTAAGTATAAGGTTGGATTGCCCTAGAGTATCTTAATTTCACTAATCACCCTAATTGACTTAATTAAGTAATTAGTGCTAGTTAAGATTAATTAGGTCATCAAAACCTAAAATAAGTGTGTTTCTCACTTCAGTAATCATTATGAAACTCATTAAAATAGAGTAGAAGTGAATTGGATAACTAAACCCTAAAATCCCAATTTTAGCCTTAAGAGGGGCATTTTGGTCATTTTGACCAAAATGTGTTTAAATGCTCCTTAAAGCTTAGAAATTTCAGTAAACTATCCTAAGGTAGATTAGAAATGTTCTCTGAACCCTTAAACTAATAGTAATGTTAATGTGATCATTAATTCAAGAAATCTCTACATAATCCCTAATTAAGACACTTAGATCTTAAGTGATCTTATAAGAGTCATTTGGCATTAATACTTGAACCTAGTAAGTGAGATGATTAAATACCACCTTAATAAGTTTAGTAAGGTCAACCTAAGAGTTTAAGCTTAAAAGAAATATAATTGGTAAAGTCTAAGTTAAAATCTAGCTTAAAGTTTAAAGTGATCAAACCTCAGATCCTTAGATCTTAAGTAGCCCTAAAAAGGTCAATATGAGTTTAATATTTATCTAATGTTTAAAATTGTCAATTTCAACTTTAATAAGCTCCATATAGTATAACTATGAACTTAGATCCCAAAAGAATCACAAATAAAATCTTATAATACGAAACTCTAATTTAGAGATCTAAAAGTGATCAAACTTCGAATCTTTAGATCTTAAGATCTTAGACTTAGATTTTCAATTTGAAATTGAACCATCTCCAATTGAAATTCCTTAATGATTGATTGTTTAATCTTTTGAATCCTCCATGTGGGTATAAGATGATTCAACCTATAAGATAATGAAATTATCTTAAAGATTGAATATAGATCTTAGATTTTCAAGTTCTTATTTGATTATTTTATCCTATAATCAGTAGAATAACCTTTCAATAAGTTCTTAGTTCTTGGATCCTTCAGCTTATAGGATTTTATACCTTAAATTTGGGTTGTAAATGTGAACCCTAGATCCTCATTAGGACATTACCTTGGATTTGGGATTTGAATTCAACATAGGATTTAAGTTCTAAATCCTTAAATCTTGATTTACTTAATTAAGATTTGGGTAAGAGAGTAAAATATAAATGAATTAGATCATTGAATTACTTACTTAAACCATATAGTCAGCATATGATTTTGGATTGGAACTTGTTTAGTTCTAATATTAACTCTAAGGACATAAATCTGAGATTCTACTCGATAGCTGGATATTGGAGATCCTAAACTTGTACCTTTTTAGAGTAGCTAGATTTGGTAATTATATGATATTAGATATCACATGAGTCTAGATTGAGTCTCTTGCTTACTTTGACTAATTTTCTTTGCATACCTTGGATATTGAGCTTTATTCCTTGAGCATAATAGGAAAACTTAGGATATGGATGATACATCCTAAGTTAGTATTTGAATTACATATCATTCAGTTTTGCCTTAATTGCAGTTGGTAAAATATATCCTAGCTTAGTCTACCTCTTCAGTAGTAGTATTGTATAGACTGGACTCAGACCTAGCATATTTGGATGGCTAGGCTGGGGATTGATTGATTGATATTGGAGGCCCTGTATGGCCCACTGGCTGGTATGGCAGTAGGCTTATTGCTACTTTAGCTGGATTGTATTATTTTTTCTAAATTGCCTTGCCACATGCTTCAGTGGCTTTATTTTCAGTATTTGCTCGCTTTGCCACATGTCTCAGTGGCTTTATAATTCATTGATTGCCTTGCTTTTGCCACATGTCTTAGTGGCTTTTCTTTTATTTTCTCATTCTTAACTAGCATGTTGTATGTATACTCATATGGCTTACTTATAGATATTGGCATGTTTAGGATGCTAGAATTGCACATTTTCAGTACTTGTGTTTCTTTTATATACTCAGCATATGTTAACATGATCATAAGCATGTTAGGATTAGAATTGTATTGTAGTTGTTATTCTTCTAGCTTTTAGCCTCACCTTGTTATTTTACTTTGTATGCTGGCTATAAATGGATAGTTTATAGTTACCCATTTCTTTCATAGCTTGTTGCACCTTTACTGCTTGCATGGGTAGTTAAATTAAAATGTGATATCTCTAAATATTCAGTTCATTGAAATAGCTTAAAATATACTTAGACAATTGTCTAACTGTAACCTTTTTGTTTTGTTGGCTAGGGCCCTGGCATTTGTGATACCGACAAATGTCAGATTCAGACGTGTTTGTGGGCACTGTCGCTGAAGAGGAGCAGGTTCAATAGGAGGATTGTGCTGCTGTCGTTTAGTCAGATCTTTGTATTTTATTTTAGTGATATTGAGAGACATTCTTCTTTACCTTTTAAACTTCAGTTTATAATAATTATTTCTACATATATTTCATTTCTGCATTGTGATGAGTTACTATATTGCATTTCCTTTTCCTACTATGTATGTTTGTGGATGTTACTCTATTGTTTATTACTTCCGCAACTTTGATACTCATATATTGATGATGTGGTAGTACTTGGTGATAAGTCCATGGCTTAAGGCAGGTTGGGTTAACCTAACTTTACTTAAGTTAGAGATTTGCCATAGTTGGAGCACCGTACTTCCTTGTTGTCAGTACGGGGGGCCCCACATCTACACCTGAGAATAATGATGTGGTGCTAGGTATGCCTTAAATTAATTCTTATTCAGTCATTTCTATTTTGCTATTTAATATTTTTAGTTTTAGTGATAAAGACCTTAACATAATCATTATAATAGGCACCTTAATGATAGAGGACAAATGTTGTAGCATCCTTTTCGATACAAGAGCGAGTCATTCATATGTATCGGAAAGTTGGGCTAACAATCTTAAGCTACCATCTTACCGCTTAGCAAACTCATTAAGCATTAGGTTACCTTTCGAAGCCCCTATGCAATCCCAATAGTTTTGCAAGTTAAATATCTCTATTGGTAAACAAATATATGAAGTCAAATTGATCACTTGCCAATTGCAAATTTTGATATAATCCTGAGCATGAACTGGCTAAGCCAGCATGGTGCTTCAATTAATTGCTAAAAGAAGAAGATCACCTTGGCCAGTGGAAATCTATCGCAATCTTTCATTGGCAAATTTAATACACAAGCATCGCTAATTAACGCGTTGAAGACGGAAAGTTTAGTTAAAAAGGGCTGTAATGCATATCTCGTAATAATGTTGGGAGAAATGAAAGAAGTCATTCCCCTGTCAAAGAATTAAATTGTTCGTGACTTTCCCGACATTTTTCTGGAAGACCTACCCAGTCTTCCTCCTGTTAGAGAAGTAGAGTTCACAATCGAATTAATTCCCGGAACTCAACCGCTGTCAAAAGTTCTGTATCGCATGGCGCCTAAGGAACTCCAAGAATTTAAAAAGCAACTTCAAGAACTGTTGGAAAAATGTTATATTCGTCCAAGCTCATCCCCTTGGGGAGTGTCAGTTTTATTCATGAAAAAGAAAGATGGATCGATGAGAATGTGAATCGATTATAGGGAACTAAATAAGGTAACTATCAAGAACAAATACCCTTTATCTCATATCACTGACCTATTCGATCAGTTATCTAGAGCTAAAGTTTTCTTAAAGATAGACTTACAATCTGGATATCAACAATTGCGAGTTAAGGATCCAGATGTAGAGAAGACAGCGTTTAGAACCCGCTATGGACATTATGAATGTTTGGTAATGTCCTTTGGCTTAACAAATGCGACATCCATTTTTATGTATTTAATGCAGCGCATGTTGAAAGAGTATTTAGATAAATTTGTCATCGTCTTCATCGATGATATTCTAATATATTCGAAGAGTAAAATAGATCACGAGAACCATCTGTGATTAGTACTAGAAAAGCTTCAAAGCCATGAGATATATTCTAAGTATTTTGAATGCAAATTTTGGCTTGACTCAATCACTTTTTTAGGTCATGTCGTCGACTCTCAAGGAATCAAAGTCAATCAAAATAATGTGAGCGCAGTCCAAGATTGCCACAACCAAAATCCATGACTGATATCAGAAGTTTCCTATGACTAGCAGGCTACTATAGAAAATTTGTCAAGGGCTTCTCATTAATTGCGTTTCCTCTCACGAAGTTGATGCAGAAAGTAGTACCGTTTGTCTGGAGTCCAGAGTGTGAGAAAGCATTCCAATCATTAAAAGATGTTTTTTTCTCTGCACCAGTTCTAGTCTTACTTAAAGAATGCCTTAACTACCAAGTCTATACCGATGCATCTAGCATAGGTTTGGGATATGTGCTGATGCAGGAAGGAAAAGTTATAGCCTATGCATCTCGCCAGTTAAAACCACATGAAAAGAACTACCCTGTCCATGATCTCGAATTAGCATCCATAATCTTTGCTTTAAAAATCTAGCATCATTATCTTTATGGCGTTCAATGTTCCATATTCATTGATCACTAGAGATTAAAGTACATCTTCACCCAGCATGAGTTAAATTGCCGACAATGAAGATAGCTTGAGTTGATAAACGATTATGATTTAATCATCCAGTATCATCCAGGAAAAGAAAACATTGTAGCAGATACACTCAGTCATCATGCTACTCTATCTTCCATGTTATCATCAAGTTCACTAAAAGAAGAATTTTAAAAGCTCAAAATTAGGCCAGTACGTGGTGCTATGTTGAGCATACTTATATCCATGAGTTCAGTTGAACCCACATTCCATCGTGATGTCTCTATCTCCCAAATCAAGGATGAATATTATCTGAAGTTTAAAGTACATCGAAAGTGGTCGTCACTTTGATCTTCAGCTTCCAGGTAATATAATCTATCAAGGAGATCGCCTATGTATTCCTAAATCCATGCATCAAGAGATTCTAGTAGAATGTCATAATTCTGGTTACCAAGTACATCCTAGCAGTACCAAAATGTATCAAGACCTAAAGAAATCATTCTGGTGGCCTGGAATGAAGAAAGGCGTGGCTAAATTTGTAGCAAAGTGTCATGCTTGCAACTTAGTTAAAGCCAAAAACCAAAAACTTGGAGGACTTCTTCATCCTTTAGCAATTCCTGAATAGAAGTGATTCGATATTTTTATCGATTTCATTATGCGTTTACTTAAATCCAGATCCAGTGCCGATTAAATCTGGGTCATTGTCGATCGACTGACCAAATCAGCACATTTCATTTCTATGCGTCAAACCGAATCTGTGGAGAAATTAGCAAAGTTGTATATCAAGGAAATTATCAAGCACCATGGAATTCTCAAATCTATCATGTCTATTCGAGATAGCCGTTTCACTTCCAAACTCTAACAAATAGTACATCAAGACTTGGTGTAATAACCCTTGGTTGCTACCCTGCTATATGTACAGCTTAATCAAATTTTAATTTCAATACCATTGCTTATAGAACATCAAATTGAGCCTATCCTGAAAATATGAAGTTCATTAGACTTCTCTAAATCCAAAATGATATTTTGATCACTCTAGATGCCATAGTTTAGACCCAAAATATTTTTGATCTCAGAATTAAATACTGATTGCATTTTTGAACTCCTCACCCCCAAATTAGCTAGGGGTGAAAGTTTGGTACAATTTAGAAATCATTTAGGCCATAATTTACATTTAATTAAAATGGTCTAATTGCATATTAGGGTTTCCAATAATTTGAAATTGCAATTTTACCCTATATCCGTTTAAACGGCCAGGATTCGTTGTGCGGACAGTGGGCGATCAAATTGTTGGATCGAGCGACAGTGGAGTCCCGCACATCTCACTGTTGCGCCTTCCTATCTAATGGCAAGGATTTAATCTTGTGGGATCGCGGATCCGTCATCATATCCACCCATGGATTCTACGACCCGGATCAGATCAGATCATGCCGTTAGGTTCCAATCCATCAGGACCATTCCGCGGTCTTGATCGATCCATCAGATGACCCACAGTGCACCTGCACTGTGGATCTTCGTCTTTGCCACGCCCGCGACCGACTGAAGAAATCATGCGGATTCTGGACAGCCTGGCCTGTCCCCCACTACCCGTTCCACCTCAGCATGCTGTTGGGGATCTTCCCTCAACGGCATATCAGTTCTGATCGGTCCTCGTGACCCGGCCGAGCTCAATTAGGAAAATTGAGAGTTCAGCCATGGCCTGACCTCTCAGGTCTTTCCCAGCCTGAGCCAACCCTCTAGAAGCTTCCCTGAGCTCATCCGAGGCTATAAATATCCTCATCAATCCACCCTCTGCCCCTTTGCTGCCTAATTGAGTTCAATTCTTCATTGTCTCCTCTTTGCCATTGCCATCTGTCTGAGCTTGCGTAGGCGATTGCAGGAGCTCCCAAACCGCAGATAGTAGGCTCTCCTAGTGTACAGGATCCTTTGCAGCGTCTGGAAGTTCAGATAAGGCCAGCCAAACCCTCAGTCGATCGTCTGCAAGTTTCCCATCAAAACAAAGTACCCTCATTTGCAGGTTTCGAGCCACTAAGACTCGGACTTTACTTCTTTTGATGCCTATAGCTCCGTATTATCGAATAAAACCTAATGATATCATAATTGAGCCGTGAGCTAGTTCTGATAGAATGAATCGAGCAATCGGGTTAAGTCCTTAAGGAATGCCTCAGGTGAGTGAGTACGGTTCTAGCGTTCCACCCCACCTCAGGCCTCAGACCAGGGGGCTTCGATCTGTCTCACCTCTCTGAAAGTGTAGGGATCAAGCTCTGGGTCTAGCGTGGCCTCTGTGGGGAGAATTGTCTCCCCACAGTAGCTCTGAGGCAAAGCTTCTCGGGTGAGTAAGGTCCGGGCTATCCCGACCACCTCACAAGGGGCTAAGGGGTTCAATCGAAGCGTCTTGGCTACTTATGGTGTGAGGATCAATTAGGCACCACGGCATGGCCGAAGTGCTCAGAATTTTGCAGCGGAGGCCAACCCTAATTCCCTGGTATCGGGGAAGGAGGGTTGGGGACGATTGCACTGTGCGGGCCGGGTCAGCCCATGACCCGTGCTGTGCGACAGTGCCAAGTATCCTGGGTCCCGGTCGACCTGCGCCTTTTGAATTCAGGCCGAACCCATTTTAATTAAAATTCGATTAATGGGATTTATTTTCCTTAAGGAAAATAATCGAATTAATTCAATCAAAGGAAAATATTTAAATAAAAATACAAAATGTATTCATTGAATAACTTTTAGTCCACTGGTTCAAATCCTAAGATATTATATATGAAATTGATCAAAAAATCCTCAGAGATCTGAATATAAAATAATATTAAACATCTAATAGTTAGATTTTCCATTTTTGCCTAATTATTATAAACCTTGATTATGGTTGATTAGCATGAATATTTATCCAAATTTTATGATTAGGGTGCCATTAATTTCTTTATGATTAATAGGATGAATGTGCTAAGTAGTTTATTTTTCAAATTTCTGTATTTCAACTTATACCCTAATCTTGTTAAACCATGATTAATAAAAATTAGGGTATGTAATAATTGAATCTTAGCAAACTTAGTCTCAGATTAATTGTATGGTAAATTAGAACTTGTGTGCCAAATTACATAAAATTGTGATGGTTGGATTTGTATTTATGTGCTAATCTTTTTGGATTGATTTAGGGTTTGATTAGCACTAATTACTTTCTATTTTCTAAATTTTTTCTATTAATATGATTCATAACAGTAAGGTAGATGTATTGAAATCATGTATGCAAATTTATGATGTATAAATTGAATAAACCTAAAATTGAGAACTTAAACCTCGTAATTAACCTTAAGAAGTCTTAAGAGTTTGATTAAGCTATTAAGACTTGATCTATGTCTAAGATTACCACCAATAATACATCCCTAATTTACTGATTTGACAATTGATCTATAAATGAATCCTTGATCTTAATTGGACATGATTAGGGGTTAAATCCTTAGATGCTTAATTAAGATTCAAACTCTTAAACCTTAATTAAATGAACATGATTATAACATAATGTAATTGATATTATTCTAATAATGCATCTAATTTGATATTGACCTTAAATATTTGGATTAGACATACAAGGGTTAATAATAAAGCTATGTGATTGCTTAATCTGAATATAAACTTTAGATCCTTAATTTTCTCTTAAATAATACTATTAGCATAAGAAGATTAATAGAATCATATTGATTGAACAAGTGATCTAACTCTAATAACATACTTGATTTAAATCTCATAATCTTAGAATAAGTTATCATCTGATCTGATCACTTTAAACATAAATGATAAGTAAAACCTAGAATGTTAGTATTAGAAGTAAGAGTGTGAGATCCTAAGTATCTCATCATAAGATCGTCGGTGAAATAATTTATTTCCTAGATTTAAATATACATTGAGGTAGGAGAATTTTGTATAACTCATTAGGGTAGAAACTTAGATGATCCCTTAACCTTAGAAGTTGACCTTAACCCCTCGTGGTAGAAATCACTTAAGATATAAGAATAATACCTTTCCTTGTGGTAGAATCTATATTGAGTGATCCATGATCACATTTTTCTTGAAGCCTTGGATAGGACTTACTTATTTAGTATAGCAATTAATAGTCTTGATAAATCCTTATTGATTAAATAGAGTGGTATGAACCCAAGTTTTTGGCTGGTGTAGTATGGTATACCCATAGTACTAGATTTCTTTATTAGTATTCAGGATTGGTTGATTCACTTCAATGTCGACTTATAACCAAGTGTTATCCCAAGTGCTTAGACGAATACAATCCTATTAGAGTAAATCTCCCAAGACTAAGAGTGTATTAAACAGTAACTCATTGCCTGTAATAACCCTAGGTTGTTACCATGCAAAATATAGGTTGCTTAATCAATATTATTTAGTATCATTGCCTTTAGAACATCAATCTAAGCCTATCTAGAAGAATTGAAGTTCATTGGACTTCTCTAAGTCAAAATTTGCAATTTGGTCAGTCTATATGCCTTACTCTAGACCCAAAATATTTTGATCTCAGAATTAAAATCTAATTCATTTTTGAATTTCTCACTCCCAAATTAGCTAAGGGTGAAATTTTGGTGCATTTTTGAATTCATTTGGGCCATAATTCAATTTAAATTAAAATGGCTCAATTGCACATAAGGGTTCCAATTAATTCATATTTACAATAATATCCTTAAAACTAAAATAACGGCCGGAATCCACTGCGGAGCCCGGGGCACGCGATAGCGGGATCCCGCGCATCTTACCGTTCTGCCTTTCCAACCAACGGCCAGGATTCGATCCTGCGGAACCGCTGATCCATCGTTGGATCCATCCCGTGGATCCTACGACCAGGATCGCCTCTGCGATCGGCCATTAGGATCCGAGCGATCCGAGCCATTCCGCCATCTGATCAATAGATAAGACGGCATCCGAAGGTCCTGCTACTGTGGACCTTCGTCTTCTTCTCGTCCGTGCCCGATAGAGGACATCCCCCGTACTGCCAGCTGCCTCCCCTGTCCCCCACTCGTGCCTCCAGCTCACCAAACCGTTGCTGGTCTTCCCCAAAATGCCATGAGACCCCAATTGGGCCACGTGACCCGGCCGAGCTCAAAATAGAATTCTGAGAGCTCGGCCATGGCCCGACCTCTTGGGTTCTCTCCAGCCTGAGCCAACCCTTTAGAAGCTTCCTTAAGCTCGCCTGAGGCTATAAATAGCCTCAGCAATCCTTCCTCTGCCCTTTTGCTGATCAAATGACCCCGATTTCCCTCAGCCTTCATTTCGCCATTATCGTCTGTCCAAGCTTGCGTAGGAGATCCAGGAGCTTCTGAACTGCTGATAGTAGGCTCTCCTGACGTTCAGGATCCTTTGCAGCATTTGGAACCGCAGCTAGAGCCAGCCGATCCTTTAGTCGAGCTTCCCGAACCAATCCGTCAAAACCAGCTATCCCCCTTACTGGATTCTAGCCAATGAGGCTCGAACCCTTCTCCTTTTGATGTGTATGAGTCGGTATTGTCATCTCGAACCCATGGGTATCGAGATTAAGTTCTAGGCTAGCCCAGAAAGATCAAATCGATCGATTGGATTAAATTTCTTAAGGATCGTCTCGGTCAAGCAAGGACCCGGCGATCCAGACTATCCCAGACCCTCAGACCAGAGGGCTTCGATCCGCTTCACCTCCCTGATGGTGTATGGATCGAGCCTGGGGTCTGGCATGGCCTCTGTGGGAAGAATTATCTCCCCACAGTAACTCCAATGGAGGAGTCCTCGGGTGAGCAAGGTCTGGCCGATCCAGACCGGCTCTGTGGCGGCCCTGCCCCGCCGTGGTCTTGCTAACTCTTAAGTTAATATGATTACGGTGGAGGGGTCACCAAATGACAAGGTCCCCACTTAGAATTGGATTAGACACACATTCTAATCCAACTTAACTAAGGACTTTGTCATTCTTAAGGTAAAATTTCACTATATGAGTATACAAGAAATGCAGAGTGCGGAAGCAATAATAAGTAAAGCGCTGAAACAAAATATTTAACCTGCATTATTACAACCTTTAACAAGTTTAAAGAGCTGAAAAATAAACTCTCAACCTCACAAAGCAGAAAGAAAAACTAAGTCTAAGGGTCTTCAGGAACAAACTCCTCCTCCAATGGCAAGGCCTCCACTAGATCTACTGCTTCAAGAAACTCAGAACCTACCATTATCAGTTTCATAATGGTAGGGCCCCAACCAATAAAAGAAAAATTGATTAGACTATTGTCTAAGTACATTTTAGGGTACAAGTTTATTAAGTTAATTGAATATCACCATAAACCAATACAAAAGCGAATAGGTGCAGAAAGTGTAAGAAAAGAACAGTATAAAGCTATAAACAAATAATTTATAACTTAAACAACTAGGAAGTAAGCACATACCTCCTCCAAGCAACTGCAACAAAGTCAGGTAAGTAAAAGAAAGACTAAACAAATACTGTAAAGAAAATATATCCTAAACATGCTTATGATCAAAATGGAATTATGCTAAGTGACATAATAGTAATTGAACATATAAAACATTATAAAACTGAAAACATAACTAACATCCTATATATGTATATGAAAATAGTAAATAAGACTAGCATCCTATATGGAAATAAGGCTAGGAAAGTGTAGGAAAACTATAAGTAAAACTAGCACTGAAATGCAGAATATGTAAAGTAAAATAGTAAGATCAAAACTAAAATCTGACTTGTCTTTTCAAGCCACTCAAACTGTAAGTAAAGAAAGTAATACTTAGCCTGATGGGCTAAGGCAGAAGCTCTGAACTGAATATCACTGAAACCTCTTAGCCTGATGGGCTAAGGCAGAAAGTACTGAACTGAGTAATCACTGAATAGAAAACCACCCTCAACTAGTACTCACCATATCCAATCTTGACTAATAAAGTCATATGAGTGCAAAATCTATTTCTCGCCATCCTGGGAAATCATCTCAACCAGACATGGCTAGACTTACCGACAAAACCAATCCCACGTGCTAAACCAGACTCAAGGATTGGAGAGGCGTACTAGTTAGGTCATAACGTACTAAAAGACTGAAACATTGATAAAATATGAGTGATATGTTATGCAATTCAAAAGTAACATGAGATACTTATCAAATATCCTATGTCAAATATATATGTACAAGGTAGGAGGCTCAAAATAAGGTATGCAAAGCATCAAAGTCAAAGTGAGCAAGAGACTCTACTAAGACACAAGTGATATCCATTGTTGTCTACTTTATTCATTCTATCTACTCTAAGTTACATAAGTTTCAGAATCATCAATTCTTACACAGTCTGTAACTTAGAATTACGAACCTATAAGTTAAAGATAATTAGGACTGGCCAAGTCCTAACTATAACTAAATCAAATGATGACTATATGATTTAAATAAACAAATTATCATCCTAGTTTGATATTTTAATTTACCCCAAACCCATCTTGATTAGCCAAATCAAGATGGAAGGATTAAGGATTAAACTCCAAATGATGGGTTTAATCACTCAATCCAACGGTACAACTAAGGGTCTAAAGCTTAGAACCAAAATCTCACTGATTAAGTTAAGGCAAATCCTAATGAAAAAAAAAAATCAATTCATTAGGATAGATCTCTATCCTAAACTCTAAGATTTAAAGGTTAAATAATCATTTAAAGAAATTTAAGAAAATCTATAATCTAATAAACTTAAGGTTTCACCTATTGAGTAACCCAATTTACTCAATAGATGAACTCTAACCTAAGATCTATTCGTAATCTTAGGAATTAAAGCTCTTAAATACTAAGAGTATCTCTCATGACACACATCCTAACTAATATTAAAAGACCTAAGGGAAGATCTAAGAATGTTAAAGGAAAGAGTAAACATTCACATTTTACTTAGGATTTTTCCTTAAAAGTTTAATATTGAAGTTTTAATCAAAATCTAATTAAGGCTTAAACTTATTTAATTTTTTTTCTAAATCATTCTATCTACTATTTATAATGATTATAAAATGATTTTAGAGCTTTAGAAAGTCAAACCCTAAATTTGGGCAAAATTACCATTTTGCCCCTACTTAAGGGTTTAAAAAATCAAATTTTGATCTAAAGTTCTAAAACTAAAATTTTCTATTAGAATTAATTTCTTACTATCTAATTTAAGATTAGACAGCAACTACACTAAATCTGGGTGATTAATAAGCCTTATGAGGTTAAATTAGTAAATTTGACTCATAGGAGCAATTTAGTAATTTGGCTAAATGAAATCTAAATTTTATTTTAGTTTACTGTTATTTGTTGTCTAAGCTTTTCATAGAACCTAATTTTACTGAATTCTGATAAGTATTGGCCAAGTTATGGCCAATACAAGATCTAGGGTTTAAATGGTAATTAAGGGATTCTCAATTAAGGGTCAAAATCCTAACTTTGTTAATTAGGACCCAAATTAAGCAACTGTGGCTAGGGTTTATAATTGGTCCACTGATCACAATGACATGTTATGGCCTAATTTGGATCTAATTTGACTAAGTTATGACCTAATTAGGATTTAGGGTGATTAGTGAAATTAATCACCCAATCATAAATCCAACCTTACAGCTAGGTTCTAATTGACTCTATGAGTTCTCTAAAACTTAAATCACTCAATTTGGATTATTAGATTTGCTAATATTCACTAATCAAGTTTTAGAGTAATTAAAGATAATTAGCAAATCTAACCTTTGGATCTAAAATATTTTTACATATTACTGTTAATTATATTTTTCTGATCTAAATTGATATTTGGATCATCTAATTTGGAGTTCAATTGACCAAGTTATGTCAATTGAAGTTCTAGGTCTAATTAGGGTAATTAGGGTTAGATCCTAAATGTGATTAGTTAAATACTAATACAAACAGCAAAATTAACCCTACTAAAATATTCATTAGGGTTTTATGAGTATTTTAAGACCTATATTGGGTATGTTTGGGTGAACACACACAAAGTTATAAGCAAATGAAGTTTTGTGACATTTTGGGTTCAATTTAGGAATCCTAAATGACACTATGTTAAATACTCATCCAAACTGAGATTTGACAGGGCCAAAATATTCCTCATAATTTTCTGATTCCAATGATATATAATTTTGCCATACTTGATTTTACAGATTGAGAATTATAAGTATGTAAAGTTCTGTTAATTTATTTAAATTTATTAAATCAAACTGATTAACAAATTAATCTTAATTTCCCTAAATTCTATTATTAGCTGGCCCCACCACTGACCACTCGGCAAAAGAAGCAGGCGCGTCCAGGATTGAAATCACACGGGTCAGATCCCACCTGACCCGACCCGACCCCAAGAAAAAAAAAAGGGGAGGGTCATCTTCCCTGTCAGATGTCAAAGAAGGGGACCTAGGGCATCATGTAGATTGGCGTAAGGTTCACTTCATGGCGTGAGGAGCCCACCGATTGAAAGCTCAAAAGTTGATCTTTAATCTAATCTATCTCTCGCATCGACTCACTCTAAATCTTAGTCATTAAGGTAATGCCCTAAATATGTTCTATGTTAAGATAGAAGCTCGACAAAATGAAATATTTCGCGAATGGAAGAAACACTCGATCAATTCATACGAGTTCAATTTAATTAAAGCAGTTAATCAATGCAATTGTATTTGTGCCCACATAATGGAATATTGAAATTGAATTGAAGGAGGAATTGGGACTGAAGTGAAGTACCTAAATGAGAGCAGGATGATTCACCGAGCCTCAAGATGAAGAAATGAATGCTAGAACTTGGAAGCACCGGACAAATTCGAGTGATGCACACATGGAATGGATCGAGACCAGAAAATGGGAAGTTCTTGAGCGGTGCTAATGGCACGCGGCAGGCGAAAGCCGCGTGCCTGCCTGCGCGACACGCGCAAGTCCGCGCGCGACTTTGCGAAGGAGATGAGTCTGGGTCGTCCAATCAGGATGGCCTGATCAACGGCTTAGATTGGCGCCGTCTATTTTGACAGTGGAGGAGATGTTTAAACAGACGGTATCAATTAATTTCAATAATATTATTTAAATTATTTAAACATCTTTTATTAATTATAATTAATTAAGTAAATGCATTCCAAAAAAAAAATTCCTATAAATTACCCCTAGCTAGTTGAGGGGTGCTGATCGCAACTGTGCGATTAGATTTTTAATTTGATGAGTATTTAATTATCTCAATTTTCAGGCTATTTAACTAATATTAAATTATTCGACAAAAATCCAATGACATCCAAATGCATCCAAAATTTCACCCCTAGCTAATTTGGGGGTTCTGAATGCAATGGCGAAGTCAGATTTTTAATTTGAGCTTTAAATAAAAAGTCAATTTCTAGGATTTTAAGATTTTTCAGAATTTCTGATTTTGATCCAGTTGACTCCTAGTTTGACCTAGGTTTTAGAGATAAGTTCTAATTTACTTAATTAGTGAACTATAACCTCAATTAAGACTTAAATTAACCTTAATTAACCTAAGTAACAACCTGGGTTATTACAGGCTCACAGGGGGCTTCGAGTCCCAATCGACGCGTTTGACCGCGGTGATCGTGTAACGATCGAATTCTGGCCGAGCCGTGGGCTGGATGCGCCGAATTTTGGCGATTAGGATTTCCCTAATCGGTCCCCTCCTTCGGGACGATGGAGTGGAGACGAAGGCACTGTGCGGACCGGGTTGACCCACGACCCCCGCGGTGCGACAGTGCCGGGTCTCCCGGGCCCCGGTCGACTTGCGCGTTTTGGATTTAGGCCGAACTGTTTTAATTAAAATAGAATTATTGGACAATAATCAAATCATAGGATTTTGATTAAATAAAAATACAGAATGTATTATTTGAATAACTTTCAATCCACTAGTCTAAACCCTATGATATCATATATGAAAATGATCAAAAAAATCTCAGGAACCTAAATATAAAATAAAATCATGCATCTGATAGTTAGATCTTTAATTATTACCTAATTATAGTGGATCTTAATTAGGGCAAATTAGTAATTTTACTTATCCAAATTTCATGTTTAGGGTGCCATTAGTTCACTTGTGATGACTAGATTGTATGTGCTAAGTAGATTATTTTTCGGAGCTCTGTAATTTTAGTTATGCCCTAATTTTGTTAAAATATGATTTGTAAATATTAGGGTTCATACTCATTGGATCTTAGCAAACTTAAACTCTGATTTCTTGTATGATTAATTAGAACTTGTATGCCAAATATCATGTGATTTGAATGGTTGGATTCTTACTTATGTGCTAATCCTTTTTGATTGGAATTAGGGTTTGATTAGCACTAAGTAACCTTTGTTTTAAAACTTTGATTAACAATCTGACTTATAACAGTAAGTTTAATGTAATGAATTCATCTTTATAAACTTATTAAGTATACTTGAATAAATTCAAAGATTTAGAATCTTAAATATCTTAATTAACTTAAGAAATCTTAAGATTTGGATCAAGCTTCTAAGACTTGATCAAGATCTGAGATTGCCACCAATAATACATAATTAATTCACTGATTTGACATTGATTCTTTAAATATATTCTTGATTTTGCATAAGGCATGAGAAGGGATCAAACCCTAATCTACTTAAGGAGAATCTAAATCCTTAAGAACTCTAACTTAATTGATTTGATTTCAAGACTATGAAATTCCAATAATGCATTTGATTTATTATTAATTCTAAACATTTGAATTAGACAAATTAAGGTTAATAACAATCCTTTGTGATTTCACCATCTGAATCAAACCTTAAGATCCCTGATTTTCTCTTAAGTAATAAATCTGCATAAAAGATCATTAATGTTATATTGATTAAATAAGTGATCAAATCCTTAACAATATGTTTGATTTAGATCTCATAATTGTAGTTTAAGTGTGATCAGATGACTTAATCATCTGATCTAATCATCCTAAATCTAATCATAAAATAGAACCTAAGAGGTTAATATCAACATCTAGAAGGGAGATCTTGAGTGTCTCTTCATAAGATCATCTTGAATAATTTAAAAGACCTAATTTCATATATCATGAGGTAGGAAGCCTTGTATAACTCCTTGAGTTAGAAGTATAGAAGATCCCATTACACTAGATATTGATCTTATTCTCCTTGTGGTAGTAATCCCTTAAGACGTTAGAAAATATACATCTCTTTGTGGTAGAATCCATACTAAGTGATCCTTGATCACATTTTGTTTGATGAAACCTTGTATAGGTCTTACCTATTAGTTTAGACCTTTATAGACTTGATAATTCCTTGCTTTATTAAATAGACTTGATTGAACCTTGATTACTGGGTAATGCAGTATAGTATACCCATATTACTGGTCCCCAGTAGTATTCAGGATTGGTTGATTCATTCTAATAAGGACTTATGAGCAGGTTCTATCTTGCGGGATTAGGCGAATATAGTCCCATTAGAATAAATCATTCAAACTTAAGAGTGTATTAAATGGGTACTCAGTCCTTAGTTTAATTGAAAGACAAGTTGCCAACGGGCAATGCCTCCTAGCGAAGATCGCTTCAATAGGTATGGCTCAAGTAAACTAAGTAGTGAGACTTACCTTCCTTAACACACTGAGTATGATTATGAGTATAGCATCTCAATACTTAGCTTGAGATACAAAATCACCATCAAATGATACCTTCTAATGAAGACCGCTTTGTTAGGATGGTCTAATCAACCTAAGTAATGAGAACCACTCTTCTTGCAGTATACTGAATATGTGTATACAATCACCCTATTTAATGATCATCAACAAATAAGTAAATTTAACTAAACATCGATCTAGAAACTTGGAGTCAGAATCCTTTTAGCAGGATTCTGCACAGTGGAGACTTAGGATTCATTACTATTTCTTACTATAATATTCATGGATTTTAGGTTTTCATTCATTCAACATAATGGCATAAGCATAAGCATAAACATGAATTGGACTCATTCCTTCTGTTGTGACACATGGTTATCAGTGATACAGTAAGAGATATGGAATATTATATACACAGACTAGGGGAATTTCAGGGTGCATCTGCGTCACCATACTGACTTCCTAACTGTTGTTCTTATATTGGACCGTACTACTCATAAACCTTCAGTGATAGTTCTGTGATATACCGTAGTATAGCATATTTGTGAGCATTGTTTCAGTGGCATATAGTACAGCTTATAGCATCCTTCTCAGCATAAAGTTTCTTTTCACTTTCAGTTTTGTTTGGCAATAGTTTCACATTACATAGCATTTACTACTCTGTTTACTCAGTATTTATTGTTTTTCCTCGCTTACGTGTTTTACTTCAGCTCTATTACAGTCTTACTTTGCTTGTACATTTTGTTATGTTTAGCTTTGTTTGTATAGTTAGTGCGATGTGTTAGACTTCTTGTCTAACACGGGGTACTTTTGGGATCCAGCAATTTGCTAGATCCTGAGCAGTTTACGGAGACAGGTCAGGATGACGTGCCAGAGTCTCAGGATGAGCATGTGGAGCTGTAGAGGACCGAGCATCTGTTTTTACTTATTTGCTCTTTTCAGTATTTTTGATAGATCTTTATATTTCTAAATTTAAATTGGTTATAATAAAGTCTGGATGTACTTTTACTTTTCTTTTCTGAGATGGATATTTACTACTGCTTGTGATGAATGTATCCTGGATGTTTTGCTTTTAGCTTCCGCACTCTATTATACTATTATACTTAGTATTGTGATGTGATCAATATACTGGAAATGCTGATATGTATATAACGTACATTGGTTCTTACTCACTTCCCTGAACCTTGTGTACATACTTGTCTAATATCTAAGATAAGTGCTTCCTTCATATCTTAGGTATTGGCTCTCGATCCTATTCTTAGGATTCGAGTCAGCAGCCTTCAGCATGGCTCAGTTCTTACTAGCCTATTCGGGAAGATGAGATTTTAGTTGTATTCTCCCTCCCCTCCCGAGTAGCGCACCGCTCCGCCACCGAATCTTATATTATATTAGTCCTTTGCGCATGGCGACGGGGCGAGGTGCTACAGTTGGTATCAGAGAAGTATTATAAAGTGTCAGATAAGGAGGTTGTTCCTATCTACCTTATGATCTATTCTCTGTATCAGTTCAAGATCACAAATTACTAAGTATAATGAAAAGCAAACATCCCAACATTCATTAAGTTACCTCAGAAAGGAAAAGATTGATTATATTCAAAATAATGACATCCTAGGAATTAAACGCACATAATACTTGATTTAACATATACATGTTTCTAAAATTTAATACTGGCATCTTAGGATCTGAACGAACTTAAGAATAATGGTAAGATAAAATACTTATGTGTTAAGTTATTTTAGGGATGGATTTCTCGCAGTCAGCATTTTGGTTCTACCTTAGGAGGTTTGACGACTATTGGAAAGATGACCTCCGAGATGGCCAGATCTATGGCAGGGTTGTTGACGGAGTATCACCTCAAGGAGTTGAGGTGTTAGATAAGATCCTTGTCAATTCATCCTTTGGAGGAACCAGTCTTCTAGCACTTGCCAAGGAATAATTAGATCGAGTTACCACCGCACTTCGCGAGACAGCTTGCCCGGAGGTGTATCATCTGGAGATCGCAGAGAACCTACTGCGAGGATCAGCAAGTCATTGGTGGTATTGGGTATACAGGAGATTAGCTAAGAGAAGCCACATGGTCACATATGATGACTTTTGTGCTGCCTTCTGGGTAGAGTATTGTAACTAGGTCATAGTAATTTTCCTATGTTATTTCTTTCCATCTCGTTTGCATATTTCGATCTATTCATGTATCTTCTCTTTTGAGAAATAATTTTTAAAATGAATGAAATTTTGGTAAAACTTTATGTTTCTAAATTTACACTACAAACTGCAGTCATGAATCTTGGTTCCCCGTCTGCTCCTACTCCAATCAAGAACACAGTCGTATTCTCAAGTGGACATGAAGGGTCCAACCTTATGGCCAACTTACTGAAGGCTTTGATTGATAGTAATGTGCAACAGGTGCAAGAGATAGTTGCTCTTATCCTCTCAGTACAGCAGTAGTCTACACCTCTTTTAGGATCCTCATTTCATCATGCGGGAGACAGAATCTTACATAGCTTTCTTCATCTACGAACCCGTACCTTCAACGAAGCACTGAACCCCATGGACACGGTAACATGGATTAAGTTAGTGGAAAAGAATCTGGCCACTATCAAGTGCCCTAATTCTGAGGCAATCCGCTTAGTAACCTACTTGTTCTAAGAGGAGGCGGAGTATTGGTGGGAAAATGAGCAGAATAGCAAATTCGCTGATTATGAAGTAGAGGACATTCCATGGGACATGTTCATGGAAGCATTCCGTGAAACATTCATCCCGGCATCAGCCCAAGCAATACTGGAGGATAAACTCCTCCATCTCACACAAGGAAATAATTCTGTGTTCGATTACGAACAAGAATTCAGGAGACTGTCATGATTCGTTCCAGATTTAGTGAGAACAGAGGCATCCAAATGCCACCATTTCCTGAAGGGTCTGAGAGATTCTACCAAAGCACACTTAGTATCTCGTCAGATCAAGACCTTGACGGACTTAATCGAGGCTGCCCATCTACAAGAAGGATTCCAAGGTTAGTTAGACTGGAAGAGAAAGGCAACAGTTATGCAACCATGAAATGAACGCTTTGGTCATCACAAAACGGCCAGAGTCTACAACATGGACACTACTCAATCTCAACCCCAGAACTTCGAGTGCAAAAGAATACATCTATACGAGAAATGTTACCACTTCGGTGGTGTATGTTTTACTTGTGGACGAAAGGGCCACTGTTATTTTGAGTGCAAAGAAAGAAATACCATCGACGGAGTGCTCATCAACCACTCTCATCACAAATAAACCTTTCGTGCTCAACCATTGAACCAAAGAGAGCCTGCTCCTGCGATAATGCCTGCTCCAACTACAAACTCAAGGGCCAATGGACCTACGCAAAGGTCGACTTACAGCCGTCAAGATTTGGGAACACAGAACAAGCAACCCTCAACTCCTGCCAGAGTATACATGCTAACTCCGCCTTCTGCTCCTGAGATAACGACGTGGTGTCAGGTACGCCTTAATTACATTTTTTTTTTCTTGCTGTATTAATTGTTCCTTACTATTCCAGTATTTCAACTCTTGAATAATTATCCTTAAATAAATTATCATAACTATAGGCACATTAACAGTAAACAACACAACTTGTAATGTTCTATTCGATACGGGAGCAAGTCATTCCTTCATATCAGAAGAATGGGATATGAGACTTAAACTGCAGACCTATAAATTAGACAGTTCCTTAAGCATCGAGCTACCGTCTGGCGCCCATATGCAGTCCCAACAATACTGCAACTTAGATATTCCCATTAAGGATCAAGGTTTCAGGGCTAAGTTAATTCTATTGCCAATCACCAATTTTGACATAATTCTAGGCATGAATTGGTTAAGCCAGCATGGTGCCTCTATAAACTGCCAAAAGAAGAAAATAACCTTGGGCAATGGAAGAAATCCAAGATCTTTCATTGGAAAATTTAGCATTCAATCATCGTTAATCAATACCATGATAGCAGAAAAGCTAGTCAAGAAAGGATGCAGTGCGTACCTCGTAACAATGTTAGGAGAAAAGAAGGAAGTCGTACCTCTTTCTGAGAACCTTATAGTCTGCGAATTTCCTGATGTTTTTCCTGAAGATCTACCAGGTCTTCCTCTGAGTAAAGAAGTAGAATTCGCCATAGAAGTAATTCCTGGAACTCAACCACTGTCAAAACTTCCATATCGTATGGCGCCAAAAGAACTCCAAGAGTTAAACAATCAACTTCAAGAATTATTAGAACTTTGGTCTCATCCATCCAAGTTCATCTCCTTGGGGAACGCCAGTGTTGTTCATTAAAAAGAAAGATGGATCGATGATGATGTGCATCGATTATAGAGAGTTAAATAAAGTAACCATTAAGAATAAGTACCCTCTGCCTCGTATCGACGATCTGTTCGATCAATTATCTGGAGCAAAAGTCTTCTCCAAGATAGACTTGCGGTTCGGCTACTGGGCTGAGCCCGTTTAATTAAAATTCGATGAATTGGATTTATTTTCCTAAAGGAAAATAATCCAATTAATCCAATCATAGGAAATTTTAATTAGAAAAATACTGAATAGATTAATGCGATAAATTTCAATCCACGTGTCCAAACTATATAATATTATATCTCAAATTGATCAAAAAACCCTCAGGAATAAGAATATAAAATAATATTGAACATCTAATGGTAAGATTTTTCCATTATACCTAATTATTACAGATCTTGATTAGGGCTGATTAGCATAACCATTTAACCAAATTGCATGTTTAGGGTGCCATTAGTTTTCTTTTGATTAATAGAATGAATGTGCTAAGTGATTTATTTTTTTGATATTTGTGTTTTAACTTATGCCCTAATCTTATTAAACCATGATTAGTGCAAATTAGGGTTTCTAATCTTTAGATCTTAGCAAACTTAGGCTCTGATTAATTGTATGATTAAATAGAACTTATATGCCAAGTTGCACAAAATTATGATGGTTGGATTTGTATTTATGTGCTAATCCTCTTGGGTTGGGTTAGGGTTTGATTAGCACTAATCATCTTTTGTTCTTATGAATTTTTCTATTATTATGCTTCATGACAGTAAGTTAGATGTATTGAAGCCTTGTATGCAAAATTATAATGTATAATTTGAATAAAGCTAAATTTGAAGATCTTAAATATCTTAATTAACCTTAAGAAGTCTTAAGACTTTGATCTAGCTATTAAGACTTGATCTAGGTCTAAGATTACCACCAATAATATATACCTAATTCATTGATTTGGCATTTGATCTATAAATGAACCCTTGATCTTAATAGGACATGAGCAGGGGTTAAGCCCTTACCTGCTTAATTAAGATCCAAACTCTTAAACCTTAATTAAATGGACATGATTATAAGATAATGTAATGAACATTATTCTAATAATGCATGTGATTTGGTATTGATCTTAAACATTTGAAATAGACATGTTAAAGAATAAAAAAATTATGTGATTGCTTAATCTGGATCTAAACTTTAAATCTTTGATTTTTCTCTTAAATAAGACTATTAGTATGAAAAGATTTATAGAATTATATTGATTTCGTAATTGATCTAACTCTAATAACATCCTTGATTTAAATCCCATAATCTTAGAATAAGCTATGATCAGATGACTTAATCATCTGAATAGATCACTCTAAACCTAAATAATAAGTAAAACCTAGAATGTTAGCATTAGAATTAAGAGTGTGAGATCTTAAGTATCTCAACATAAGATCATCTCTAAAATATTTTAAAGACCTAAATTAAATATACATTGAGGTAGGAGAATTTGTATAACTCATTAAGGTAGAAACTTAGATGATCCCTTAACTTTAGAAGTTGATCATACCCCTCATGCTAGGAATCACTTAAGATATTAGAATGATACCTCTCCTTGTGGTAGAATCTATATTATGTGATCCTTGATTACATTTCTTGGAAGTCTTGTATAGGACTTACCTATTTAGCATAGGAATTAATAGTCTTGATAAACCTTTGATGATTAAATAGAGTTATCTAAATCTGGATTATTAGTTGGGTATAGTAGAGTATACCCATAGTAATGGATTATTTCAATAGTACTCAGGAATGGTTGAGTCACTCTAAGTAAGATTTATCTTTGGGCTATCTTATAGGTTTAGGCAAATACAACCTTGCTTAGAGTAAGCCAATCAATCCTAAGAGTGTATTAAATGGGAACTCATTCCTTAGTTTGATTGAAATACAAATCGTCAACAGGCAGTGCCTCCTAGCGGTCAATAGGTGTGGCTCAAACAAACTAAGTAATTAGAATCACCTTCTTTAAGACACTGAGTGTGATTGTGAGTTGGGCATCTTAATAACTTAGCTTACAATACAAATCTCCAATGAGCGATGCCTCTTATTGAAGACCACTTTGTTAGGGTAGCTTAATCAAACTAAGTGTTAAGAACCACCTTTCTTGCAAACGTGTTAAATATATGTATATAATCATCCCATATAATGATTTTTAAGTAAATCTTCAACTATAACCATTTATTGTTCAAAAAGCTAGGAGTCAGAATCCTTTTAGCAGGATTCTGCACAGTGGAGACCTTGAATTCATCATCGGTATTCAAAGTATTATGGATTTCTAGATTTTCGTCATATAGAATAGAAGCATGGGCATAAACATGAGCATGAGCATGATGAATAATTCAGCAATGAATTATGGGTTACGGAATGTTACATACCTTAACTGGTGAATTTCAGGATGCATTGGCATCATAGTAGATTGTATTCCCAAGTAGGTGTTTGTATACATTGGACCGTATAACTCATAGCCTCTTAGTGACATATAGTAAATTTATTATATTATATTAATTACAGTAAATTGTATTCCCAACTGGGTGTATTATTTATTTACTTTATTATTTAATTAATTAAACTCAATTTATTAATCAAAATTAAATAACCAAACGCACTCCAAAAAATCCAAAAAACTCACCCTTACCTAATTAAGGTGTGGGGAACTCAAAAATGAAATTAGATTTTTGATCGGAGGTCAGTTTAATTATCTTGTTTTCCTAAGTATTTAAAATATTATCAAAATATTCGGAGAAAATTCGATGACTGCCAAACACTTCCAAAATATCACCCCTAGCTAATTTGGGTGTGGTGAGTCCAATGGTGGACTCCATTTTCATTTCTGAGGTCTAAATAAATTAAGCATTCTCAAAATTACCAAAAAATCAAGAAATATTGAAAATTGCCAAACGATCACCAAATCGTACGAAAGATCAAAATAGAGACTCCTAATATTATTATAAGACTAATGAAAAATGATTATAGTCGATTAGGTCATTAATTGATGGGTAAGAACACTATGGTTATTACAGACTCCCCTCTTTAAAAAGAGTGTCGCCCACGACACACAACAATTAAATATCAGGAAAATCTGAAAATGCAAAGGGAAGTCTATAAAAATGATAATGAAAATGAAAGGAAAAAATCTATTTTACTAGAAATAGCAAGAGCTTGTGGCAAGTGCTAGGCTAATTTCTTGATCCATTATGCATTGCCAACCAAACTACGCTTGAACAGAAGAACTTTCTTATGGGTCTCTTCTAATAACACGGAATCAGAAAGTTGAGAGTCTCCTACTTCAGTCCAAGCAACGGGATTTGTACATCTTCTTCCAAAAGAGTTTCATAAGGAGTCATACCAATACTGGACTAATGACTATTAATGTAGGCAAACTCAACTAACACTTAATGATCTTCCTATGATCCACTGAAGTTTATAACACAGAGACGCAAGAGAACATTCAGAATTTAACTTATTCATTCAGCGTGACTATCAATCTGGGGATGTACCACAGTACTCATACCTTAGATGGTCCCCGGGTCTTGCTGAATAGTTAATCATAATTCAGATGTAAGTATGCCATCTTTTCCTTACAAATATCATTCAGTGTCTCGAGTATATAAAAGATCATTAAAGAATGGAGCTTGACTAACCCTTTTACTGAGTCATAATGGAGAATTTGAAAAGAAAAGAAATGGCTTGGTGAGTCTATTGATGAACACCAATTTCACAACACCTCCTTGGTTAGCTCTTTGGCAAAATTATAATTAACCATGGAGATGGAAGACTACTTCTAAAAGAAATTCTTAACAGCTTAAGAAGTCTACTAAGCCTCTAGTGCACAGCCTCCACCAACCATAGGTTAGGCATATAGAGATAAAGATGACTGTACCTCTTTTAGTGCTCGGCCACCAGAAGGACTTCTACAAAAGCTAAAACAACCTATTGCCACCCAATAATATTAAAGGAACAGACACCATGTAATTTCTGTAGACTCGTCTACAGCCGAATTTACAGATTCTATACTTATCGTTCACTTTTCTATTATTGGTGAAACTATCATTCTAAACTATATTTAGAGTACAAAATTTTAGGATCCATAAGATCCTACCATCAGGGTAAACTCAGCTGAATGGTCCTATAAAAGTCAAAGCATTAGAACTTATCAAGTTCTAACTTCAATAAATCAAAGTTGCTTAATGAAGTTAAATGGTTTAAATCAATCGTCTTATTTACACTAGGACCAAACTTTGATATAATCTATCAAGATTAAGAGTCAAGAGATCAAACTCCAAATATGGTGTTCAAGTCTCTTAACTTATGATTCTTAACACACAAAGGGTTAGGATTTCTAATCACTTAAAAGCTAAAGTTCTAATTATCAATTTAGGTAGGAACTCAGCAAACTAACTATCATAATAATAATAAGATTTACTTAGATACTATGGCACTTCCATATTATCCTATCTAAGCAGAGAAATAAGCTAACTCATCTTACTCCTTACTAAGATCTAAACAGATACTAAGGTAAACTATTTGTTATTCTAACTAAGAAGAAGAGAAATAAGATTTTTATCTAAGCAGCACAAGAACAAGGCACTACTCAAATCCTAAATTAGGAAGCTAACTTAATTCCTAATGCTCCACAATGAAGAATGGAATTGCAAAAAGTTAAGATAGGAATGACTGAAAATGTTGAAAAATTAAATTTGAAATCAAGCCTGATGCGGATCCTGCCTTCAATGGTGACAACTGGAAACAAGGGCATGCACCCTTTAAAGAGCAGTAAGAAGATTAACTGTTTAAATGACCCTAGGTTGTTACCCTTTAAACAAGGGCATTCACCCTTTCAACAAGGGCATGCACCCTTTAAATGACCCTAGGTTGTTACCCTAGCTAAAACTAGATTAATTAAGCTAAACCAAGGTTTGATTTTGATTCCATTGGATTCAATGGGTCATTTAAACCTAAACTTAGAAGTTTGAAATCAATCGGAGCTAAATTGGAGAATTTGATATTTTTGGCTATTTTTAAGTCCTGAAAAATACCTAAATTATTTCGATCTCCAAATTGAAAATTGATTTCATTTTTGAATTCCTCATACCCTAATTAGCTAAGGGTGAATTTTTGGGATTTTTTGGAGCTCATTTGGCCCTAAATTGAAATTGAATAATTTTTGAATAATTTAAATATTATTTAAATGATTTTAATTAATTAAATTAAATTATTTAATAAAAATATTTCGGTGGGATTTGCTGTCAGGACCGCGGCAGATCCGCTGCGGGGCCTCGACAGCGGCTCAATGGATGCGTGTGCACAAATCTTGGCGTGTGATCAAACGGCGCTGATCACTCTAGCCCGGGACTCTTTTGCCTCGGTCGGATCTAAGGCTTGATCCGACGGATGAGAAGGCGCCCGCTGTTCGTTAATTTGGATTCCATCAGGCCATCCATCGCCAACGGTTCCGTGGATCAGATGGCTGAGGAGAGATCCCAACTGTTCATCTTCGTCCTCGTTCGCTTCCAGCCCCGACCTCGAGGATCTACCGTACGTGCCACGTCAGCCCGATTGGCCATGCCTTCACCATATCCCTCTGGCCGTTAGTATTTCTTCCCTGATTGGCCAAACCCGGTAGAGGGGCTCAGTGGGGGTCGACCTCCCAATTAAGGAAGGCCGAGGCTACCATTTGTTTTCCCGAGCCTGGTTTGCTGGCTCCCAGCCTTGCCACCCGGACCTAGGCACCTTGAGGCCTATAAATATCTCCTCTGATCTCACAGTGAGCTCCTTTGCTCATTGTGAGGCTCACCTTCCCCTCTGCCCTCCATTCCCAGCTCCCAGCTCCCAGTTCTTCCAAGCTTTCCCAGCGATCGAAACTGCTGCATCTGCTGATTGAGGGTGAGGTCTGGAGTTCAGACCCCCTTGTAGAGCTCTTGGAACCTTTAAGTGCACTCGAGAGGGCCTGCATTCACTATGAGTCTTTGAACCAAGGTACAGTTCCTTCCTCCTCTATATCGAGCTGAATCCAGCTTTTTGTCTCTCCTCAAACCTTAGATGCTGAGTAGGACCACACCTTAGATCCTCCACATTCGAGCGAGTCAAAAAACATGGTCTGGCAGTGACCCAGAGGATGAATCCGTCGTTTCTGTGCACCGCCAGACGGAATCCTGGTTTCGCCAAATTCGACGTCTCAAGTAGGAATTAGCTGCCTAGCTAGTATTAGATTCCTCTGGGCGATAATTGTAATCTGGTATCGATGGGTGGGCTCGACCAGATCGATCGATTCGATTAGAATGATCGATCCAGTCGTGAGCCCAGGCGACAAAAATCACGGAGTAGCACTCCAACGATCCAGGCCACCTCCAAACCCCTCGAGTCGCCCTATCGCTCCCTCCTTGATCCCTGAACGTGTAGGGATCAAGATCGAGGCGACCCGTGCACTCTGTGAGGAGAATTTACTCCTCACAGGTGCACCAGCTGAGGAAGTCTCGGCCGAGTAGTCATTTGGCGAACCGGCGCCTCCCAGCTAGGGTTTCTTGGCTCGATCTGTGCGTCTAGAATCAGGGAATGTGTAGCCGCCGAAATTGCGGCGTGGCGTGGCCAGAGCGCGGTGAATTTGGCGCTGGAAGCCCATCTCAAAAATTAGGGCTGAGGATGCGTCGGAGAGGAAGACGAAGGCGATTTCGGGAAGGGTCGACCCCCGACCCACGTCTTTTTAATTTGGGCTGCGGATTATTATCGAATTTTTAAATAACATTTTTAAAGGTTTTGAATTTCATAAATCAAAACCTAAAGTTCTAATTTAAATAAAAATACAGAATGAATTAATTAAATAACTTCAGTTATACAGATCCAAATAGTATGATCCAATATACCATTTGAATCAGAAAAATTCAAGGAATCTGAATATAAAATAAAATTCCAAATCCAATGGTTGGATTAAAAATTATTTGCCAAACCTTCTTTGTTCTTAAATAAATCATATAAAATCAGCTAAATATCCAAATTGTGAGTTTAAGGGCTCTGATTGCTCCTTGTACCCTAAGAGACAATTTTAGACCCTTAAAATTAATTTTGGATAATTAATTTTCTTAATCACTCCTTAATCACCCTAATCATGGATTAGTGAGTTAAACACTAATTAAGCCTCTGTTTTGGGTGAGGATTGTTCCTAATCTCACATTAAGTCCATTAGAACCTAAAGTGTAAGACTAGATTGCCCTAAAGTGTCTTAAAATCACTGATCACCCTAAGTGCCTTAATTAGGTGATTAGTGCTAATTAAGACCATTTAGGTCATCAAAACCTAAATTAAGGGTGTTTCCCACTTCATTATGTATTATGGAACCCGTTAAAATAGATTAGAACAAATTTGAGTACTTAAACCCTAAAATCCCAATTTTAGCCTTAAGAGGGGCATTTTGGTCATTTTGACCACAATGTGATTTAATGTACTTTAAGGATTGAAAATTTCAGTAAACTACTATAAAATGGGTTAGTTATGTGCTCTGATATCTAAAAATAAAAATAGAGTTAATGTGATCCTTAGTCCATGAAATCTTTATTGGAATCCTTAATTAAGATAATTAGATCTTAAGTATTTCCTTATAGAAATCATTTGGACTTAACCTTTAAATTAATAATAGAAATGGTCAATTATCTCATTGATAAGTTTAATTACAGATAACTTAAGAACTTAGTGTCAAAAGATAAGAAATTGGAAATGTTTAAGTTAAAAATCTAGTTTAAGATCTAAAGTGATCAAAACTTAGACTCTTAGATCTTAAGTAATCTAGAGATATGATTATAAGCTTAAATGTTAATCAAAGGAAGTAAATGATTAAAACATCATCTTAATAAGTGCAATATAGTGTAACTATAAGTTTAGATTCCAAAAGAAGCATAAATTAAAGCCCCCAAGTTAATATCTAGTTTTAATGTCTAAAGCGATCAAATTTCAGATCTTTAGATCTTAGATCTTAGACTTAGCTCTTCAATTTGAATCAAACCATCTCCAATTGATATTCTTTAAATGATTGATTGTTTAAATCTTTTAAAACCTTCCATGTGGGTGTAGGATGATCTAATCTCTTAAGATAATGAGATTATCTTAAAGATTGAATATAGATCTTAGATTCTCAAGTTCTTAATTGATTATTTTATCTTGAAATCATTAGAATAACTTTTCATTAAGGTCTTAGTTCTTAAATCCTTCAGATTCTAGACTTCCTTATCTTGAATGTTTGGGTTTGTGTTTGAACCTTAGATCCTTTAGAAAACCATCAAGAGCCTTAAGTCTTGAACTCACTTGGAGTTCAAACTCAAGATTCTTGAATCTTGATTTCTTAAATCAAGATTTGGGGTAAAGAGTAAAATTAATAGTAATTAGAACATTGATTTGTTTTCTTAATCTATATAGTCGTCTTGTGATTTTAGGTTAGAACTTATTAAGTTCTAATGTTAATCTTAAGGTCATACATCTGGGAATTTACTTGAGAGCTGGATATTGGAGATCCTAAGCTAGTAAATGTCTCAGATTAGCTAGTTCAATAAAATAGATAACAATAGATATCACATAAGTCTAGATTGAGTCTCTTGCTTACTTTGACTAGATTGCTTTTGCATACCTTGTAATTGAGCTTTATACCTTGAGCATATTAAGAACACTTAGGATATGGATGATACATCCTAAGTTAGAATTTGTAAAG
Organism: Gastrodia elata; assembly: GCA_016760335.1. Taxonomy (NCBI): domain Eukaryota; kingdom Viridiplantae; phylum Streptophyta; class Magnoliopsida; order Asparagales; family Orchidaceae; genus Gastrodia; species Gastrodia elata. The sequence continues at coordinate 24,286,247 of CM028672.1, read as the reverse complement.
CATTTTCATTTCATCAAGTTTGTAGTGCTTTTAGTTAGTAGATTAGGTTCTGAGTATAGTATTGCCACCTCCAGTACTCAGTGTAGTATGGAAGTTACCCAGGCCTCTGAGAGGAATGGGGATGGCCTATAGGCTATGTATTTTGTTGATTTTCAGGGCTGGGATGGCATACTATAGCTTAGGCCTATTACTACTTTAGTTCAGTTCAGTTCAACTTGTATCATTTTGCCACATGTTTCAGTGATTTTTGCTTGCAGTTCAGTTAGCTTTACCACATGTTTCAGTGGTTCCTTGCTTTAGATCTTATTTGCTTTTATCACATGTCTCAGTGACCTTGCCTTATATATATTTGCATGTCGTATGTATGTTCTCATGAATTATATAAGCATAAATGGCATTTCTAGGATGCTAGATTTTTTGGATTTATTCAGTATTTGTGTTCTTTTATAATTAGCATGTTTACTGTGATCATAATCATGTTAGGATCAGATTTACATTGTAGCTACAGTCACTTTTGCTTTGAGCTTTACCTTGGTTATTTTTGATGTTTTGTGTGTCCTGACACATACTCGTTGATCACTATAGATGGATAGTTTATAGTATTCCTTTTCTTGTACAGCTTGTCGCACCTTTTAAATGCTTGCATGTTAAAATAATTTAAATGTGATATCTCAAATGTTCAGATCATTAAATTAGCCTAAAATGTACTTAGACAATTGTCTAACTGTAACCTTTTTCTTTTTTTGGCTGGGGCCCTGGCACTTGTGATACTTACAAATGTCAGATCCAGAGTTGTTCGTGGGTAGTACTGTTGGTGAGTAGCCAGTTCAGGAGGAGGATCTTCAATATGCTGTTTAGATTGCCTTGCTTTGTTTATTCAGTGAGGGCAAGAGTCTTTCATTTTCAGCTATTCATTTCAGTTTGTAATAAATAACCTTCTGAATGTATTTTACTTTCTGTATATTTCTGAGTTACTGCTTGAGTTTTTTTCCTTATTATGTTGTGTATGGGTGTTGTTTCATATTTTGCTTCCGCACTCTATTCTATATATGTATATTGATGTATGACCCTCAGTTTCAGGTGACAAGTCCTTGGGTTAAGTACAGTTGGGGTTTTGGCCTGACTTTACTTAAGTTAGGGATTTGCCACAGTTAGCATTTCGGGATTACTACAGTTGGTGTTCCGGGGTGCTACATTTGGTATTAGAGAAACCCATGGGTGTCAGATAGAGGCTATGCTTTTATCTACCTAATGGACCGTTCTTCTGTATTGCAAACATCAATATGTATAAATATACAACATTCATAACATAGTAATGTCAGTAACTCTATGCAAAATGTAGGAGGAGAATACTCCCATCCTAATGAATTTACCATCAAGAGTCTAACACAAATATAGTAAAATTCTATTCTCAGAGTCAAATGGATTCTGAAGTGTCCAATATAGACTATTATCAGGATGCCTTCAGGAGCATTTGGAGCTATAGTTTCAAATGGAGGCAGGAAAGCAACTGGCAGATTGAAGGAGTTTCATCAAGAGGAATTTGGGTCCTAGAGAAGCTCCTACAGCAAACGGTATATCGAGGGCTCAACTTTCCCATATACGCACAAGAATGGTTGAGCCGAGTGGAGTCCATTATGGAGCACATAGAGTGTCCCGAATCAATTTATGTAGATATTGTGACTGACCTGAAGGTGGATTACACCGAAGTATGGTGGTACGAGACTATGGCAAGGCTCGAGAAAAAACGTAATAGGAAGCGTCGGGAAGTCACCTTCGAGGATTTTTGTGTAGCCTTTAGGGCAGAGTACATTGATAATGTTTGAATGATAGTTAGGTTAAATGTTATTCCATTTTCAAGCAACTCTATTTGATTTACAGTTTTGGCATTGTAATTTTTAAATTCTATGATTAATGAAAATTTTTTGATTTCCCTTCCTTAAAGTGAATTCTGAGTTGTTCTTTCTTAATTAAACTAGAATGGATTCTAGATCACCCCATACTGTTACTCATATCAAGAACACCATCACCTCCAGTAGTTCTAGCGATGAGGTAGCTCACCTGCGAGCTATGGTGGCAACATTACTTGAAAACCAAGCTCAACAAGTGTTGGTTATGCAAAAATTATTAAGTGATCGTACAACCCCAGTCACGGTCACTGCTCCTGCTGTGTATGCTCCACAAACTGCTTCCTCTTCTCATCACTCGGCAGATAATCTCCTACATAATTTCCTGAGGTTGAGACATCCAACTTTCGGTGGAAACCTGTCACCAATGGATACTGCAGATTGGTTAAAAGTAGTAGAGAGGGATCTTATAGCTTGAAGGTCCCAAACTCAGAAACAGTCCATCTTGCCACCCGTCTAGTCCATGCGGAAGTAGAGTATTGGTGGGAAGAGATCAAAGGAACCAAGTTTACCGACTATGAACTAGAAGACATCCCTTGGGATGAGTTCGTAGAATCCTTCAAGACCGAGTTCATTCCCTCATCGGCCCAGAATATTATTTCCGATACCATCCTGAGGTTGACTCAAGGGAGTCATTCCGTGGCGGAATACGAAAGACAATTTTGTAGATTAATTCGTTTCGTGCTAGAAATCACTCATTCAGAATCTGCTAAGTGCCATCGCTTTCTTTGTGGACTTCGAAGTTCACTAAAGAACCAAATCGTGCAGCTCTGTCTGACTAGTTTCTTCAAACTAGTGGAGACAGCTAAGGTGATCGAGCATCACCAATCTGAAGAAGACCTTAAGCAAAAGGCACAACCACATATGAACCCGCAGGGGAATTTCAAGAGGCACGGATCTCACCCTGCAAAGGTATATCAGTTAGAAGCTTCAGCCAGCGCCGAACCAAATTCGAACTGTACGAGGCCACACCCGTACGGCAAGTGTTATCACTTTGGCCAAAAGTGTTTTAATTGTGGACGTACAGGCCACCGTGTAACGGCCCCAATATTTGGATAGGAAATTAATCCAAATATTGAGTGTTACCTTAGCACACAACACTTGAATAGATCAAATGCTAATGCTAAGTGGCCAAGTCTCTTTATGAGTATTTGTTAAGTTAAAATTGAATGAAAAAGAAAGATACATATAAATGCAGATATTCTAACATTTACAAATAAGCAATCACTCATTCATCCAAGTAGTTTTATATATATTACAGATACAACTCCATTTGATAACTGAAATAAAAGTAACTTATATAATTTAATTATTACAAGGCTTTTTAATATACATGGCAGTTTAAAAGTGAATTAAAATTTGACTATGCGGAAGCAGATTTCCATAAGGGTTCTTCAAGTACTGGGCCCTGCATTACCTGAATAAAAGGGCTCTTGCTCTATCATATTTTTGGTATTTAAATATGATAGGGCAATGCCAAGAAAAGAAGAAGGTAATTAGACTAAACAGTCTAAGTACAATTTAAAGTTAGCTATGTTTTTAGATTAACCAGATATCACAATTGTTATTTACAATTTAAGTATGCAGTGGTGCGGGACAAGCTATATAATAAGTAAGGAAAATAGCATAAGATTCATTGAATAAAAATACTCATTTTATATGTATAATTCTAACCTTTTCCCTAAAATTTAAAGATTAGAATTTAATATGCGTATGAAATGCAAACAATTTAAATGATCAAATGAAAGTATGCTAAGTAAACAATTGATACACAGTGAAGCATAAATTGAAATTAGGCAACATACACTGTATTCAAATTAACTGAAGCAATAATCAAACTGAAAATAGAGAGTATAAAGGAAGGGAGGAAATATTTTAGATTCTCAATCTAAGATAATCATAGTCTAAGACTATGATTTCGAAAGCATAACTAAATAGTTATGAAGAGATTTTTCTAAGAAAATCTCTTATATTTAAGTTAAAGTTACATTTAGGAAAAACCTCATTCTGTAGGAGTACACTACAAAATGGGCGAGGAGTTAAGCACGTCTGCTTAACCAGATACAGTGGGGAAATTGAACATTCACATTTACCCTCTCTAAAATGTGAAGTTCTAAGGAAAATATTTTCATTTGTACTCTAATTGCAACAAGGCATTTTCCCCTTTAAAGTTTTAAGAAAATCTTTATTTATGCACCAAGTCTTGAATATATGTACAAAGATAGGAGGCTCAAAGTTATGTAAGCATTTAAGGGATTTCAAAAATTGTAAAGTATGTGATATCTTTTTATTATCTAAATTTTTAATAAACTACTTTATAATTAGAGTTAATTAGACTCCAAATTGACTTATAGATATTAAATCTTAAGTCAATTTTAAATAAAGTAGAAAGAAAATGAAATACAATTTTAATAAAATAAAAGAAGGATTTATCCAAAACTTAAAAGAAAGAAAAAAAAAATGAAACATTTGAATGTTTTGAATTGAATATTAAAGCTCTCTGAATTGTTTCTAAGTCCGAAAATTTCTTAAAAATTTTGGCAGAGTCTCCTTTGTTTTTGTTCAAATTTTTTATTTTTACAATCAAATCTCCAGTTCTAAAAAAAAATAGAGTTCAGTCCTTTTTACAGAACTGCTCATTTCCGGTTCTAAAATAGAGTGTAATTCCAGTTCTAAAATAGAGTAATTCCAGTTCTAAAAATATACTGAAGTAAAATTAGCATTTATAAGAGCAACTTTATGTGATATTTCACACATAGCATTTATTTTAACATTCCTGTATTAATTTTACAACTTACCCTGCAAAGAATAACATCATTAAAGTTAGCATTTAAATATAAAGAAACCAGATTTATTTAATTTAAAAGGGCAGCAAATGATTTTAAAAGAAGAGCAGCATTTAAATCTTTATTTGATCCTTATCGCAGCATTTGTTTTATTTAAATGACATCATTTTGATTTTATAAAGTAGATAGTAGCAATTTGATTTTATGAGGTAGATAACAACATTTATATAACATGAATGACAGCAGTTTGTATGATAGTATTTGATGGCAACATTAATTTTTATTGAAATAAGACAACATTTGTTTCTTTTTGACAGTCATTGTTATTGGTATTTGGATCTTAAATAAAACATAGCAGCATATCATTATCTGATTTTAGCATACAATTAAAGAAATGACCACATTAATTTTCCTATATTAAGGCAGCACTTGATAATATCATCGTAAATGGCAGCACTTGATAATATAGCAGCACTTAACATAAATGGCAGCACTTGATAATATAGCAGTACTTAACATAAATGGCAGCACTTGATAATATAGCAGTACTTAACATAAATGGCAGCACTTGATAATATAGCAGTACTTAACATAAATGGCATCACATAACTATCTATGATTCCTATGAATCCTTAAAGTTTGAGTTTTAAAGGCAGCATATGGCTTTGTTTATAATTATGGCAGCAATAATAGAAATATTTGGAATATTTTTGAGGTGATTTTATAAGCAGCATATGTGATTTATACTTTTAATTTTTAAATGCATAGATGAAAGTAATGGCAGCAATCTGATTTATACTGAAATAGATGACAACATTCAATTAAGTAGAAGTATTTGCTCTCATAAGATAGCGGCATATTTTTTTATAATATTTATTGAAATAACAGGCAACACGTATTCCCTTTTCACTTGATAGTAGCATTGAATTACTTAAGCTCTCATTTTTACTCTTATCGATACAATTGGTCACATGTAATCGCATTTGATAAAAATAAAAATTTCAGCATATGGTAATAATAACAATACCCATTTATCTCATGATCATTTGTTGGCCAAAAAAATAGGATTCTAATATAGCAGCATTTGGTGTCTTTGAAACAATTATAAATTTTATAAAAACTATAGATGATAGTGGTATTTGTGTGACATAATTGGCAGCACCTTGTAGGTTAGTACTTAATTTCATGATTCACATTTCATAAATAGCTTTTGTAAACAAAATTGACATCAATAAATCCTCATGAGATGGATGAATAAAAAGATGTGAGTTCAATACATATTATGTAGTTTAGCTAAAATACATTTGATGATAATATTGCAACTATTGACAACATTAAATCACTTAAAAAGAATGACGGCAAGCGATTCTAATAGCAGTATTTTTATAAAGTAATTGACAGTATTTATAAAACGTGAAAGACAGTAATTATATGAAGGATAGCATTCAATTCTCTATTGTATGGTAGTAGCATGTGATTCTCCTAATTCATGTAACACTTCGTTATATAAGAGATGGAAGTAATCTCATTTCTTTAGGATGAATGAAAGTTTTTAAATTTCAAAGAACACATAACAATATTTAAACTTATAGTTTATTGGCAGCATAACAAAATTAATTTTTGCAAAATAACACACTTTATTGACAATACATCCACTGTGGATTACAGCAAATATAGTATTTTGGAATGGATGACAACTAGTGTCCTTATTTCAATTAAGAAGGCAGTAATTGAATTTCATAGCATTTGATTCATATTATAAAGGATTGCAACATTAACTTAGCATTTTAATACATATTACTGTTCAATCTGCTTTTGTATGCACACGTCAATTGTATAGCTAATTATAATACATGGAATAATCTATGAATTATTATTAGATTGAGATATCTTCATATCGTATTGCAAGATTTGCACATAAGATTTTCCCAATCTTTCAAGAAGCTATTAGGACTTGTTTAACTAATACATCCGTTAATCTTACTAGAGCAGTATGGAATAAAAAAAAAATTAATAATAATTTTAACTAAAAAAAATAATAATAATTTGCAACTTAAATTCTAGTAATAATTGCTTCCAAACACTCAAACATCTAAATTGAATAATTTTCAAAAATAACATCTATCTTTACATGGTGGAATCTCATATACCAACAATAATTTATAAAACTAATTGCAATAAAAAAAAACAGACTTGAGAGACATTATTGAAATGATCAACGCATGCTATGTTAAATGTGTACTCTAATCAAATAAGTTTCAAGAGAACACATTATTTCTACAAGTGCTGCTTTTCAATTTTTATTGCAAGATGCAGTGAAAGCAAATTCAGCTTCAATTAGAGACAATAACACAATTGACAAAATTCAAATTTCATTATAAGAAAGCCAATGTAAATCTACGAATTTTGCAACAACTTAATCATACAGTTATTTATCTTGCTGTGACGTTAGTGTCCCAGATATAATTATGCATAAAAGTAGAAGAGAGAGGGAGAGAAAGAGAGCATTAGGGCCTGCATAGATACTTAGCACAAGTAATATAACAGCACATATCCCCCTCCCTGATACTTCTAATACCCCATATAACTTGACAAATACTCTATTAAATGTGTAATTTGATTAAATCATATTTAATGAGACACACTATTTCAACAGTCACTGCTGTAAAGTTGTTCATTAATTGCAAATGTCCAACTTTATGATAAGAAAGCTAATATAGTAGGCCTACAAACTTTACATCTAGAACAACTATTCATACATTATTTAAATAGATATTCGAACATACTCTAAAGTATTATAGTTTAATTTGCAACTCAACAAGATTAGGTTTTAATACCCTTAACCATACATAGTATATAATGTTTTGAGATCATAAAAATTTTAATAACATCCAATAGAATTAGGAACACATCTAATTATTGTAAAAAAAAAATTCAAACTTGAATCTCACGACCATGATGACCATATTTGCTAGCTCTATATGACTTAAATAAAATATAATAGCAGATTTTACTCAATCTTGATGGGTTCCTTAACATAAAATCCTAAGTTATCATTGATCTTATGTAAACCACTTGATAGGAGAATTGTATGATGTACGAAATTTCTTTGAATAGAAGCATATATTATAGCAGTATTATATAGCCATGTTTAAGTATAGAATAAACCTTTCTTCAAATCACATTGATCTTATGCAAACGATACTAAGAGGAGAAATTGAAAGAAGTACCTTTGTTTCTTTGAAACTCGAAATGGAGAGGGCTTGACGAGTGGAGAGGTTTTGGTGAGTTCTCCCAGCTCGGCTAGGGTTTGGGGTAGAAAAAGAAATAGGTAAGGCATGGGTTTAATGCTTACCTGAGTTGCGATTGGCTAAGGCGAGCGGTGGAAACCACGCGTCGTTCGACGAGCGTGAAGGAGGAGGCGATCTTGGGATCAAGGATGACTTCGTGCGAATCGAGTGTCGGCCGTGCGAATGGGATAGGGTTAGGGCATGCTGATCGAATAAATGAGGATAAGGAGGAGTATTTTGAGATATATATATATATATATATATATATATATTGATTTATTTGATTAAATTGAATGTTTTATTTAATCAATATTTTTATGATAATACATTTCTAATTTAATTTTTTTTTTGAGAAATTGCTTTTTAGCTAAAATGAGTGTTACGGACTCAAAATAAAGTCAAAATTTAATTTGAAAGCTATCTTAATTATTTTAATTACTGAATTATGAAAATATAATAAAATAATCAGAAGTTTTGACTTTCTCCAAAACTCACCAAAATTTTACCCCAAGCTAATTTGGGCATGAGGAATGTAATGGTGAAGTCTGTTTCAATTCTGAAGTCAATTTAAATTAGGTATTTTCAGAATTATCTGAAACCCAAGAAAAGCTGGAAATCGACAAACGATCTCCAATTCGCACGAAATTTGAGGTGGAGACTTCTAACTCTATTATAAGAGTAATGAAAAGATTTATAGTCAATTAGATCCACTAATTTATATGTAACAACTTTTGGGTTGTTACAGACTCCCCCCCTTAAAAATTGTGTTGCCCTCAACACATAATTATTAAACTACACACTCGCAAATACTAGAAAGGAGTTTATTAAGAATTCAGTTGAAAATGGAAGATTTTAATTACCTGTTCAGTTGAAGAATTCTAGAAATTTGTGTCGCATTTCTTCCTCCTTTTCCCAAGTGGCTTCTTTTTCAGAATGATTCTGCCATTGGATTTTTATCATAGGAATACTGCGATTTCTTAATTGCTTATGATCTCTCCCCAAAATTGCTATAGGCTTAACAATGAATGTCAGATTAGGTTGCAGCTTTAATTCTGGTATTTGAACATGTTGGCTAGGATCCAACAGGCACTTCCTTAGTGATGATATATGAAACACATTATGTACAGCCGAGAAGTCATCAGGCAATTCTAACCTGTATGCTGATGTTCCCATTTTCTCAATTACATTGAAGGGTCCTAAGTACCTTGGACTCAGCTTTCCAGTTATACCAAATCTCTGCATACCCTTTATTGGACTCACCTTAAGATAAGCTCTATCACCTATATTGAATTCTAATTGACGATGACGGGCATCATGATACTTCTTTTGCCTATCCTGAGCTGCCATCATATTTCGCTTAATTAATTGAACTTTCTTTGTGGTTTCTTCAATTAGTTCAGAACCATAAAGTTGTGAGTCCCCCACTTCAGTCCATGCTAGAGGAGTTGCACATCTCCTTCCATAAAGGGCTTCATAAGGAGCCATCCCTATGCTGGATTGATAACTGTTATTGTAGGCGAACTCAACCAACGATAGGTGATCTTCCCATGATCCACCAAAGTCAATAATACAAAGATGTAGGAGGTCTTCCAAGATCTAATTAACGCGTTCAGTTTGACCATCAGTCTGAGGATGAAAAGCAGTACTTAAAGCTAAATTTGTCCCCATGTCTTGTTGAACAACGGACCAAAATCTGGAAGTGAATCTACTGTCTCTATCTGAAATTATAAAGTTCGGTATACCATGGAGGCGGATGATCTCTTTAAGGTAGAGTTTAGCTAATTTCTCAACTGGATCGGTCTGACGAATAGCTAGAAAATGTGCTGATTTGGTGAGTTTGTCGACAATCACCCAAATAGAGTCAGAACCCGATCTACTCTTAGGCAAGCCTGTAATGAAGTCCATAGAGATATCGGACCATTTCCATTCAGGAATGTCTAGGGGTCTAAGAAGACCACTAGGCTTCTGGTGTTCGGCCTTAACTAATGAACAGGGATGACACTTGGAAATGTAAATGGCTATATCTCGTTTCATGCCGGACCACCAAAACGTTTGTTTGAGATCTTGATACATTTTACCACTACCTGGGTGCACAGTATAACTAGAGTTATGGGCTTCAGATAATACCTGTAATTGTAAGCTTTTAGAAACCCCTAACCTAGATTTCTGGAAAATCACTCCTTCCACATCGAGGCGTAGTTCAATTCTCTTACCATTTTTAATATCTGTAACTAATTGAGAATAAGAAGGATCTTCTTTCTGGGCCTCAATTATTCTTGATTGAAGAGGTGATTGAGATTGAATAGCACCTAATAAATTGCATAGGTCAGTAGATTTGATTCGCTCAATATTCAATTTTTCGAACTCTCTGATCAAAGCATTATTGTTACAGAGTGAAGACAAAACTGCCTTGCGACTTAGAGCATCTGCTACTAGATTAGCTTTACCTGGATGGTAGATTATATCTAAGTCGTAATCACTGATCAGCTCCAACCATCTATGTTGACGGCAGTTAAGTTCTTTTTGAGTGAAGATATACTTCAAACTTTGATGGTCGGTGAACATCTCACACTTAACTCCGTACAGGTAACGTCTCCAAATTTTGAGAGCGAATACTACACCTGCAAGCTCTAAATCGTGTACAGGGTAATTCCTCTCATTTGGTTTTAATTGCCTCGAAGCGTAAGCTATGACATGTTTATCTTGCATTAAGACACACCCCAGCCCTATTTTAGAGGCATCAGTATATACTTGAAACTACTTGCCATCTTTAGGTAATGTTAGAACTGGTGCAGAAGTTAACAATTGTTTTAACTTCTGAAAGGCTTCTTCACAAGCAGGATTCCATATGAAAGGAACCTCCTTACGGGTCAACTGAGTTAATGAGGATGCTATTAAGGAAAATCCAGGGACAAATCTTCTGTAATATCCGGCAAGTCCTAGAAAACTACGGATCTCAGTTACAGATTTGGGTTGAACCCATTCTTGTATAGCTTGGATCTTCCTCTGATCAACTTTAATGCCTTCAGCATCTATTACGTGGCCTAAGAATGCCACTGAGTTGAGCCAAAATTCACATTTTGAAAACTTAGCATACAATTTATATTCTCTTAAAAGGATTAAGACAGCACGAAGATGTTTTTTGTGCTCAGCAACTGACTTGGAATAAATCAAGATGTCATCAATAAAGACTATTACAAATTGATCGAGGTAAGGTTTTAAAATACGCTGCATTAAGTCCATGAAAATGGAAGGGGCATTAGTCAGTCCAAAACACATGACAAGAAATTCATAGTGCCCATAACGGGTCCTAAATGCAGTTTTAGGAATATCTTTATCCTCAACTCGAATCTGGTAATATCTTGTTCTTAAATCGATCTTGGAAAAGACTTTTGCTCCAGCTAATTGATCAAACAGGTCATCAATCCTTGGAAGAGGATACTTGTTTTTAATTGTCACTTTATTGAGTTCACGATAATCTATACATAATCGCATGGATCCGTCCTTTTTCTTAACAAAAAGGACAGGGGCTCCCCAAGGTGACATGCTAGGGCGTATAAAGCCTTTTTCTAATAGTTCATCCAATTGTTCACGAAGTTCTTGAAGTTCCTTTGGTGCCATCCTATATGGAGCTTTAGATTTAGGTTGAGTTCCTGGAAGTAACTCTATAGAGAATTCTACCTCCCTTATTGGAGGTAGTCCGGGCAACTCATCTGGGAACACATCTAGAAATTCTTGTACAATGGGGGTGTCTTTTAAATTACTTTCCTCTTTTTCTTCACCCAATAAGGTTACTAATACAGCATAGCAACCTTTATTAATTAGGTGCTTGGCTTCGTGTGCATTTATTAATGACGCCATTAGGCCAAGTTTACCTATAAAGACTTCTGGTTTCTTTCCTATCTGAAGAGAAACTTTCTTTTTATTGCAATCTATTATTGCATTAAACTTTTCCAGCCAATCAATTCCTAATATTATGTCGAAATTGGTAATTGGCATAATTATGAGTTTGGAGGGAAATAATTGATTGCTGATCGGAATATCTATTAAACAGAAGCTTCTTGCTAGCATTTCAGCACCTGATGGCATTTGTACTCGCAATGAATTATTTAAGTTGAGTCGTTGAAAATTCAAGGAAGAGATACAATCTTCTGATATAAAAGAGTGACTAGCACCCGTATCAAAGAGCGTACTACACAATTGGTTATTAATTGATAACATTCCTACAATAGGAAAGAAGAAAGAAAAAAAAAATTTAAATTCTGCTCATATAAGTAGCTTTTGAAGATAATTGTATTGAATTTGAAAAGCAATATTTGAAAATAATTTAAAACATACCAGTCACCACATTGCTTTCTTCTTTTGCGGCGGTGGCAGAAAGAGCGTAAACTCTTGGTACTGATGGAGATTGCGCAATAGCTTTTCCTTTATTAGTACGACTAGTTTGACCTTTCCTCTGGGTATAAGAAGATGAACCCTTCTGATTTTTATTGGAGGGAGGAGGCATAAGGGCCTGATGGGGTGCCTTGGCATTAAAGGGAGTAGGGTTTTGAACTATTGGCTGACGATTGATCTTTACTTTGTCAATCGTCCAATTAGCATAACAACTTTGATGCTTGTGGTTAGTCCTTCCACAAATGTAACATCTATTCCCCGTATGGTAACATTTGCCATATGGGTGCGGTTTGTTACATTTATTCACCTGGCTTCCCTTTTGTTCTTTATTTGCTGTTAACTGAAAAACTTTTGGGCCTTGCAGACGATTTCTTTTAAACGTTCTTTGTTTGGAGGGCAGGGAATGAGGTCGTTTATGTGATTCAAATTGAGCCTGATGATGCTCAATCATCTTGGCCCCCTCCAATAGCTTTGGAAAATCCTCATGATGCAAGGACATTAAATGACTTTTAATAGGGTTATTAAGACCCTTTAAAAATCTACTGCACCTAGCCGTTTCAATACGGACAATATCTGGTGCAAAACGAGAATATTTTCTAAATTCCATCTCGTAATCATGCACAGAACGATTGCCCTATCTCAATTGCATGAAATTGTCCTCAATTATCGTTTGAGCAGATCGAGGAATAAATTCAGCCCGGAAGACCTGTTCAAATTCCTCCCAAGGAATATCTTCCATGTCGATATCTGGATAGCGGGCCTTCAGCTCGCTGTCCCACCAGAATTCTGCCTCTGCTTTGAATAAATGGGAGGCCAGACGAATACATTCACTTTCTGGGCCTTTATACTTGATAGTAGTTTTTCTATTTCTTGGAACCAATTGGCTGCTTCCATAGGAGAAGCAGAGCCATTAAAATGTGGAGGATTTAGCCTAAGAAAGGCCATTAAAAAGGGGTCTACCACAGGGCCCGAAGACTGTGGAGTTGAAATTATTACTGCTTTAGAATTTGGGGCAGAAGTCTCTGGTATTATGGGAATAGAAGGATATGGGAGTTGAGAAGTTTGAGGTTGAATTGGAGATGAAAAAGGCGAAGCTGAAGATGGTTGAGATGTATTACTAGTAGCAGACATCCTTTCTGCTGCTCTCGTCTGAGCTTCGATCATAACTTTGAACATCCCCATAATTTGTCTCATCTCTTCTTGAAGAGATGTGTTACTGGACTCAGTATTCTTTGAGGAAGAGGGTTCTGCGTGATCTGGATTCATTCTTTTGAAAGAAGAAAGAAAGGAAAAAAAAAAAAAAAAAAATTTAGAGTATGCAGAAAAAGAATATTCTTTATTAAAAATTATGATACAATAAAAAAGTAGATAGTCGAAAAGAAAAAGAATAATTATAAACTGCTCTGATAATTTCTTTGGAAAGAAAACTAATCATTTATTTACAAAATTTGTCATAAAACATAAATTCAAAATCAGAATAAAGGGGTGTACGATGTAGACGTCTACTGGTTCTTATAAGTTTGTCATGGGCACAATCCCACCAGCCTTGTGCATAATTATCAAAAAGTTCGTCTAATATCTGGAGGCGTATATGGTCAGGGCATTCTATGGCAGTAAAAGTATCGGAGACTCTGGAAAGCCATTCCCTAGCCAATTGAGGGATGCAATCTCCTCTGAACACACATCCTTTTAACATTTTGTCAAGTACTTCACCTCCGTCATTAGATACTTCTAAGTAGAGACGTCCGTATATCGAGCTGAAGTTGTATTCATCGTCCCAATACTGATAGAATGCTCTAATGTAGCATCTTAATTCTGACTCAGAATTCTCCATCTGAGAGTTAGTCAATTTTAAATATAAATCAAAGGAATTTTAAAGATTGTTTGGAAGTAGAAATCTTACAAGCCACAAATGACTTTGAAGTTAAGTGCGTTTACTTTCCTAAGGTGCCACATTTAAATATTTTTTTTACATTTTTGTGTTGTTGACGACTTGGATGAATAGATATCTCTCTTTTTAACTTAACGTCCTCAACCTTGGCTCTGATACCAACTGTAACGGCCCCAATATTTGGATAGGAGATTAATCCAAATATTGAGTGTTACCTTAGCACACAACACTTGAATAGATCAAATGCTAATGCTAAGTGGCCAAGTCTCTTTATGAGTATTTGTTAAGTTAAAATTGAATGAAAAAGAAAGATACATATAAATGCAGATATTCTAACATTTACAAATAAGCAATCACTCATTCATCCAAGTAGTTTTATATATATTACAGATACAACTCCATTTGATAACTGAAATAAAAGTAACTTATATAATTTAATTATTACAAGGCTTTTTAATATACATGGCAGTTTAAAAGTGAATTAAAATTTGACTATGCGGAAGCAGATTTCCATAAGGGTTCTTCAAGTACTGGGCCCTGCATTACCTGAATAAAAGGGCTCTTGCTCTATCATATTTTTGGTATTTAAATATGATAGGGCAATGCCAAGAAAAGAAGAAGGTAATTAGACTAAACAGTCTAAGTACAATTTAAAGTTAGCTATGTTTTTAGATTAACCAGATATCACAATTGTTATTTACAATTTAAGTATGCAGTGGTGCGGGACAAGCTATATAATAAGTAAGGAAAATAGCATAAGATTCATTGAGTAAAAATACTCATTTTATATGTATAATTCTAACCTTTTCCCTAAAATTTAAAGATTAGAATTTAATATGCGTATGAAATGCAAACAATTTAAATGATCAAATGAAAGTATGCTAAGTAAACAATTGATACACAGTGAAGCATAAATTGAAATTAGGCAACATACACTGTATTCAAATTAACTGAAGCAATAATCAAACTAAAATAGAGAGTATAAAGGAAGGGAGGAAATATCTTAGATTCTCAATCTAAGATAATCATAGTCTAAGACTATGATTTCGAAAGCATAACTAAATAGTTATGAAGAGATTTTTCTAATAAAATCTCTTATATTTAAGTTAAAGTTACATTTAGGAAAAATCTCATTCTGTAGGAGTACACTACAGAATGGGCGAGGAGTTAAGCACGTCTGCTTAACCAGATACAGTGGGGAAATTGAACATTCACATTTACCCTCTCTAAAATGTGAAGTTTTAAGGAAAATATTTTCATTTGTACTCTAATTGCAACAAGGCATTTTCCCTTTTAAAGTTTTAAGAAAATCTTTATTTATGCACCAAGTCTTGAATATATGTTCAAAGATAGGAGGCTCAAAGTTATGTAAGCATTTAATGGATTTCAAAAATTGTAAAGTATGTGATATCTTTTTATTATCTAAATTTTCAATAAACTACTTTATAATTAGAGTTAATTAGACTCCAAATTGACTTATAGATATTAAATCTTAAGTCAATTTTAAATAAAGTAGAAAGAAAATGAAATACAATTTTAATAAAATAAAAGAAGGATTTATCCAAAACTTAAAAGAAAGAAAAAAAAAATGAACCATTTGAATGTTTTGAATTGAATATTAAAGCTCTCTGAATTGTTTCTAAGTCCGAAAATTTCTTAAAAATTTTGGCAGAGTCTCCTTTGTTTTTGTTCAAATTTTCTATTTTTACAATCAAATCTCCAGTTCTAAAAAAAATAGAGTTCAGTCCTTTTTACAGAACTGCTCATTTCCAGTTCTAAAATAGAGTGTAATTCCAGTTCTAAAATAGAGTAATTCCAGTTCTAAAAATATACTGAAGTAAAATTAGCATTTATAAGAGCAACTTTATGTGATATTTCACACATAGCATTTATTTTAACATTCCTGTATTAATTTTACAACTTACCCTGCAAAGAATAACATCATTAAAGTTAGCATTTAAATAAAAAGAAACCAGATTTATTTAATTTAAAAGGGCAGCAAATGATTTTAAAAGAAGAGCAGCATTTAAATCTTTATTTGATCCTTATCGCAGCATTTGTTTTATTTAAATGACATCATTTTGATTTTATAAAGTAGATAGTAGCAATTTGATTTTATGAGGTAGATAACAACATTTATATAACATGAATGACAGCAGTTTGTATGATAGTATTTGATGGCAACATTAATTTTTATTGAAATAAGACAACATTTGTTTCTTTTTGACAGTCATTGTTATTGGTATTTGGATCTTAAATAAAACATAACAGCATATCATTATCTGATTTTAGCATACAATTAAAGAAATGACCACATTAATTTTCCTATATTAAGGCAGCACTTGATAATATCATCGTAAATGGCAGCACTTGATAATATAGCAGCACTTAACATAAATGGCAGCACTTGATAATATACAGTACTTAACATAAATGGCAGCACTTGATAATATAGCAGTACTTAACATAAATGGCAGTACTTGATAATATAGCAGTACTTAACATAAATGGCATCACATAACTATCTATGATTCCTATGAATCCTTAAAGTTTGAGTTTTAAAGGCAGCATATGGCTTTGTTTATAATTATGGCAGCAATAATAGAAATATTTGGAATATTTTTGAGGTGATTTTATAAGCAGCATATGTGATTTATACTTTTAATTTTTAAATACATAGATGAAAGTAATGGCAGCAATCTGATTTATACTGAAATAGATGACAACATTCAATTAAGTAGAAGTATTTGCTCTCATAAGATAGCGGCATATTTTTTTATAATATTTATTGAAATAACAGGCAACACGTATTCCCTTTTTCACTTGATAGTAGCATTGAATTACTTAAGCTCTCATTTTTACTCTTATCGATACAATTGGTCACATGTAATCGCATTTGATAAAAATAAAAATTTCAGCATATGGTAATAATAACAATACCCATTTATCTCATGATCATTTGTTGGCCAAAAAAATAGGATTCTAATATAGCAGCATTTGGTGTCTTTGAAACAATTATAAATTTTATAAAAACTATAGATGATAGTGGTATTTGTGTGACATAATTGGCAGCACCTTGTAGGTTAGTACTTAATTTCATGATTCACATTTCATAAATAGCTTTTGTAAACAAAATTGACATCAATAAATCCTCATGAGATGGATGAATAAAAAGATGTGAGTTCAATACATATTATGTAGTTTAGCTAAAATACATTTGATGATAATATTGCAACTATTGACAACATTAAATCACTTAAAAAGAATGACGGCAAGCGATTCTAATAGCAGTATTTTTATAAAGTAATTGACAGTATTTATAAAACGTGAAAGACAGTAATTATATGAAGGATAGCATTCAATTCTCTATTGTATGGTAGTTGCATGTGATTCTCCTAATTCATGTAACACTTCGTTATATAAGAGATGGAAGTAATCTCATTTCTTTAGGATGAATGAAAGTTTTTAAATTTCAAAGAACACATAACAATATTTAAACTTATAGTTTATTGGCAGCATAACAAAATTAATTTTTGCAAAATAACACACTTTATTGACAATACATCCACTGTGGATTACAGCAAATATAGTATTTTGGAATGGATGACAACTAGTGTCCTTATTTCAATTAAGAAGGTAGTAATTGAATTTCATAGCATTTGATTCATATTATAAAGGATTGCAACATTAACTTAGCATTTTAATACATATTACTGTTCAATCTGCTTTTGTATGCACACGTCAATTGTATAGCTAATTATAATACATGGAATAATCTATGAATTATTATTAGATTGAGATATCTTCATATCGTATTGCAAGATCTGCACATAAGATTTTCCCAATCTTTCAAGAAGCTATTAGGACTTGTTTAACTAATACATCCGTTAATCTTACTAGAGCAGTATGGAATAAAAAAAAAATTAATAATAATTTTAACTAAAAAAATAATAATAATTTGCAACTTAAATTCTAGTAATAATTGCTTCCAAACGCTCAAACATCTAAATTGAATAATTTTCAAAAATAACATCTATCTTTACATGGTGGAATCTCATATACCAACAATAATTTATAAAACTAATTGCAATAAAAAAAAAAAAAGACTTGAGAGACATTATTGAAATGATCAACGCATGCTATGTTAAATGTGTACTCTAATCAAATAAGTTTCAAGAGAACACATTATTTCTACAAGTGCTGCTTTTCAATTTTTATTGCAAGATGCAGTGAAAGCAAATTCAGCTTCAATTAGAGACAATAACACAATTGACAAAATTCAAATTTCATTATAAGAAAGCCAATGTAAATCTACGAATTTTGCAACAACTTAATCATACAGGTATTTATCTTGCTGTGACGTTAGTGTCCCAAATATAATTATGCATAAAAGTAGAAGAGAGAGGGAGAGAAAGAGAGCATTAGGGCCTGCATAGATACTTAGCACAAGTAATATAACAGCACATATCCCCCTCCCTGATACTTCTAATACCCCATATAACTTGACAAATACTCTATTAAATGTGTAATTTGATTAAATCATATTTAATGAGACACACTATTTCAACAATCACTGCTGTAAAGTTGTTCATTAATTGCAAATGTCCAACTTTATGATAAGAAAGCTAATATAGTAGGCCTACAAACTTTACATCTAGAACAACTATTCATACATTATTTAAATAGATATTCGAACATACTCTAAAGTATTATAGTTTAATTTGCAACTCAACAAGATTAGGTTTTAATACCCTTAACCATACATAGTATATAATGTTTTGAGATCATAAAAATTTTAATAACATCCAATAGAATTAGGAACACATCTAATTATTGTAAAAAAAAAATTCAAACTTGAATCTCACAACCATGCTGACCATATTTGCTAGCTCTATATGACTTAAATAAAATATAATAGCAGATTTTACTCAACCTTGATGGGTTCCTTAACATAAAATCTTAAGTTATCATTGATCTTATGTAAACCACTTGATAGGAGAATTGTATGATGTACGAAATTTCTTTGAATAGAAGCATATATTATAGCAGTATTATATAGCCATGTTTAAGTATAGAATAAACCTTTCTTCAAATCACATTGATCTTATGCAAACAATACTAAGAGGAGAAATTGAAAGAAGTACCTTTGTTTCTTTGAAACTCGAAATGGAGAGGGCTTGACGAGTGGAGAGGTTTTGGTGAGTTCTCCCAGCTCGGCTAGGGTTTGGGGTAGAAAAAGAAATAGGTAAGGCATGGGTTTAATGCTTACCTGAGTTGCGATTGGCTAAGGCGAGCGGTGGAAACCACGCGTCGTTTGACGAGCGTGAAGGAGGAGGCGATCTTGGGATCAAGGATGACTTCGTGTGAATCGAGTGTCGGCCGTGCGAATGGGATAGGGTTAGGGCATGCCGATCGAATAAATGAGGATAAGGAGGAGTATTTTGAGATATATATATATATATATATATATATATATTGATTTATTTGATTAAATTGAAAGTTTTATTTAATCAATATTTTTATGATAATACATTTCTAATTTAATTTTTTTTTTTTGAGAAATTGCTTTTTAGCTAAAATGAGTGTTACGGACTCAAAATAAAGTCAAAATTTAATTTGAAAGCTATCTTAATTATTTTAATTACTGAATTATGAAAATATAATAAAATAATCAGAAGTTTTGACTTTCTCCAAAACTCACCAAAATTTCACCCCAAGCTAATTTGGCATGAGGAATGTAATGGTGAAGTCTGTTTTCAATTCTGAAGTCAATTTAAATTAGGTATTTTCAGAATTATCTGAAACCCAAGAAAAGCTGGAAATCGACAAACGATCTCCAATTCGCACGAAATTTGAGGTGGAGACTTCTAACTCTATTATAAGAGTAATGAAAAGATTTATAGTCAATTAGATCCACTAATTTATATGTAACAACTTTTGGGTTGTTACACACCGGTTCTATGACTGCGATTATACTGAAACGATAGATGGAGTTCCGATGAAGCCTAATCAGAAGAGGCAGGTGTTTTGAGCAACTCCATTAAACTAGAGGGAACCAAAACTGGCCATAATGCCAGCCCCTGCTGCTGAAGTTACTCATGCACGGCTATCAGTTCCCAATTCACAGAACTATCAGCAATGACAATCTAACAATTGTTCTGCCAGTTCTGCAAGAGTGTATGCTCTAACTCCGATTGAAGCAACAGAAGATAACAATGTGGTTTCAGGTACACAATCCTAAAACCCTTTTTCTTCTGATTAATTGGCATTTCTACATTTTTCAAATTGTTGATGCAAAACCATGTAAATATTAGGCACACTTTATTTCAACAATCAAACATGTAATGTATTATTCGATACCGGTACCAGTCACTCGTTCATTTCTGAACGATTTGTCGATAATCTTAAACTTCATTCATGCAATCTAGTACAAACATTCAGTGTCGGACTACCGTATGGAACTCAATTAAGGGCACACAAATTTTGTAACATCAAGATTCTGATAAATGATCAAGAATTTCAGGCCAAACTAATCATTCTGCCAATAGCTAACTTCGATATTATTCTTGGGATGAATTGGCGCAGTGACAATAATGTTGTAATAAATTGTCATAAAAATAAGGTCACACTCCATTCCCAGGGTAAGCCTGAAACATTTATAGGAAAAACTAGCACAGAGTTATCATTAATAAATGCTATTAGAGCTGAACAACTGATTGGCAAAGGTTATAGTGCCTACTTAGTCACCATGATGGCGAAGCAAAAGAAAATATCTCCCTTGCTGATTGTAATGTAGTCAAAGAGTTCGCCGATGTATTTCCAGAAGATTTGCCTGGTGTACCTCCTCCCAGAGAAGTGGAATTCTCTATTGAATTAATTCCTGGTACACAACCAATATCCAAAGCACAGTATAGAATGGCGCCTAAAGAGCTTCAGGAACTCAACGAATAATTGCAAGAGCTCTTGAATAAAGGATTTATTAGGCCAAGTATGTCTCCTTGGGGAGCGCCGGTTTTATTCGTGAAAAAGAAGGATGGATCTATGCGTATGTGTATAGACTATCGTGAGTTGAATAAGGTCACCATAAAGAATAAATACCCACTACCTAGAATCAACGATTTTGTTCGATCAGTTATCCGGAGCTGTTATATTTTCCAAGATCGATTTAAGATCTGGGTACCACCAGCTGCGAGTAAAGGAAGACGATGTAGGGAAGACTGTGTTCTGTACTCGTTATGGACATTTTGAATTTTTGGTGATGTCATTTAGACTCACCAATGCCCCATCAATCTTTATGGATTTAATGCAGCGAGTGCTAAAACCATATCTAGACAAATTTGTAATCGTCTTTATTGACGATATCCTTATTTACTCCAAAACCTGGAGTGATCATGAAGAACATTTGAGGTTAGTGTTAGGAACTCTGCGTGAGCATCAACTGTATGCCAAGTTCTCCAAATGCGAGTTCTGGCTCAAATCCATTGCATTTTTGGGACACGTGGTAGATGCTCAGGGTATTCGTGTAGATCAGAGCAAAGTAAGTGCTATTCAGGACTGGGTTCAACCAAAGTCTGTTACCGATATTAGAAGTTTCCTGGGATTAGCAGGATATTACAGAAAATTTGTTAAGGGCTTTTCCCAGATTGCTTCTCTGTTGACTAAATTGACCCAAAAAGCTGTTCTGTTCATTTGGAGTCTGGATTGTGAAAGAGCATTCCAAACTCTAAAGGATGCACTTTCTACTGCTCCAGTTCTTGTTCTACCCAAAGAAGGGTTAAACTATCAAGTTTATACCGATGCTTCTGGAATCGGTCTAGGTTGTGTTTTAATGCAGGAGGGTAAGGTGATTGCTTACGCCTCTCGTCAGTTAAAACCCCATGAGCGAAATTATCTGGTCCATGATCTTGAACTTGCAGCCGTAATTTTCGCCTTAAAAATATGGCGTCACTATTTATACGGAGTGCAGTGTTCAATTTTCACTGACCATCAGAGTTTGAAGTACATATTCACCCAGTGAGAGTTGAATTGCCATCAAAGAAGATGGTTAGAACTTATCAGTGATTATGACCTCAGTATCCAGTATCATCCAGGAAAAGCGAATGTTGTAGCAGATGCTCTTAGCCGTCGTGCTACTTTAACTTCTATGATCGCATCCAGTTTTCTAGAACCTGAATTTCGTAAGCTCGAGATTTCTCCAGTTAATGGTGATATGCTGAGTTTGTTATTAGCAAATATTAATGTGGAACCCACCTTCCACCGAGATGTCTCCGTCTCACAAACCAAGGACGATGAGTATTTGAAATTTAAAGCAGATATCGAAGGTGGTCGTCGTCAGGATTTGCAGTTGCGAAATGGTGAAGTTTATCAAGGTAATCGATTATGGATTCCTAAATCCATGCACCAAGAAGTTCTCATCGAAGGCCATAATTCTGGATATCATATTCATCCAGGCAGTACCAAGATGTACCAAGATTTGAAGCGATCATTTTGGTGGCCAGGTATGAAGAAAGATGTAGCAGATTTTGTTACTAAGTGTCATGCTTGTAACTTAGTAAAAGCCGAACACCAAAGACCTGGTGGTCTTCTGCATCCATTAGATATTCCTGAATGGAAATAGTTTGATATATCCATGGACTTTGTCATGGGATTGCCTCGTGTCAAATCTGGTGCCGACGCAATCTAGGTTATTGTAGATCGATTAACTAAATTAGCACATTTCCTTCCTATTCGTCAAACTGATTCAGTAGAGAAATTGGCAAAGCTCTACATCAAAGAAATTGTCAGATTGCATGGGATTCCATAGTCAATCGTATCTGATAGAGATGGCAGATTTACTTCTAGATTTTGGCAAGCTATGCATTAAGATCTAGGCACAACTCTAGCCATGAGTATAGCTTTTCATCCTCAAATGGATGGTCAAACTGAAAGAGTGAACCAAGTGTTAGAAGCTTCGCTTAGGCTCTGTATTCTTGATTTTGCTGGTTCCTGGGAAGATCACATCCTGTTGGTGGAATTTGCCTACAACAACAGTTTTCATGCCAGTATTAAGATGGCTCCTTATAAAGCTTTGTATGGAAAAAAATGCAATACTCCACTAGCCTAGTCTGAAACTGGAAGTGTTCAACTGTTTGGTTCAGAATTGGTAGAAGAAACCAGTAGCAAGATCAAGTTAATTCAGCAGAGAATTCTTTCAGCACAAGATCGTCAGAGTAAGTATCATGACTCTCACCACCGTCTCTTAGAATTCAATGTGGGAGATTCTGCTTATCTGAAGGTCAGCCCAATGAAGAGTGTTTTCAGATTTGGTGTAGCTGGGAAACTCAGTCCCAGCTATGTTGGACCTTTAAAGTATTGGCCAAGTTAGGGTCATCTGCTTATCGGCTAAGCCTACCTGATGGCTTTGCAGCTGTTCACAACGTATTTCATGTATCCTCATTAAGAAGATGTCTTCAAGACCCTTCTCATCTCGTTCAACTTCCAGCAATAGAAATTCAACCTGATCTTGCGTATACCAAAGAACCTACCAGAATCTTAGCTCGTGATCAGAAACAGCTAAGGAATCGTTCAATTCCTATGATCAAACTACAGTGGAAGAACCGATCGTTGGAAGAATCTACTTGGGAAAAAAAGGTGGATATGCTCAATAAATATCCCCAGCTCTTTGCAAACTCAGGTACTATTCGTTTCTCATATTTTAGTTATATTAAAACTCGTATCATCGCGGTAGAATATTTCTTCACTTAGGTGATGTCGAGGACGACATCGTTCTTAAGTGGGGGAGTCTGTAACAACCCTAGGTTGTTACCCTAGCTAAAACTAGATTAATTAAGCTAAACCAAGGTTTGATTTTGATTCCATTAGATTCAATGGGTCATTTAAACCTAAACCTAGAAGTTTGAAATCAATCGGAGCTAAATTGGAGAATTTGATATTTTTGGCTATTTTTAAGCCCTGAAAAATACCTAAATTATTTTGATCTCCAAATTGAAAATTAATTTCATTTTTGAATTCCTCATACCCTAATTAGCTAAGGGTGAATTTTTGGGATTTTTTGGAGCTCATTTGGCCCTAAATTGAAATTGAATAATTTTTGAATAATTTAAATATTATTTAAATGATTTTAATTAATTAAATTAAATTATTTAATAAAAATATTTCGGTGGGATTTGCTGTCGGGACCGCGGCAGATCCGCTGCGGGGCCCCGACAGCGGCTCAGCCTTAGCAGCCAATGGATGCGTGTGCACAAATCTTGGCGTGTCATCAGACGGCGTTGATCACTCTAGCCCGGGACTCTTTTGCCTCTGTCGGATCTAAGGCTTGATCCGATGGATGAGAAGGCGCCCGTTGTTCGTTAATTTGGATTCCATCATGCCGTCCATCGCCAATGGTTCTGCGGATCAGACGGCTGAGGAGAGATCCCAGCTGTTCATCTTCATCCCCGTTCGCTTCCAGCCCCAACCACGAGGATCTGTCGTACGCGCCATGTTAGCCCGGTCGGCCATGCCTTCACCATATCCCTCTAGTCGTCAGGATTTCTTCCCTGATTGGCCGAACCCGGTAGAGGGGCTCAGTGGGGGTCGAACCTCCCAATTAAGGAAGGCCGAGGTTGCCATTTTTTTTCCCGAGCCTGGTTTGCTGGCTCCCAGCCTTGCCACCCGGACCTAGGCACCTTGAGGCCTATAAATACCTCCTCTAATCTCACAGTGAGCTCCTTTGCTCACTGTGAGGCTCACCTTCCCCTCTGCCCTCCGTTCCCAACTCCCAATTCTTCCAAGCTTTCCCGGTGATCGAAACCGCTGCATCTGCTGATTGAGGGTGAGGTCTGGAGTTCAGACCCCCTTGTAGAGCTCCTGGAACCTCTAAGTGCATTCAAGACGGCCTGCATTCGCTACTAATCTTTGAACCAAGGTACAGTTCCTTCCTCCTCTCTATCGAGCTGAATCCTGCTCGATTTGTCTCTCCTCAAACCTTAGATGCTGAGTAGGACCACACCTTAGCTCCTCCACATTCGAGCAAGTCTGAAAACATGGTCTGGCAGTGACCCAGAGGACGAATCCATCGCCTGTGCGCACCGCTAAATGGAATCCTGGTTTTGCCAAATTCGGCATCTCCAGTAGGAATTAGCTGCCTAGCTAGTATTAGATTCCTCTGGGCGATAATTGTAATCTGGTATCGATGGGTGGGCTCGACCAGATCGATCGATTATACTCGATCGATCCAGTCGCGAGCCCAGGCGACAAAAATCGCGGAGTAGCACTCCAACGATCCAGGCCACCTCAAGACCCCTCGAGTTGCCCTATCGCTCCCTCCTTGATCCCTGAATGTGTAGGGATCAAGATCGAGGCGACCCGTGCACTCTGTGAGGAGAATTTACTCCTCACAGGTGCGCCAGCTGGGGAAGTCTCGGCTGAGTAGTCATTTGGCGATCCGGCGCCTCCCAGCTAGGGCTTCTTGGCTCAATCGGTGTGTCTAGAGTCAGGGAATGTGTAGCCGCCGAAATCGCGACGTGGCGTGGCCGAAGCGCGGTGAGTTTGGCGCTGGAAGCCCGTCTCAGAAATTAGGGCTGCGGATGCGTCGGGGAGGAAGACGAAGGCGATTTTGGGCTGGGTCGACCCCCGACCCGCGTCTTTTTAATTTGGGCCGCGGATTATTATCGAATTTTTAGATAACATTTTTAATGGTTTTGAATTTAATAAATCAAAACCTAAAGTTCTAATTTAAATAAAAATACAGAATGAATTAATTAAATATATTTAGTTATACAGATCCAAATGGTATGATCCAATATACCATTTGAATTAGAAAAATTCAAGGAATCTGAATATAAAATAAAATTCTAGATCCAATAGTTGCATTAAAAATTATTTGCCAAACCTTCTCTGTTCTTAAATAAATCATATAAAATCAGCTAAATATCCAAATTGTGAGTTTAAGGGCTCTGTTTGCTCCTTGTACACTAAGGGACAATTCCAGACCCTTAAAATTAATTTTGGATAATTAATTTTCTTAATCACTCCTTAATCACCCAAATCATGGATTAGTGAGTTAAACCCTAATTAAGCCTCTGTTTTGGGTGAGGATTGTTCCTAACCTCACATTAAGTCCATTAGAACCTAAGTGTAAGACTGGATTGCCCTAAAGCGTCTTAAATTTACTGATCACCCTAAGTGCCTTAATTAGGCGATTAGTGCTAATTAAGACCATTTAGGTCATCAAAACCTAAATTAAGGGTGTTTCCCACTTCATTATGTAATATGGAACCCATTAAAATAGATTAGAACAAATTTGGGTGATTAAACCCTAAAATCCCAATTTTAGCCTTAAGAGGGGCATTTTGGGCATTTTGGGCATTTTGGATAGTTTGTAATAATTAACCTTCTGGATGTATTTTACTTTTTGCATATTTCTGAGTTACTGCTTGAGTTCTTTTCCTTACTATGTTGTGTATGGGTGTTGTTTTATATTTTGCTTCCGCACTTTATTCTATATATGTATATTGATGTATGGCCCTCAGTTTCAGGTGACAAGTCCTTGGGTTTAGTAGAGTTGGGGTTTTGGCCTGACTTTACTTAAGTTAGGGATTTGCCACAGTTAGCATTCCAGGATTACTACAGTTGGTGTTCCGGGGCGCTACAGTTGGATCATTTGGATCAGAATTCATACTAATAGAAGGAAAAAGAAAGATTAATCAGAAGATTAAAAAAAATCTTGGAAAATAAAATTCTGCTTAAGTTGGAAGACTTTGAAGATACATTAATTGAAAGGAAGAAAGAAAATCATAAGTAGAAAGAAACTATATACTTTAAACTATTAAGGAAGAAGAAAATAATGCAAAAAGAAATAACACTATACTTGATGAAAATTATTATAAAACATAGATCTATAATTTTTATAGGAAGGAGCTTGGTGTAAAAGGTTATACCCACAAACAAGCATATCATAAGTTTGATCCAGCCAGTTCGTGGCATAGATATCAAAGAACCGTTCTAACATCAGCAGACGCATAATACTGGACATTTTATGGCATCCAATAATAAAGTATCGTGATGAAACCATTCTCTTGCCAATCTAGGAAAATTGCAGCTTCTAAAGATACAATACTTTAATATCTTAATCAACACATCTCCACCGGATAGAGATACTTCTAGGTATACACGACCAAAGGTCAAGCCATACCAAAGATCATAATCCCAATAATGAAAGAATGATTTAATGAAGTATCTCAACTCAGACTCACAGTATGTCATCTGTAAGTTTGAAAAAATTTTGAATTAGAATTTGAACTATTTGTTAATTTTGAAGTGTGTTTACTATCCTAAGATGTCATTCACTTATTTCTACTATACTATGCTTTGGATGAATGGATATTTGTTTGTCTTAACTTAAAGTTCTCAACTTGGCTCTGATACCAACTGTGACAACCCCAATATTGAGAATCACATAACTCAACATTGATATGTCACCACAATATCTAATACTATATTAGAGAGAAACTAATCCAAATCATTAGATATTGTGTTTGGCTAAGAATTTAGAAGAGGGTCTTAAGTTAAAATAGAAGGGAATTTTATATGAAATATGTTATATTGAAACATTTTATAAATTGCATATGAGAATGAAATAAAATTAATCAAGCAATACATGCAAGGACTTGTAAATTAAAAATATTGATGTGAAATCTTGCAAGTTTAGATATGAAGATTCTAAGATTTTAACATGTGAAATATATAAGGATACATGTGAGTGTAATTTAAGAATAATTGACACATATGATTATAAGTACTTGCATTTCTAAGTATGAAACTTCTATATATTTAACATATAGAATATGCGTTTACAATTTTCAATAAAATTTCTAAGTCCTAAAATTCTTAAAAAGTTCAGCAAAGCCTGCTTTGTAAATGGCTAAGGAAACACCTGCAAAGTAGACATGCAAGACTTCACATCAATATTTTTAATTTACATATCCTTATATGTATTGCGTGATTAATTTTATTTTATTTTATGCATTTTATATAATGTTTCAATATAACATATTTCTTATAAAATTCTCTTTTATCTTAACTTAAGACCCTCTTCTAAAGCCTTAGCCAAACACAGTATCTAATGATTTAGATTAGTTTCCTTCTAATTTAGTACTAGATATTGTGGTGATGTATCAATGTTAAGTTAAGTGATTCTCAATATTGGGGTCATCATAAAGAGGACTTGCAGAAGATTAAAGAGGAGTACGTAGAGCCTTAGTGGATCCGTGTAACGCCCTCCCCTTAATCAAATAAGTGTTAAGAGATGGTCGTCACTAGTACCACGGACATTACACTAATAACATATCCGTGATACTAATCAAGAGCTGAGCAAGACTTAATAGAAACATATATATAGTATAGCAGTGCAAAATAGGTAGAAAGGAAGCATCCAGACACAGTCCACATTAATTCATTCACATACAATACATTAAATGCAGAATAGTAAGAATAAGAAAACATAGTTATGACACTTTTAGTAAATGCAGGTCAAGAAGGTGGAAGCATATCCCCTTCAAGTAGCTGCACTTTATTTTAACCTGCTAGCAGCTAAATCCTCAAGCGCTCAATCTGACCTATACTGCTGATCTGCCATATGTACATATATGACAGGGCACAGCCAAAAAAAAATCTAGTTAGACTTTAATAAGTCTAAGTACAATTTAAACTAAATGCTTTACAAGTGTTATTAATGTCACCATTTTAACTTAAGCACAACAAAAAGTAACTAAGCAGTATGAGCAGTAAGCATAATAAGAAATAGGGACAGTTAAAATATAACATTTATAACTAAATAACAAATGAGGCAAAAGCATACCTCAACAACTAAGCAAGGAATGGGCATATGTATATAAATAGTGTAGTAAGTAAAAGTACTGGAAGTAAGATCTAATCCTAAACATGCTGATAATCATATGACTTATGCTAATTAAAAATTAAAATCTGAAATGATACATATAATGAGCAGAATGTCTAGCATTTTATAATACATACAACTATCAAAACACAGTATACAGTAAGTTAAAACTGAATCAGGTATGTAAAGACTGCCATATCAGAAAGATGGCCATCGGGCCGGTGAAATCCCCAAAGCCTTTCTGGGCTTGGGTAGACAGAAATTCCCATAGCCTTTTTGGGCTAGGGCAGATAGAATACAGCAGCAGAACTGAGGAGGCAGTAATCACTAATGCAGAATCTCTTAGTTATTTTACTTTGTTTCTATGGACACATTTCAAAAATAGCTGAGGAGTCAAGCACGTCTGCAAGACTACGCGAGTTCCATACTTAACACACACTCCTCAATGTGTAATGTTAAGCCTCCTTATTACTCCTTACCCCGTCCAATAGGGTAAATGTGCACCAGAATCCTCCTAGAGACTGAACCCAATGCAAATGTTTTCCTAATTTTCTAAGTTTTCATTTTCATGCAACAATGTGCTCTTATATGGTATGTACAAGGAAGTAAGCTCAAATATACAAGGAATGCGTAGCAACAAAATAAATCAAGCAAGGGACTCTCTAACATGATGATACTGTTGTTATCTAATTTAACCATTCTAACTATTCTAAGTTATACAACTTAGAAGCACGGTCTTATAAGTTGAAAATAATTAGAACTGATTAGGTTCCAATTTAGTTCAATCAAAATTGACTATAAGTTAAATAAAAAATCATCACGTCCTAATTAATGAATTGAGACATTCTAAACTAAGATCCGATTCAGATCTACCAAGCTAAGGATTATGAGTTAAATACCATAAATTTAGGTTCAATCACATGATCCAAAAGTAGGCTTAAGATCTATGGTTCAATCTATAAGTGAACTGATGATTAAAGCATATTCTATTAAGTAAAATCAAGCTTAATAGAATGAATCTCATATTCTTAATCTAAAGTTGAAAAAGAAAATAATAAGAATAAAATTATAAAAATCCAAAAACTAATAAAAACCAAGGTTCCATTCATTGGATAAATCACTTTTTCAATAAATGAAATCTAACCTAGTGTCTATTATTAATCTTAAGGAAAAGATCCTAAGGTGAAGTGAAGATCCTAAGGAAGTGTTTTAGTTTTGACTTTAGGGTCTAATTCATGTCCGCATAATTTATAATTTTCAACTAAGATAATGATTACTACTTAGCTAGCAAGAGTTCCTATTCCCTAATGTCATGGTTTCCAAAATAACAAACAAATCCTAATGATGCTAAGATCTATGCTAGTGGTGTACACACTGTACATAGAGCTCAAGAAAATAACATAATTAAAAGAAAACAGAACTCAATAAAGTTCTAAGTACATAACGTACCTTTGAAGAAATGATTTAGCTTGCAACTTAATGCTTCGATTGAGATGAAGCGCCAATCTCAGCACCTGCAACAATTTTGTAGGATGCAACAAGAGGTAAGGATTTTGATAAGAGCTGCTTTCTTTATTAACAACCCAAACTATTTGAACCTTACACAAATCATGCCACAGCTAAAAATTAGAGACCTAAGTATAGTATGCTAAGGAGGGCTTCAGAATAATATAAGACATAATCTGATAAGAGTAACAACAACCATTTTCATGGGGATTTATGATTTCACATTAAGCATAATTCATTATAACTTTGATGGAGATGATGAAATCAACCCAATACTAAGCTAAAATATTCATATAAATACTTAGAATAATGAAATTGAGTAATGATGAGAAGAACTAGTGTCATGGATTAATGAGTCGCACAAGCTATCCATACTAAGATTAATTAGAAATTAAACATGATGATTTGTATTAATTAATAGAGAAATTATGCCGGGATTATTAATACATAAAATTCTAACTATATGTTTGACAATAACCTATCTTGAAAATGAAAATGATTTATTTTTGTTATCTTTTATGCAAATAATATATACATCACGATATCATTAGCATTACTAAATAAAAAATATCACTATCACAATTTGGTGAGTTTGTTGTTTTCATTTAGCCCGATATAATATTTATAATTCTATCAATGATTAGCTAAGCTTTAAATCAACTTATATAGTAAATATAATTAATTTATTATAATTATCATTAATAAACAGTAATATAATCATATATCATTAAACCAATGCATGCCTCATATATATATATTTCACTATGAATAAACTTGTATCTTAAAATAACAAAAACTATCTACTGTTCTTAATCCAAAACGTGCTAAAATATGCTTCAATAAAATACTATTAATCAAAATTTACAAAAAGAATTATACCTCCATATTGTCAAAGGGAAGATCAATTGATGGGGTACTGTCCGATCATGGAAGATGAGGAGAGGGTTCGGCCATGGAGAGGATCAAGTGGATTCGGCCAAGAGAATGAGAAGGAGTGCTCGGCCATAGAAGGAGAAGAAGTGCTCAGCCATGGAAGGAGGGTTGCTGCTCGCCCATGGAAGATGAGTGCTGCTCGAGCTCAGTCGTGGAGGATGAAGGCTGCTGCTCGGCCATGGAAGGAGAAGGGGCCCTCCCAACTGCTCGGCCATGGAAGACGAGGAAGGAGGAGATGCAAAGGTGAGAAGGAGAAGGGGAATGAGGGTTTCGGTTTTTTTTTCATAAGGGAGAAGAAGTTGATGGCTGGGGAAGATGATAAAATTTAGATTGCTGATTTTAGGGTGAGGCTCAATATATTTATGAGGCAAAAATTGAATTCTATCGCAGCCGTTGAATCAAAATCAAATGGCTGGAACTTTTTGAGCCTTGATCCAAGTCAATTGAACTCCAAAAATTACAAACTTTAGTATCGAAACGACCGTCTCAACGAGACGAACGCAAGCGTTTAAAAATAATTGAATTTGGACGAGTATTTTATTTTATATTAATTTTTAAGTGAAAAACTTCAAAATTTACTATGATTAATCCGGAGCCCGAAAATCACGAAACTTAAAATATAGTGTCCTCTTACAATGCTTAATTCAATTATACAAAAATTTTTGAAATCCAGCTTTTATTTTATCTTTTATTGACTCCGGAAGTTTAAACTTCCCGAATTTATTTAGGATGATCCGAAACTCATATTGCGCTCAAATTTTTGGTAGAAATATCCCCTTGATATGCTTTATTTGAGGATATTCTTATTTAATTTTTATTTGACTAAAATTGAAATTATAATTTCGACTTAATCCTCCTTAATTTGAAATTAATTATTCCAGTAACAACCTCGGGTTGTTATAAACTCTCCCACTTAAGAACGATGTCGTCTTCAACATCACTGCTTAAATGAAATGGGCAAGAGTCAAATTTGATACTAGCTACTGACCCAAGGATGATTTCCAATCCTTTTTATATGATTGCTCATTTCCAATTTTACAATAGAGTTTAAATATATATAAAACTAAGCAAAATAGTTTATAAATCCTATATTAAACATTTAAAAAGATATAGAAAGCAATTTTATAAAGGTAGCATTATTTGACTTATTGCACATAAGGCAATATTTAATTCAGCATTTCATTCTTTTTGTTTTAACTTATAGCCCATCCTGTAAAGAACAACAGTATTAAAGTTAGCATTTATAAGGATATTAACATATAATTCAACAATTACAAAATATAGCATTAAGGATTTATAGCAATTCATGGATTTAGAAATGCATAGATACCAATATGGAATACAACAATTGCAAAAATATAGTAATAAGGATTTATAACATAGATTCTAATGAATGAAAGCGATAATTTTTTTTTTTTTTTCATTCTCATAAAAAGAAGATAGCAGCATTTGAGTATATATAAGTTCAAAGGCAGCATTTGTGTCAACATTTAATCATAATTGGACTTGATGGAAGCATTTGATCACATTTTATGAACTAGTAGCATTGGATTACTTGATTAAACTAATAGCATTGGATCGCTTAAGATATCATTGATCTTCTTTATAGAAATTACATGTTAGCATTTAATTCATTGAGGTAAGTAACGACATTCAATTATTTGACTTCATATATAAAAATGGCAGCATATGATTTTGCACTTAATAGATAAAAGCATTTAAATTACTTAAACTAACTAACAGCATTTGATCATTTTAATCTAAATAACAGCACTTAGAGTACAGCAAGGTTAATCTAAATATGTAAAATTTTATATTATTTATCTCAGCATTTAAAATTAAAGCATAGTATTTGACTCATAATGAAATAAATGACCAAAATTTGATTTAGCTAACCGTTTAATCAAATCAGTCGTCAATCCAAGCTAATTTATCCCGCTTTAAAACAATCAGGCATCAGTGCTTTAATCCTTATTTTATATATACAATCATCAAAAGAATATGCCTTTAATCTATTTGGAGCATTCACATTCTCCTAAAAAAAATTCTGCAGCCTCCAAAGTGAGAATTAAGCAGCCTGCCCAACTAATGTTGTAGCTCTATTACTTCTATCAAATGAACCTGTAATGTTAGCTGCACATCATATGCAGATCAAAAACCAACTGAAGTAAGCCTGTAGATACTTCAGCCCATTTGGATTAGGTGCAGTTAGGAAGTATGCATATTGTTTGGGGGGGGGGGGGGGGGGCTGTTATTCAAAGCTGTAAACAATTGTTTGGAAGGTCAATAGCTGTTGTTATTCAAGCAACTGTATGGGGGCTATTTTGAAGTGGATTTGATAAGGTGCAATTAGAAATTCGTAGAAGAAAGAGTGCTTGATAAAGGATCTTAACTGAAATCTTAGCTATTTTGGAATGACTTAAGCACAAGGATTCATATACTTGTTAGAATTTGATTAGGAAATCAATGATAAATAAAATTCTTGCAAATATTATACTGTCATGGATGCAAGTCCATAGAGGCAGGTGATCTTTGAAATTCATGGAAACTGTAGTTGTCCGAAACTGTGCAAGAACGGCCTACGAAGGTGAGAAATCTGAAGTTCTATCTTCAATGATTGCTTGGGGTTGTATACATTCTATGGCTGCCCATTCTGGGAGCAAATTAAATTTGCAAGGGAATGAGCTATGGAATATGCTAGCAGCATGCACGCATTTGGTTGTGTTAATTTTCAAAAGAAAATTTCAGAATCTATAGACATTGTTCAGCCTGCAAAAACTGCAGTAACCGCTCATGCTCAGCAACTACGACAATTATATAGTAATAGGTACTACGACATACCGAATTGGATCAAGTATTAAAGCTAACTTGGATTCTTCAAGGAGGTTGCTCAAAGTACACGCAGCTAGCTGAATTCGACATAGGGTTGAAGAGAACATACTCTCAAGTAAATCAAATTCAAAAGGTTCAACTAAAGAAGAAATGTGATATTCTAGGACTAGTAGTGAGACTGAATTAGGATTAATATGAGGATTAAAGTAGCAACCAAAATGGGATTATTTATTAATATAGACCATTAAAATAGTGATCCCATCAACAAACCATCTTATTGCTCAACCAAAGTTTCAGAAGCAAAACCATAATTGATGTAAATAAAATCTTCTAACAACCAAGATTAAGCAAAGTAAGAGTATTCAAAAGCAGTCATGAGTCACTTACGATCAAATAAGAGAACATTATGTGGCTGTAGAATATAAATTCCACATGAGTCATTGCACAATACAATCCTTTTTAGAATTAAGGCTGCTTGAACTAGCCCCATCAAAGTTCTACCACAAGTAACCAACAATTAAGTTTTCAATTTGCACAATTTAGCAATATTACGAGCGATACAATGTTGGGTACATGAGATTTGAGAATTCTTTTCCTCGCCGTGTCAAAGGGAGTGAGTGAAAAATAAGTGAGTGGGTGTGTTTGCACCACAAGGACAGCCCTCAAATGTCAAAATATGAACAATAGATCAAAATCACAAGTTTAAAGAAATTAACTACATCCTCAAGTATCGAAAGCAATTAGCGATTTAATCTTTCTATCAATTAAATGTTATGATAATGAATTTAATGAAATTAACAAATTAATTCCTCCAACTTTTAAAATCTTTGATTAATAATAATGGCCATTTTAGAGTCGGCAGCCCACCATTAGGGTAATTTATTGGATTACTAATAAAAGTATCAAGGGAGCATGTACAAAGGCAATTCCTGTAAATTCGTCTGCAGCCGAATTCACAAATTCTGTATTTGTCCCCTTTTTTTTTCCTCTATTACATATGATACGATCATTAGTTAGAGATACTCTTAGACTAAATTCATAGCTTCTTCATCTTATCTCCACGATTGATTAAGTATTTCACTGTGTATGAATATTCTTGCTAAGTTCACAAAAGCTTAATTAGCGACCCCACCACGAGTTTGCAAGTAAAATCTAGATGCATACATTATTTATATCTTCACACTGTTTGATCAAACTTACAAAGTAAGGTTCACTTACATGTTTAGGTTTGAATTGGATTTAGTGAGAGCTTAAGAAATGGATCGACAGAATATTTGAAGTGGCTGAGGTTAGTTAAATATCTATTGCACGTATCATATTATTTTCTTGACATTTTATTTTTTTCTAATCATCTTTAACTTGACTCTTTTCTAGGTCCTATAATATCTATGGTTCCTTTCATAATATTCTCATCATTCTAACATTTCAATTTTGTATTGAATGAACTATGGACCCCAAAACTACTATACTGATGTTTCTCTAATCATGCTCAACATAAGAATGAACCATTAGGTAGATAGAAGCATAGCTTCTATCTGACACCCTATGGATCTCTCTGATACCAACTGTAACGCCCGCCCCTTAATCAAATAAGTGTTAAGAGGTGGTCGTCACTAGTACCACGGACATTACACTAATAACATATACGTGATACTAATCAAGAGCTGAGCAAGACTTAATAGAAACATACATATAGTATAGCGGTGCAAAATAGGTAAAAGGAAGCATCCAGACACAGTCCACATTAATTCATTCACATACAATACATTAAATGCAAAATAGTAAGAATAAGAAAACATAGTTATTACACTTTTAGTAAATGCAGGTCAAGAAGGTGGAAGCATATCCCCTTCAAGTAGCTGCACTTTACTTTAACCTGCTAGCAGCTAAATCCTCAAGCGCTTGATCTGACCTATACTCATGATCTGCCATATGTACATATATGACAGGGCACAGCCAAAAAAAGAAAATTTGGTTAGACTTTAATAAGTTTAAGTACAATTTAAACTAAATGTTATACATGTGTTATTAATGTCACTATTTTAACTTAAGCACAATAAAAAGTAACTAAGCAGTATGAGCAATAAGCGTAATAAGAAACAGGGATAGTTATAAATATAATATTTATAACTAAATAACAAATGAGGCAAAAGCATACCTCAACAACTAAGCAAGGAATGGGCATATGCATACAAATAGTGCAGTAAGTAAAAGTACTGAAAGTAAGATCTAATCCTAAACATGCTGATGATCATATGACATATGCTAATTAAAAATTAAAATCTGAAATGATACATATAATGAGCAGAAATATCTAGCATCCTGTAATACATACAAATAAGCAAGTAAGTAAGGAAAGCAGCTGACTGAAATATGCATCAAAACACAGTATACTATAAGCTAAAACTGAATCAAGTATGTAAGGACTGCCAAATCAGAAAGATGGCCATCGGGCCAGTGAAATCTCCAAAGCCTTTCTGGGCTTGGGCAGACAGAAATTCTCATAGCCTTTCTGGGCTAGGGCAGACAGAATCCAACAGCAGAACTGAGGAGGCAGTAATCACAAATACAGAATCTTTTAGTTATTTTACTTTGTTTCTGTGGACACATTTCAAAAACAGCTGAGGAGTCAAACACATCTGCAAGACTACGCGGATTCCATACTTAACACACACTCCTCAATGTGTAATGTTAAGCCTCCTTATTACTCCTTACCCCATCCAATAGGGTAAATGTGTATCAGAATCCTCCCAGAGACTGAACCCAATACAAATGTTTTCCTAATTTTCTAAGTTTTCATTTTCATGCAATAATGTGCTCTTATATGGTATGTACAAGAAAGTAAGCTCAAATATACAATGAATGCATAGCAACAAAATAAATCAGGTAAGGGACTCTCTAACATGGTGATACTGTTATTATCTAATTTAACCATTCTAACTATTCTAAATTATACAACTTAGAAGCACGGCCTTATGAGTTAAAAATAATCAGAATTGATCAGGTTCTAATTTAGTTCAATCAAAATCGACTATAAGTTAAATAATAAATCATCACATCTTAATTGATGAATTGAGACATTCTAAACTAAGATCTGATCCAGATCTACTAAGCTAAGGATTATGAATTAAACACCACAAATTTGGGTTCAATCACATAATATAAAAGTAGGCTTAAGATATATGGTTCAATCTACAAGTGATATGATGATTAAGGCATATTCTATTAAGTAAAATCAAGCTTAATAGAATGAATCTCATATTCTTAATCTAAAGTTTAAAAATAAAATAATCATAATAAAATTATGAAAATCCAAAAACTAATAAAAACCAAGGTTCCATTCATTGGATAAATCACTTTTTCAATGAACAAAATCTAACCTAGTGTCTATTCTTAATCTTAAGAAAAAGATCCTAATGTGAAGTAAAGATCCTAAGGAAGTGTTTTAGTTTTGACTCTAAGTTCTAATTCATGTCTCCATAATGTATAGTTTTCAACTAAGATAATGATTACTACTTAGCTAGCAAGAGTTCCTATTCCCTAATGTCATGGTTTCCAAATAACAAACAAATCCTAATGATGCTAAGATCTATGCAAGTGGTGTACGCACTGTACATAGAGCTCAAGAAAATAATATAATTAAAAGAAAATGGAACTCAATAAAGTTCTAAGTACATAACGTACCTTTGAAGAAATGATTTAGCTTGCAACTTAATGCTTCGATTGAGATGAAGCGCCAATCTCAGCACCTGCAACAATTTTGTAGGATGCAACAAGAGGTAAGGATTTTGATAAGAGCTGCTTTCTTTATTAACAACCCAAACTATTTGAACCTTACACAAATCATGCCACAGCTAAAAATTAGAGACCTAAGTATAGTATGCTAAGGAGGGCTTCAGAATAATATAAGACATAATCTGATAAGAGTAACAACAACCATTTTCATGGGGATTTATGGGTTCACATTAAGCATAATTTATTATAACTTTGATGGAGATGAAATCAACCCAATACTAAGCTAAAATATTCATATAAATACTTAGAATAATGAAATTGAGAAATGATGAGAAGAACTAGTGTCATGGATTAATGAGTCGCACAAGCTATCCATACTAAGATTAATTAGAAATTAAACATGAGGATTTGTATTAATTAATAGAGAAATTATGCCGGGATTATTAATACATAAAATTCTAACTATATGTTTGACAATAACCTATCTTGAAAATGATTTATTTTTGTTATCTTTTATGCAAATAATATATACATCACGATATCATTAGCATTATTAAATAAAAAACATCACTATCATAATTTGGTGAGTTTGTTGTTTTCATTTAGCCGATATAATATTTATAATTCTATCAATGATTAGCTAAGCTTTAAATCAACTTGTATAGTAAATATAATTAATTTATTATAATTATCATTAATAAACAGTAATATAATCGTGTATCATTAAACCAATACATGCCTCACATACATATATTTCACTATGAATAAACTTGTTTCTTAAAATAACATAAACTATATACTGTTCTTAATCCAAAATGTGCTAAAATATGCTTCAATAAAATACTATTAATCAAAATTTACAAAAAGAATTGTACCTCCATATTGTCAAAGGGAATATCAATTAATGGGGTGCTGTCCGATCGTGGAAGATGAGGAGAGGGTTCGGCCATGGAGAGGAGCAAGTGGATTCGGCCAAGAGAAGGAGGAGTGCTCGGCCATGGAAGGAGAAGAAGTGCTCGGACATGGAAGGAGGGCTGCTGCTCGTCCTTGGAAGATGAGAGCTGCTCGGGTTTGATCGTGGAGGATGAAGGCTGCTGCTTTGCCATGGAAGGTGATAGGGCCCTCCCAACCGCTCGGCCATGGAAGACGAGGAAGGAGGAGATGCAAAGGTGAGAAGGAGGAGGGGAATGAGGGTTTCGGTTTTATTTTTATAAGGGAGAAGAAGTTGACGGCTGGGGAAGATTATAAATTTTGGATTGCTGATTTTAGGGTGAGGCTCAATATATTTATGAGGCAAAATTTGAATTCTATCGCAGCCGTTGAATCAATATCCAATGACTGAAACTTCTTGAGCCTTGATCTAAGTCAATTGAACTCTAAAAATTACAAACTTAATATCGAAACGCCCGTCTCGATGAGACGAACGCAAGTGTCCAATAATTATTGAATTTGGACGAGTAATTTATTTTTTATTAATTTTTAAGTAAAAAATTTTAAAAATTCACAACGATTAATCCGGAGCTTGAAAAATCACAAAACTTAAATCATAGTGTCCTCTTATAATGCTTAATTCAAATATACAAAAATTTTTGAAATCTGATTTTTATTTTCTCTTTTATTGACTCCGGAAGTTTGAACTTCCCAAATTTATTTAGGATGATCTGAAACTCAGATTGCGCTCAAATTTTTGGTAGAAGGATCCCCATGATATGCATTATTTGAGAATATTTTTATTTAATTTTTATTTGACTAAAATTGAAATTCTAATTTCGATTTAATCCTCTTGAAGTTGGAATTAATTATTCTAGTAACAATCTCGAGTTGTTACAATCCGTCTTTCACCTTTTTACTTTACTATTTCTGCTTTAGTACTTCAGATAGACTTTACTTTTGCATCATTTAAAAATTAGTTTGTAATAATTCTGGATGTATTTTACTTTTCGTTTCTGAGATGAATGTTTACTACTACTGTGTAATGAATATATTATGGATGTTTTGCCTTAGCGGGGCACTCTATTATACTATTATACTTAGTATTGTGATGTGATGTTTTGCCTTAGCGAGGCACTCTATTATACTATTATACTTAGTATTGTGATGTGATCAGCATACTGGAAATACTGATATGATGATAACGTATATTGGATTCCTATTTAACCTTTTAAATCCATTGTACGTATTAGTCTAATACTTAAGAAAATAATTTTACTCTTATCTTAACTATTGACCCTCGATCTTATTCTTGGGTTTGACTCAGCAGCCCTTCAGTGTGGCTAGTTTTAGAAAGCCTATTCGGGAAGATGTTGTTTGTCTATCCCGAGTAGCGCACCACTCTGCCGTCGATCTGTTATACCTTTTGCACACAGCGACGGGGTGGGGAGCTACAGTTGGTCTTCAGGAAATATGTCAAGAAATTCACATATGATATGATTCTTACTGTAGGGACTTCCTCCTTATTTTCACCTAGCATTGTAACTAGGTAGGAATCACATCCCTTCTTGACTAACTTCTCAACCTTCAAGGTGCTGATTAGTGAAGATTGTGTACTGAACTTTCCTCCGAATGTCTTGACTTGGCATCCGCTATCTTATGTGATCTTCTTCTTTTAAAAGTAGATTATACCACCATGCTTGCTTAGCCAATTCATTACAATAATTACGTTGAAACTTTCAATTGGGAGCACGATCAACTTAGCTTCAAAATTTTGCTCGTCAATGGGGATTTCTATGCTACAAAATTGTTGAGCTTACATATGGGCTCAAGAAGGTAACTTTATGCTTAATGAATTTGCTAAATGATAGAAGGGTACTTTGAGAGTTTTAACCCAATTTTTTGATATGAAGGAGTGACTCGCTCCAGTATCAAAAAGAATGTTGCATGGTTTGCCATTAATCACTAGAGTGCCTATATTTTATATCAATAATAAAATTCTAATTTAAATCATTTAGTAAATAAGGCAACAAATAGAAATTGCAATTAAAATAAATCTAAAATGTACCCGATATGACATTGTTATCCTTGGGGCAGATGCTGGAGTTTGCATATAGACTCTGGCAGGAGCAGTTAATTCACAAATTTTTTTGTGCTCAACCTTGACGATTATAAGTTAGGGTAGGAGCAGGTGTATTTCTAGGGGCTACAAAAGAGACAAGAGGCAACATTATAGCCTAGGCAGAAGTGCAGTTGTTTAGAGGCAGTGAACGGAATACTTGATCTCACTTTGAATGGAAGGTGGGCACTCCATTGATGGTTTTCTCAGCATCACATTAATAGAAGCGATGGTCAAGTCTACGGCAAGCAAAACAGACATTCCCCTGATAATAACACTTTTCATAGAGATGGGGACGCTTTCACTCTGAGGCATCATGTTGAGGTTGATCGGTTTCAATGTGGAATACTTTTAGCTTCCTCCAATGTCCAAATATCTCCCTTTTGGATGGCATGAAATGAGCTTTCCTCTTCCAGTTCATTTGACTTTGGAAGTGCTCCTGAAGTTGAGCTACTTCAACCAGCTTAGAGAAATGTTTAAATTGATCAAATACGAGATGTGCTCGAATTGAATCTCACAGTCCCTTCAAAAATCTACTGCATCTTGATGCTTGTGACCTCACAAGGTCTGGGGTAAATCGGTACAATCATCAGAATTCAAGTCTATAGTCAAAAATAGATCTCCCACCTTGGGAGAGATTGAATAGTTCATCTTCCAAGATGGTTTGAGCAGACACTAGGATTAAGGCTTCTTTGAATGCTTCCAGAAATGATTCCCATGGAATATCCTCAGTCTCGTAGTAGGCCAACTTTGTGTTCCTCTCATTCTCCCACCAGTATTCAACTTTATTTAGAAACAAGTGGTGACCAAGCGGATGTGTAAAGACCCGGTTAAGTAGTAATAAGTGAAACTCTTAAATATCGAGGCACCTTTTCATATAACGGAGGAGTTCCTGAAAAGAACTCCAAAATTAAGCGTGCTCATGTGAGAGAACTCCTAGGAAGGGTGGCCAACTGGGAAGTTATCTTTTGAGGACAAAATTGTGAGACCTTTTAGGCCAAAGAGGACAATACTTTGGTGCTTAAGAGTTTGGGCTTTTATAGGATGCCTTTAAAATTTGGGCACTTATTGCTGGTGAGATTCTTCTCGGCAAGCTTCAACTAGCTATGGGTGTCCTTGGGGTTCATAGCCCCATTGAATGTTGGCATTCTTAGACATAGGAAGCTTTGTAGGAAAGCAATGGTAGAGAAGTGAGGTGCAGATGGGGCTGCCATATGGATGACAGGTGGTTGTTGCACATTGAGGAAGAGGGTGCGAGTTTCTTGGGCCTACTGAGCATTACTCTCTATCAGGGTCTTCATCAAGCCAACTAGTGAGTCTATATCATCAAATTCGCCTGATGATAAGATGGTGTTCTTAATCAGAGTAGTCTTTGAGGAGATCCTGGATTCATTACTGAAATTTCCAAGGATATGTGTTCAAAGAATGAAGAAAATAACTATTTCTCAATTATTACTTCTCAGAAGAGAAGTTACATGAATATGTATAGACGATGAACAGATATGAAAGATGAATATAAGAAACTAGCGGTAAGGTCAACTACATAACTCAGCTATTAAAAAAGTATAACATTAATCATAAGTGACTGCATGAAGTTTTCCTAAGTGCCTTCGGTATGTCTAAAACCACCATCTCTCCGCTGATCCATTAAGTAAGGCTCATATAATCTAAATATGATAGCCATCTGGACATGCAATTTCTCAGAAAGCAGTAGTCACATGGTCTAACCACTCTTTGGCGAGAATTGGAAGGCTAGTTCCTCAAAATTTTGGGTAAACTAGGAACTTGTCTAGAAATTCTACTCCTCTGGGATATACTCTATTAACAGCCCTACCATAAACTTTGCCATCCTAGAAATCATCCACCCAATAGTTGTTGAAGAGTTTAAGGTAGTATCTGACCTCATATCATTGACACTCCATTCCTAAAGTTTCATTTGAATATCAGCCTGGATTTTACTTTAATTCACTTTTCTGCATTTTACTTCTTTAAAGTTTGTTTAAATTCTAAGATGTCCTTTCCAAATGTTCTCAGTTTTATTTATGAGATTCAACTTGATGAATTATGGATAATGCTTTCTTACACTTAGTGATTGTGATCATATCTAATCTAGAGAACAAATCACAAAGTAGATAGGAACACTCTCCTTATCTGACACTTTATGATACTTCTCTGATACTAACTGTAATGCCTCATCCCATCGCCACATGTAACAGAGATATTTAAGGGTAAAACATTGGTGGTGGAAAGGTGCGTTACTCAGGAAGGACTACTAAACCTCTTTGAATACTTAAGCTGACTGAGTGCTGAATCTCCACCTAAGGTATAATTGAGGACTAATCCTTAAGATAAGAGTAAAGTACTTATCTTAAGTATTAGATACATACATTGAATTATGTGTGGTGGATTTATTAAGACTATAATATATATGAGTATTAGCATCACTTACATATTGATCACATCACAATACTAAGTATAAGTAGTAATAATAATAGAGTCTGAAAGCTAAAGCATTCATCCAAATTATTCATCACAGAAGCTAAGTAAAAGCATTTATCTTAGAAATGAAAGAGAAATATATCCAGAGTTGTATTTTTATAGACCATTTGCTTAAAATAAAAGACAAAAAATATCTCTCACTCATGATAAAATGTAAATTAATGTAATAAATAGAACTGAGCTTTCTAGTGCTCCACAAACTTCTCCTGAGTCTCCTATGAAGCCTCCTAGGCCAGCTCCGCAAACTGCTCTGGATCTAACAAATTATCGGATCCTAAAAAATGCCTATTTCCCTGGCAAGAGAAAAAGAAAAGCACCCCGTGTTAGACAATAAGCGTATTAACACTTAAGTAAGCAAAATAATACTATAGAAAAGTACTAAAACATCTAAAAATATAAAATTGTACAGAACT
Source organism: Gastrodia elata (assembly GCA_016760335.1). Classification (NCBI taxonomy): domain Eukaryota; kingdom Viridiplantae; phylum Streptophyta; class Magnoliopsida; order Asparagales; family Orchidaceae; genus Gastrodia; species Gastrodia elata. The sequence goes on along the minus strand of CM028672.1, from coordinate 24,242,130 downwards.
AAAAGTGAAGTAATATAGTAACTGAAGATATGGTGCTGAAAACAGAAATCTATAAAGAAACTGAACTGAATAAAAATGCTAAAATAAAAATGTATTGTATGTCACTAAATATATGTATATATGTATCTGAATATTCCACATAATATTATGCCTCAAATATGCACAACTAGGATGTCACATGACATTCCACAGATTCTAAGGTGAGCAGACGCTCTGCCAACAAATCCTAGGTGAGCAATTTACTCTGCTAATAGATCCTATGTGAGCATAACACTCCACTAATGCCGTGATATGCTTATGTGATTCATGATATGACAAGGCTTTAATAACTGTACTCTTTTAGAACATTAAAACTAAAGAACATTCAAAACCAAGTGAATAATCTATTTGTCTCCATAATTCAGAATTTAACTAAATGACTACATAATTTTGTTCTAGTTCCATTGAATTTAATATTTATTCCATAACAATATCCTAACTTATCACATGTGAAGAGTACATATGCAGATTTGTATGTCCTGGGAAGGGTGACTTTGACACTTAGTTTGTTTAACTGTACTTATCAATGCACACAAGGATAAGTGTGGTAGCTGCCACTTAAACAACAAAGATTAAGTGGTGGTCATCACAGGGCAATCCCTCACTTATCATTAAATTAGGTTTTCATTCTTAATCCACTAATAATGGAAGGATGTACAATATATATCAATTGAAACATTTACTAAATGAGCATATAGGAATATCAGAGTGTAAAAGAAAAGAATATCAAATTTTAACATATATACATCCATTATATAAAATAGAATAACATCCAACTCAGAATAAAGTAGCAATAAAAGAAAATACACAAATACCTGAATTATTACACATTTTAATCAAATTAAAAGCAGAAAGATAGAACTCTCATCCTCACTTAAAAAAAAAAAAGAGCAACCTAAACTAAGGATCCTCAGCTCCAAGACACTCCTCCTCCTGGAACTACTACTCCTCAATCACTAACTTCTCCAAATGATCAGAAGTTGCTATTGTCAGTTTCACAAAAATATGGCCCCAGCTAAAAAAAGAGAAAAACTAGTTACACAAACTGTATAAGTATATTTTAGGCTAATATCATTTGCATTTTATGATCTCACAAATAACCTAAGCATCTTAGGAGTAGCAAAGGAATCAAAAGAAAAAGGATAAAAGCTATAATCATTCAATAATAACCTTAAACAAAGTATGAGATAAACAACATACCTCATCCTTAAAGCTGCAGAAAGGGTTAAGCAATGTATATGTGAAAGCTACTAAGTGCAAGAAACATCCTAAGTAAATATGATCGAATCTGCTCATACTGGTTTAATGAATAATATGAAATATGAATAAGGCTAAAATAAATCTAACATCCTAGCATACTTTCATATGAAACAAAACTACCTAACATAAAAATATTGAAAATTGGTGGAAATACTACAAATACATATATAAGTGCTGCATAAATGCTAAAAAGTACCAAACTAAACATATATAATGAAAATACTATCTTATTCTTAGACATATGCCTATTTAGACCTGCCATAACAAAATTATAGTGGCTCATCTAGCCACAATATAAATCCTTTGAAGCATCTAGGATAAAACACCTAGATCAATAGGTCCATTGAAAATATACCATATCATCATTGAGGATCAAACAATTGGTAAAATATCATCATCTTATATATATATATATATATATATATATATATATATATATATATATATTCCATGATCAAACACCTGGGCACAGAATTACATCTAAATCTCAATATGTGAAGCAATACTGTAGAGGCAGACTAAGTAGGACAAATTCCATTTCAAATGTTAAATATTTTATTGATTCATCTTTAATTTATTTATGTGATTATTCATGAATATGCCTTATGAAATTTTCAAAGCTAATATAGAACATTCATCAAATATTTTATGTTTCACCTATTATGTCACAGTAAAAAGGTCCAAAATAAGGAAGCAAAGCATATAAGAGAATGTATAAATAAAATTATGCAAAACTCTATGATATCATTTATTTTCTAAATTAATTCATTCTAACTAATTTGAGATTATGCAATCTCGGGATCTCCAATATCCTACTATTCAGTATAAACTCAGCACCTATAAAGTTTAAAGCAATTAAAACAAATCAAGTTCTAATAAAATTAAGTTAATGACGCTTACATAAGTTGAATAATAAATCAACATCCTAATTGATGAATTTAATTAATCCCCAGCTAATCTTGATAAATACAAATTAAGATTGAGGGATTAAGAGTTAAACTCAAAATATTAAGGTTTAACCTTCTAATCCAATAGGTTCTAAAGACTAAGGATATAAGATCCAATCCCAACTATCACATTCTACATTTTAAGGTTATCTTATTAAGCAAAGTCAAGCTTAATAAGATGGATCTTCCAAACTTAGGTTAAAGTTTAAATATAAAATAATCATAAATAAAGAATAAAATTCTAGAATGCTATAAAAATAAGGTTTTATCGATTGAGTAACCCATTTACTCAATGAATGAAATATAACCAAATTTCTATCACTAATTCTTAAAAAAGATGATCCTAAAGTTAAAAGAAATCTTAAGAAAAGGATTTAAGATAAAGAGAATAGTTAAGCATTGATGTTAATTAATCTTAACTATATATATCTTTCTGATATGATTATCTTATGAAAGGCATAAGGTAGGCTAGATACCATCTTATGAAGCCATCTAAATGACTTAGGGAGTTATAAATGAAATTTAGGGTTTTTCATAAAATACTAAATTAATGAGTCTAAAATTTCTAAAATTGATTTTAAATCAATTATATTACTGATTTTAGAGTTTAGATTATTCTTCTAAGTGTTAAGGATACTTAAACCTAAATTTTGGCAAAATGATTATTTTGCCCTTATTTAAGGGTCTAAAATGCTACTTTATAATTTAGGGTTCCAAATTGAATTTTATTAAATGACAACTGGTTACTTATTGTCTAATATGAGGATATACATTAAGTACACTCTAATCGGACAAGGATTTAGCCTAATAGTCTCAAATTAAGGATTTAGCTCATTAGGAGAAATTTAGTAATTTCACCTAAGAACTTCTAAAATTTTAGATATACTATTATTATTTACTATCTAAGGATTTTATAGAGTTTATGATCACTAAATTCTGAGTTCAATTGGTCAAGTTATGGCCAAAATAAGATTGCAGTCTAATTATGTAAATTAGAAGGTTTAGGAAAAGGTCCAAAACTTAACTTTTTCAAATGATGTTCAAATTTAGCAAACTCAGTACCGATAGCTTCCCTATAACATACTGAGTGAAATGACTGGAAGTAGACCCAATTTGGATTTCATTTGATTAATTTATGTTCTAATCAAGTTTTAGGATAATTAGGGCAAATTAGATACTCTAATTATTAAAACTTAGTTATTTTTGCAATTTACTATTCTACACATTTTTTTGGTTAAAATAATATATTGAATGACCAAATTTGGAGTCAAATTGATCAAGCTATGGCTAAATGAATTTTTATGGTTAAAAGGGGTAATTAAGGAAAGTGCCTAAATGTCATTAGTCCAACTATTAACCTAATAGCAAAATTAATACTATCAAAAGATTCTTGGGACACTCTTAATTAAAATGAGACCTATATTTACTATGTTTAGATCTATGGTTACAAAGTTATGGTCATTTGAAGTTTCTAGGGTTTAGCGTTAATTAAGGGGTCCTAAAATGTCACTATATTAAATACTCATCCAAAAAGAGATTTGACATTGCCACAATATTTCTGATATTTTTCTGATTAAAATAAGATATATATTTGATATATTTGGATTAATAGATTAAGCGCTATGCATATTTGAATATTTACATTTATTTAAATTAATTAAGCTCGAACTTAATTAATCAGATTATTAATTACTAAATTAACAGCTAAAATAAATACGATGGGCCCCACACAGATGCAACGTTAGATAAGAGTGGGCCCACCACTGGATCAAATAAGCTGGCGCGTAGGCCCCATACTGGTGCCATCTGACGATGCCAGATGCCATGCGGCGGACGGAGAGAGAATGTGTAATACAGAGCGGGCCCTAACATTTAATCATAAGGCGGCAGACTAGCGTGCGGGTCGGGCTCGGGTCGACCCTGCCCAACTCAAACTATAATCTTCTCACGCTAGAATTGCAACTAGACATTCTAAGGTATCCGATAAGGGCGGCCTCCCGGTAACATCAGGCTCCGGCCCGTACAGCAACAGACAGAGGTTGTCGAAACCTACCCATCGGTGGTTGGTTCAGGATTAAGGTGACCTAAATCACCAATAATAATTAACCCTAGGACAGCGAACTCAGGATGGAAATGAAGGCAGCAAACTCAATCACTGTGGATGACTGTAGACTAATTGCTAAGTACGCCTGATCGAGCTCGATTGAGGTTGAACGGGTTCAATCAATTTTCAATCCAACACTTGAAATAAGAATTCAAATAAAATTGATTGCAATAATTGAAGAAATGAAGAAGATCACAGTACCTTAATTGAATGGTTGGATACAAAAATCTTCTAGGAGATGCCTCAAACTCAACTGCGGACGAACAAAAATGCTTAAGGTTGAAAGAGTAAGCTCTACCGAGGCTAAGATGGAATCTGGGGTGGCTCCTAAGTGGTGAAGGACGCCTGTCAAGGTGGGCGAGGGCTGCGTGCCGACGCGTTCAACACACGCAATGACGTGAAGGAGACAAGTGGGGATCATCCAATTTTCTAATCGGATGGCTCAGGAAAGCCATGAGATCAAGCGGCGCAGTTTGGGAATAGGAGACGGCGTGATAAGCATGTTAACAGAGCCATCAAAAGTAGATAATTAAATATTAATTAAATATTAATTAAATAATAATTTTTTATTTTTCTTTTATAAAATTTAATCATAAATTCACTTCTGAAAATTTCCAATATATCACCCCAAGCTAATTGAAAGGCGAGGAACACATTGGTGAAGTCGGATTTCGATTTTGACGTGTATCTATTTTTCCTAATTTTTGGGGTATTTTAAATATAGTAAAATATTTGACAAAAATTCAACAACTTCCAAATCCTACCAAAACATCACTCTTATCTAATTTGGGGGTGATGAGCGCAATGGCGAAGTTAGATTTTCAATTTGAGGTCAAATTAAATATGCTAAATTCTAGGATTCCTGGAATTCCCAAACTCAAGATTTGATCCATTTAACACTTATTTGAACAGACTTTAGGGTGAGATTCTAATGACTTAATTAAAGTGTTAGAACTAAGATCAGGACCCACTTAATCAATGATTGACTAGGGTAACAGCCTAGGGTTGTTGCAATAAGGGTTAAAATATTTTTATAGTTTATTTTCTCAAATTAAGCTGTTAAATTTCTAATCTATAACACACTTTGAACTTGGAATATTTATCCTGAACTAAACTGTACTTATATAATTAACTAAGATAAGACTTAAACCTAATAGTTCTATTCGAAGTACATCAACCAATTCCATCTTCTACTGACAAGATTAATTCAATGGATATGCACTATCGTCTCCATATGATAATATTATAGATTTTCATTCTAATCTATTTATTGATTAAGGAGTAATAAGCTAATGAATCCTTACTCCATTATGGTGAGTCCTAGACAAAAGCTCCAAGGATGTAGCATATAAGACACTCAACTTAGGATACTACTACAAGGGAGATCTCAAATCTAATCCTTTTAGGTTATTCTAGCACAAGGTCTTAGGATCAATCATCTAAGATTGTTAAGGCACATCTAAGGTACTATCTCAAAATGATATAATTAAGCCTTTCCTACCTTAAGATTTGGCTTGCTTAAAGGTACAACATTTTCTTAAACATAGGACTTTTATTATATTTTAAAGATCTAAAATACTAATCTTTACATTTAAATTTCTAGCTATGTTCTAGGAATATGAAACTTTGTTTAGAATTACTAGTTCAATCAAATAATTTAGATGTCATAATCAAGTATGCAAATCCTCTATATTATAACTAAATCAAAGCTTATAGATTGCGGGGTAAAATCATACCATTTATTGGAAATTTATCACTTGTAAATTAAGCATGGCTTATTAAGATTAATTCATGCTAATTATCTTGATTAAGAAAAAATCAAGGATCTTAAGCTTAAATCAAGATGATTAATCACATCAATTATCATAAGGTTTAAGGACTTAGTTTACAAATCTAGAATCAAATGTCAAATCAGTAAGTGTTAATTGAGTTTATACAGATTGTTGAATGCAAAATCAATGTTCTCAATTTAGATTTAACTTAGGAAATTTATCAAGTCAAGTTTAGGGTTGAAATCAGTTATAACTTAATTAAGGTGTTCTTACTGAATTTAACTTATAAGATTATCCTTTCGTCATTTATAAATCTTTAATGGTCAAATCAACATTATGTTACATTTTATTAAATTTAATTATTCATATTAAGCAAATTAGGGTTTCTATCTAAATAAAAAAATAAAAAAAAATTAATATCCAAATTAACATATAGGGTCTCTAACATACATATTACTTAATAAGAAGTATGTATAAATCTAATTATCCACATCAGAGAATATTAAGTGTTAATTAATCACTAATCAAACTCTAAAAGGATTAGCATATAACTACAAGATTAATAAACAAAAATTCATGCAACATGGAAGATTTGTTCTAATTAATCATATGAACAATCATAGACTATAAAATGTAAGTTTGATAAATTACAAACCCTAGTTTCACTAATCATGCAAAATAAGGATTATGGCATAATTAGTAAAATACAAATCAAAAAATTAATTTACTTAGCATATGCATTCTACAAGATTTAAGTGACCAACTGAAACCATAATTACAAGATTTGAATGATTAATCATGCTAATTTCACTTATTAAGTTACTGAAGTAATTAGGCAAAATTAGAAAATTTATCCGTAAAAACTAAAATACTTTTGTATATTTTTATTTCTTACACTTTTCTGAACAAAATGGTATACAACTTTATATGGTTTAGATAAGTATTTAAGAAGTTATTTAATTAATTTATTCTAAATATTTTTAATTAAATTTCCATTTTATGATTTATTTTCCTTTAAAAAATAAATCCAATAATTCATTTATTAATATAATAGAGGCAGCCCGTTTAAAAATGTGCGGGTTGGCAGGGCCCAATGACATCTCACTGTTTCACCGTGCGGGTCACGGGTCGGTCCGACCCGCACAGTGGCATCATCTTCCTCCCGACCTTCTGACGCTTAGGGATTTTAGGGTTAGGTTTTATAGCCAGTTACCAGGTGCCCCGACCACACCACGGCCCAAACTCGATCACTACACGATCAGGGGACCAAGACGCGTCAAACGCATCCAGAAGCCCTTTGTGAGAAGGTCAGATTCATCCGGACCTTACTCACTAGAGACCTTCGCCTAGAGGTTACAGTGGGGATCAAATTCTCCCCATGGGGTCCATGGAATCGTCAAGGCTCGATCCTTGCACCTTCAATGAGGTAAGATGGATCGACCACCTAAGGCCATTGATCCTTAGATGCACTCAAACACTAGGTATTTACTCGGACTTAGTTTCCATAGGAGATGTTAGCCCAAGGGATTGAGCTGGACTTCTAGTGGCAGCTAGGGGACTCAAAATTCGAGTGCACACCCTCTGATTATTGATGGTTGGAGCTGGGGATCATCGAGAATCTCAAAATTGCAAAGAGTGGAGGAATTGAGGGAAGCATCAATTGGAGCCAATTGACCAGCAAAATGCTTTGGGAATGATTCCTGTTCTATTTAAAGCCTCAAAGGATTGAGCTAAGGTGAGGCCAAGAGTTGGCTTAGGCCGAAGTTTAGCTCTCAAAAATCCTTATGGGGATTGCTTTGGCTTTAGGGCTCGATCCTTAGCACCTCGCTGGGAATGGAAAGGCCTAACGACTTGGTGTCGTGACTGGGAGGAGCAAGAGATAGACTTGGCAGCTGGCGTACAGGAGATCTTCCTTATCGGGAGAGTGAATGAGTGGGGATGACAAACCACAGTCTTGGAGCCTTTGGTAGATGTCTGATTGATAGAACAAAACTGCGGAACAGTTCTTATCTTCCATATCCTAATGGCCAGATCCGAAATGATATGGGCCTTGGGATCCTGAGGCTCGATCCAATGCTCGATCGGCGCCCCGACATGATTAGATCTAAGCCGTAGGATGCTATGGAGTGACTGCCAGATGAGGGTCAAATCCACTGTCGTAGGACCCGAACTATGTAGTGGATCGCATGCCGTCCGCACAGAGGATCTTGGAAGGGTAAAGTCGTTAATGTTATATGTTCAATTAAAAAATGTTGGGAACCCCTTTATGCAATTTTTTCAATTTAATTTTAATTCAATTATGGCTTAAATGACCTCCAAAATTCTTAAACTTGCACTTTTAACTATTTTGGGTGTGAGGAATTCAAAAATGCAATTAGATTTTGACTTAGAGATTAAAATATTTTGGCTATTATTTAGGGTTCCTAATTTGATGAAATTACCTATTTAACCTAATGAGGCTTGATTGACCCCAATTTTTCAGGGTTGGATCCTAATGACCATATGAATACAATGGGATAAGTTTCAAAGTGTGATTAATCTTATGTTTAACTTAGTAATAATCTAGGGTTGTTACATACGTACCCTTAAATGATAAGATTTCCGAGGAGGCTTGCAGTGGAAAGAAAGTGACACTAAATTACCTAAAGATATTTAGTTTCTCATCATATGTGCATATTGATGCATGATCTAGGAGCAAGCTTGATGTAAAGGCGATTAAATGAACATTCGTTGGATATGGCATGGGTGAGTTTGGCTATATATTCTGGGATAATTAAAACTTGAAGGTTATCAAAATTAGGGATGTCACTTTCAAAGAAAGTGAAATGTATAAGGATTTTATTGGAGTCAAGATTGATTCCAAGGATTATTTAGATGGTGAGGCCCAGCACATAGAGATTGATGATGGTGTTAAGCCAGATGTAGGTGTATGTGAAGATGCTCATGAGGGTGTCAATATTGAACCACAAACACCCATATTGAGGAGATCCACGAGAGTCACAAGACCACCACAACGGTACTCAACTTCTTTATTTTACCTGTTAATAATGGATGGTGGAGAACAAAAAAGCTTGGAAAAGGCATTTCAGGATGAACATTCAATCAAGTGGGAGGCTATCATGAATGATAAAATGGCATCACTCATGTCAAATGGGACATGGGAGTTGGCAGCTCTGCCAACTGGGAAGAAGGCTTTTTAGAACAAATGGGTTTACCGGGTGAAGGAAGAACAAGATGGGAGCAAGTGCTAAAAGGCGAGGCCTGTGGTAAAGGGCTTCCAGCAGTGACATGGGGTCGACTACAGTGAGATCTTTTCCACAGATGTGAAGATAACAATCATCAGGGTTATACTGAACATTATTGCTATTGAGGATTTATGAATAAAGCAAATGGATATCAAAACTATATTCCTTCAAGGTGAGCTAGACAAGGAGTTGTACATGCAACAACCTGAAAGGTACAAGTGTAATAACCCAAGGTTGTTACTCTAGTTAATTAAGACTAAACCAAGTCCTAATTTTGATTCAAGCACTCTTAATAAGTTATTAGGAGCACACTCTGAAGTTTTGGTTTAAATCAGGTGTCAAATAGATCAAACCTTAATTCTGGGAATTTCAAGAACCCTAAAAATTGACATATCTAAATTGGCATCAAATCAAAAATTAAACTTCGCCATTGCGCTCATCACCCCGAAATTAGCTAGGGGTGATATTTTGGAAGTGTTTGATTTGAACCCTAGTGTGCTAGATTTGAACTAGTCAAAATTAGAGGACCAATCTAAGGAACACTATGTTCACATGATTTGATTGGCTTCCAAGTACTTTATGAATTGTAATGAATTAAATACAATACCAATCCCTTATGAGTCAAATGATGAAATCTGAACTTTCTCTTCATAATCAATAGTATCTCAATTTAAGCTCTTTTGCATTGTTGATCTAAGAACCAAACAAAACACCAAAATGAATCTTCTAAACATTCTTGAAAGAAGTTAAAACTTAGTAACAAAACCACCGTTCCATATGGACGATATAAATTCGTAACTCACCATTCCAAATTATTAAATCTGTAATAACCCTAAGTTGTTACCATGCAAAATATAGATATCTTAATCAAATTTTTGGCATAATTGCCTTTAGAACATTAATTTAAGCATATCTAGAAGATTTGAAGTCCATTGGACTTCTCTAAGTTAAAATTACAATTTGATCAATCTATATGCCTTTATCTAGACCCAAAATATTTTGATCTTAGAATTAAAATCTGATTGTATTTTTGAATTCCTCACCCCCAAATTAGCTAAGGGTGAAAGTTTGGTGCAATTTGGAATTCATTTGGGCCATAATTCAATTTAAATTAAAATGGTTCAATTGCATAAAAGGGTTCCAAACAATTTGATTTTGCAAAAATATCTTTTTAACTAAAATAACAGCCGGGATCCGATGTGCGGACCGCGGGCGATCCGCTGCGGGGCCCGGGGCACACGACAGCGAGCTCCCACGCATGTGACTGTTCCGCCTTTTTATTCAACGGTTGAGATTTAATCTTGCGGAACCACCGATCCGTCGTTGGATCCGTCTCGTGGATCCTACGGCCAAGATCGCTCCTGTGATAGGCCGTTAGGATCCGAACGATCCCAGTCGTAGCGCCTTTTGATTGATCGATCATACGATATCCAGGGCACCCGACACTGTGGATCGTCGTCCCCACTCCCTCACGCACCCGACAGAGGGAATTTCCTGTACTACCAGCTGCCCCCTTATCCCCCACTCGTGCCTCCAGCTCAGCAGGCTGTTGCTGAGTTTCCCTTAATGGCCAAGGGATCCCAGTCGGGCCCCGTGACCCGGCCGAGCTCGAATTAGAAATTCGAGAGCTCGGCCAAGGCCGACCTCTCGGACCTCCCCAGCCCGAGCCAGTGGATTCAGAAGATTCCCTAAGCTCAGCCAGGGCTATAAATAGCCACCGCTTTGCTCCAATTGATCCTTGCTGATCAATTGAACCCTCTTCAATTCGCCGCCATTGCCGAAATCCCGAGCTTGCACAGGTAATCCGGGAGCTTGCGTACTGCTGATAGGAGAGTCTCCTGGGGTTCAGCAACTCTTAGAGAAGCTTTAGGGAGCTCAGCTAGCCAGCAATTTCCTCTGCAGTCGTCTGCAAGCAATCTCGATGAATCCAGGTATCCCCCTTACTGAATTCGAGTCAATGAGGCTCGAATCCCTCTCCTTTTGATACGTATGAGTCAGTATTGTTGTCTCGAACTCATGGGTATCAAGATTAAGATCTAAGTTAACCCCGATCGATCGAATCAATCAATCAGATTAAATTCCTTAAGGGACGCCTCGGTCGAGTAAGTACCCAGCGATCCAGACCACCCCAGACCAGAGGGCTTCGATCCACCTCACCTCCTTGATGGTGTAGGGATCGAGCCCGGGGTCTGGCATGGCCTCTGTGGGGAGAATTATCTCCCCACAGTAGCTCTAATGGAGGAATCCTCGGGTGAGTAAGGTCTGGCTGATCCAGACTGTCTCACAAGGGGCTTCGAGTCTCAATCGATGTGTCTGACCTCTAGTGATCGAGTAGTGATCGAGTGCTGGTAGAGCCATGGGCTGGATCCACCGGAATTTGGCGATTAGGGTTTCCCTAATCGGTCCCCTCCTTCAGGACGACGGAGCGGGGACGATGGCACTGTGCGGACCGGGTCGACCCACGACCCGCGCTGTGCGACAGTGCCGGGTCTCCTGGGACCCAGTCGACCTGCGCGGTTTGGTTAACGGGCCGAGCCATTTAATTAAATTAGGATTATCGGAATTATTTTCCTTAAGGAATTATTTTCCTTAAGGAAAATAATTCCAATAATCAAATTATAGGATTTTGATTAAATAAAAATACAGAATGTATTATTTGAATAACTTTTAATCCACTGGTCCAAACCCTATGATATCATATATAAAAATGATCAGAAAAATTTCAGAAACCTAAATATAAAATAAAATCTTGCATCTGATGGTTAGATCCTTAATTATTGCCTAATTACAAAGGATTTTAATTAGGACAGATTAGTAAATTTACTTATCCAAATTGCATGTTTAGGGTGCCATTAGTTTATTGATGTTAATTAGATTGTATGTGCAAAGTAGAATATTTTTCTGAGTTCTGTGATTTTAGTTATGCCCTAATCTTGTTAAATCATGATTTGTAAATTTTAGGATTTATACTCATTGTATCTTAGTAAACTTAGGCTCTGATTACTTGTGTGATTAAGTAAAACTTACATGCCAAATTTCATGAGAATTGAATGGTTGGATTTATACTTATGTACTAATCCTTTTTGATTGGAATTAGGGTTTGATTTGCACTAAGTAACCCTTATTTTAGAACTTGACTTATCAGTTTGGCTTATGACAGCAAGTAAATGAAATGAATTCATCCTCATAAACTTATTAAGTATGCTTGAATAAATTCAAAGATATAGAATCTTAATTATCCTAATTAACTTAAGAAATCTTAAGATTTGGATCAAGCTTCTAAGACTTGATCTAGGTTTGAGATTTCCACCAATAATTCATAATTAATCCACTGATTTGACATTGATCTTAAATACATAACTTGATTTTTCTTAAGGCATGAGAAGGGATCAATCCCTAATCTACTTAAGGAGAGTTCAAACCCTTAAGAAACCTAACTTAATTAATATTGATTTCAAGATTTTGAATTGAACATTCTCCAATAATGCATTTGATTTATTATTGATTCTAAACATTGAATTAGACAAATTAGGGTTAATAATAATCTTATGTGACTTCTTGATCTGAATCAAATCTTAAGATCTCTGATTTTCTCTTAAGTAAGAGGACTAGCATAAGAAGATTTGTAAAATCATATTGATTAATCAAGTGATCTCAGTCTTAAAAATATTCCTGATTTAGATCTCATGATCTTAGATTAAGTGTGATCAGATAATATAATCATCTGATCTAATCATCCTAAACCTAAATATGAAATAGAACCTAAGAGGTTAATATCAAAATTTAGAAGAGAGAACCTTAAGTATCTCTTCATAAGATCATCTTGAATTATTTAAAAGACCTAAATTCATATATCATGAGGTAGGAGGCCTTGTATGAATCCTTGAGGTAGAAGTATAGAAAATCCCATCACCTTAGAGATTGATCTATTCTCCTTGTGGTAATAATCACTTAAGACATTAGAAGATATACATCTCCTTGTGGTAGAATCCATATTAAGTGATCTTGGATCATATTCACTTGATGAAACTTGGTATAGGACTTACCTATTAGTTAGGACTTGTAGTTCTGACAAATCCTTATTCTATTAAATAGATTTGATTGAACCATGATTATTGGGTAGTGCAGTATAGTATACCCATATTACTGGTCCCCAGTAATATTCGGGATTAGTTGAGTCACTCTAAGTGAGATTTATCTTTGTTGCTATTGTAGCGCCCTGGGACACCAACTGTAGTAATCCCGGAGTGCTAACTGTGGCAAATCCCTAACTTAAGTAAAGTTAGGCCAAAACCCCAACTCTACTTAATTCAAGGACTTAGTCACCTAAAACTGAGAGTCATACATCAATGTACATATATATAACAGAGTGCGGAAGCAAAGTATAAAATAACATCCATACACAACATAGTAAAGAAAAGAACTCAAGTAGTAACTCAGAGATATGCAGAAAGTAAAGTACATCCAGAAAGATATTTATTACAAACTGAAATGAATAACTGAAAATAAAAGACTCTCGTCCTCACTGAATAAACAAAGCAAAGCTAACTAAACAACAGCTGGAAGATCCTCCTCCTGAACTGGCTCCTCACCAACAGCACTGCTCACGAACAACTCCGGATCTGACATTTGTCGGTATCACAAGTTCCAGGGCCCACCCAAAAAGAGAAAAAGGTTACAGTTAGATAATTGTCTAAGTACATTTTAGGCTAATTTAATGATCTGAACATTTAAGATATCACATTTAAATTATTTTAACATGCAAGCATTTAAAAGGTGCGACAAGCTGTACAAGAAAAGGAATACTATAAACTATCCATCTATAGTAATCAATGGTATGTAACAAAACATACAAAGCATCAAAAATAACCAAGGTAGAACTCAAAGCAAAAGTGACTGTAACTACAATGTAAATCCGATCCTAACATTATTATGATCACAGTAAACTGTGCTGATTATAAAAGAACACAAGTACTAAATAAATCCAGAAAATCTAGCATCCTAGACATGCCATTTATGCTTATATAATTCATGAGAACATACATACAACATGTAGATTAATATAAGGCAAGGTCACTGAGACATGTGACAAAAGCAAATTAAAATCTACAGCAAGGAACCACTGAAATATGTGGTAAAGCCAACTGAACTACAAGTAAAAAACCACTGAAATATGTGGCAAAACAATACAAGCTGAACTAAACTGAACTAAAGTAGCAATAGGCCTAAGCTATAGTATGCCATCCCAGCCCAAAAATATCAACAAAATACCCAGCCTATAGGCCATCCCCATTCCTCTCAGAGGCCTGGGTAACTTCCATACTGCACTGAATACTGGAGGTGGCAATACTATACTCAGAACCTAATCTACTAACTGAAAGCACTGTAATCTTGATGAAATGAAAATGCTTTACAAATTCTAACTTAGGATGTATCATCTATATCCTAAGGGTTCCTATTATGCTCAAGGAATAAAGCTCAAATACAAGGTATGCCAAAGCAATCTAGTCAAAGTAAGCAAGAGACTCAATCTAAACTTATGTGATATCCATTGTTATCTAATTTATTCAACTAGCTATTCTGAAATATTTACTAGTTTAGGACCTCCAATATCCAGCTCTCAAGTAAATTCTCAGATGTGCGGCCTTAAGATTAATATTAGAACTTAACAAGTTCTAATCTAGAATCACAAGATGACTATATATTTTAAATAAATAAATCAACGACCAAATTTAATTAATATTTACTTTCTTACTCAAAATCTTGATTTAAGAAGTTAAGAATTTAAGAATCTTGAGTTTGAACTCCAGGTGAGTTCATGACTTGGGATTCTTGATGGTTTTCAAATGAAGGACCTAAGGTTCAAACACAAGCCCAAATTATTCAAGATAAGGAAGTATAGAAGCTGAAGGATTTAAGAACTAAGACCTTAATGAAAGGTTACTCTAAAGATCTTAAGATAAAATAATCAATTAAGAACTTGAGAATTTAAGATCTATATTCAATCTCTAAGATAATTTCATTATCTTATTGATTGAATCAACCTATACCCACATGGAAGGTCTTAAAAGATTTAAAAAATCAATCATGAAAGAATTTTAATTGGAGGTGGTTTGATTCAAATTGAAGAGCTAAGTCTAAGATCTAAGATCTAAAGATTTGAAATATGATCACTTTAGACATTAATTGGATTTTAACTTAGGAGCTTAATTTTATGCTTCTTTCAGAATCTAAACTTATAGTTAAGCTGTATTACACTTAATAAGGTGTTATTTTATCATTTGATCAACAATTAAGTTTATAAACATTTCTTTAAATTACTTAAGATCTAAGAGTCTAAGTTTTGATCACTTTAGATCTTAAACTAGGTTTTTAACTTAACCATTTCCAATTTCTTATCTTTTGACACTAAGTTCTTCAGTTATCTTTAATTAACTTATCAATGAGATAATTGAACATTTCTATTATTAATTTAAAGGCTAAGTCCAAATGATCTCTATAAGGAAATACTTAAGATCTAATTATCTTAATTAAGGATTTCAATAAAGATTTCATAGATTAAGGATCACATTAACATTATTTTTGTTCTAAGATCTCAGAGAACATAACTAACCCATTTTATGGTAGTTTACTAAAATTTTCAATCCTTAAAGTACATTAAATCACATTTTGGTCAAAATGACCAAAATGCCCCTCTCAAGGCTAAAATTGGGATTTTAAGGTTTAATCACCCAAATTTATTCTAACCTATTTTAATGTGTTTCATAATACTTAATGAAATGGAAAACACCCTTAATTTAGGTTTTGATGACCTAAGTGATCTTAATTAGCACTAAACACTTAATTAAGCCACTTATGGTGATTAGTAAAATTAGGGCACTTTAGGGCAATCCAACCTTACACTTAGGTTATACTAGGTCTAATATGATATTAGGAACCATCCCCACCCAAATCAAAGACTTAATTAGGGCTTAATTCACTAATCCTTGATTAGGGTGATTAAGGAGTGATTAAGAAAATTAATTAATTAAAATTAATTACAAGGTCTAGAATTGTTCCTTAGGGTACAAGGAACAATCAGAGCCCTTAATCTCATAAATTGGATAATTAGATAATTTTATATGACTTATTTAAGAACAGAGAAAGTTTGGTAAATATTTTTAAATCCAATCATTGGATCTGAGATTTTATTTTATATTCAGATTCCATAAATTTTTCTGATTCAAATGGTATATTGGATCATACTATTTGGATTTGTATAACTAAAGTTATTCAATTAATTTAATCTGTATTTTTATTTAAATTAGAATCATAGGATTTAATTAATTTAATTCATAACTATTAAAAATTCAAGCCGATAATTAATTAATTAACCGTGGCCCGAAATCAAATCGCGCGGGTCAGAGACCGACCCGACCCGGACCCACGACTTCATCTTCTTCCTCTCGACGGGTCTCGAGCCCGGCGAATTTCAAAGCTGAAATTCTCGGCGCTCCGGCGACGGCAGGGGCTCAAATCGTTCCCTACACGTTCCCTGAGGCCAGACGCATCGATTGGACCAAGAACCCCCATCTGGATCCCTCTGGATCAATGGGGTGCTACTCACCCGAGACATCCTTCCTTAAGACGTCTCAGGCCGCCTGTGAGGGAGAAATTCTCCTCACAGAGGCCTCGATTCGACCAAGGCTCGATCCATACACGTTCAGGGAGATAAGACGCATCGAACCCCCAACCTATCATAACCTGGGGTGCAGTCAATCGCTAGGTCCTTGGTCGGACTCAGTCATTGGCTCGGCCGCTAGCTCAATTGATCGATACGATCGATTCGAGCTAGCTTAGCACCAAGCGACAATCACATTAGGTTTCCTAGGTGGCTAAGGTTGCTTAGACAACAATCAGAGCTCATTCCAGCAGACTGAATGAAAAGAAGCTTCAGAAAATTTCAATGGAGGAAGTTGTACCTTGAGTCAGGACTACAGGCCTTACCGAGGGAGATTGACGTGCGCTATAGCTTCCTAAAGACTAAACAAACGTGCACAGGGAGTCTAAATACCAGACGAGGCCTCTATCAGTCGTTCTAAGCTCTGCAAACGCCGGGAAATTACCGAGGGAAAGGGAGCTCCAACAGGCTTTCAGCTGGGGAATTAGGGATTCACAGTGAACAAAAAGACTCACTGTCAAGTCTTAGAGGGTATTTATAGGCCACTGGGAGGTCTAGGGTGGCTGTCAAGGTCTGGAGCCATGGCTTAGGCTCGGCCCGAGGGTCCTTGCCATTTTCCAAAAATTGGGAGGGTCCAAGCTTCTTGGGTCACTCTACTAGGCTCGGCCACTTACAGAAAGGTTCTAACGGCCTAGCTGACCTGGCGAGGGGAGTGGCAAACCTGGTCACGTGGCTTAATTCGGCAGATTTTTCTCTGTAGGGCCGAATCCTCGCGAGAACGAAGATGAATAGTGCGGGGCTCACCGCAATCGTCTGATGGCGAAGCCGTTGCGGGTCGATGTCTTGATCTGGGATCCAAGTAACGGAACCGCGAATTCAATCCCGTGCATCTGATCTGAAATGTTGATTGGGCGAGTAGGATTAGATCACAGCGCCCGAGATAAGAGCCGTTGGATTAAGCGCGCTGAGATGCGTGCTTACACATCAAGTAGCCGAAACGCGCGCGCCGCTGTTGGGACCCCGCAGCGGATCTGTCGTGGTCCCGACAGCAAATCCTGGCCTTTTAATTTTAATTAAATTTAATTTTAAATATAAATAAAAATTAATTAATTAAAACATAATTATTCTTAATTTATTTAAATCCAATTTAAGATCAAATGAGCTCTAAAAATTCCCAAAAATTCACCCTTAGGTAATTAGGGTATGAGGAATTCAAAAATGTAATCAGATTTTAATTTGGAGATTAAAATAATTTAGGTATTTTTCAGAGCTTAAAAATAGCCAAAAATACCAAATTTTTTAATTTAGCTCCGATTGATTTCAAACTTCTAGGTTTAGGTTTAAATGACCCATTGAATCCAATAGAATCAAAATCAAACCTTGGTTTAGCTTAATTAATCTAGTTTTAGCTAGGGTAACAACCTAGGGTTGTTATAGCTATCCTGCGGGCTTAGGCGGATATAACCTCGCTTATAGTAAATCAATCGATCCTAAGAGTATATTAAACGGGTGCTCATTCCTTAGTTTAATTGAAAGACAAGTTGTCATCGGGCAATGCCTCCTAGCAAAGATCACTTCAATAGGTATGGCTCAAATAAACTAAGTAACAGGATTCACCTTCCTTAAGACACTAAGTATGATTGTGAGTTTAGTGACTAAATGCTTAGTTTGAGATACAAAATCATCATCGGATGGTGCCTTCTAATGAAGATCGCTTTGTTAGGGTGGCGTAATCAAACTAAATATTGTGAGTCCTATCTTTGCAGCATATTTAATATGTGTATACAATCACCCCGCCTAGTGATCTTTAAGTAAATATGCAATTTTAACTAAACATCGATCTAGAAGCTTGGAGTCAGAATCCTTTAAGTAGGATTCTGCACAGTGGAAACTTAGGATTCATTACTGTTTCTTACTATATTCTTCATGGATTTCGGGATTTCTCATTCATTTAACATAGTGGCATAAGCATAAGCATAAACATGAAAGCTAAACCATTCCTTCTATTGTGACACATGAGTATCAGTGATACCGTATGAGATACGAAATGTTATATACACAGACTGGGAAACCTCATGGTGCATCTGCGTCACCATACTGACTTCCTAACTGTTGTGCTTACATTGGACCGTACTACTCATAAACCTTCAGTGATATTTCTGTGATATACTGTAGTATAGCATATTTGTGAGCATTGTTTCAGTGGCATATAGTACAGCTTATAGCATCCTTCTTATCATTTTACATTCCTTTCACACTGACTTACGAGCATTTGATATTTTTTATTTACCTTTAGTATTTCATTTTGATGCAGTTTTACTTTGCTTAGTCCTTACAGTTTTCTGCACTTTTACTTTACTTTACTTGTATACTTTATTATATTTAGTTTGGCTTTGCATAGTTAGTTTTGATGTGTTAGACTTTTTGTCTAACACGGGGTACTTTTGGGATCCGGCAATTTGCTAGATCCTGAGCAATTCTTGGAGACAGGTCAGGATGGCGTACCGGAGACCCAAGAGGAGCATTTGGAGTTATAGCAGATCGAGCACCTACTTTTACTTACTAGCTCTTTTCAGCATTTTTGATAGACTCTTTACATTTCTACGTTTATATGGTTTGTAATAAACTCTTGATGTACTTTTACTTTTCTTTTCTGAGATAGATATTTACTACTGCTTGAGATGAATGAATTCTGGATGTTTTGCTTTTAGATTCCGCACTCTGTTATACTACTATACATAGTATTGTGATGTGATCGGCGTATAGGGGACGCTGATATATATTATAACGTACATGGGTTCTTTCTCGCTCCCTTGAACCTTAAGTACGTGCTAGTCTAATACCTAAGATAAGTATTTCATTCTTATCTTAGATATTGACTCTCGATCCTACTCTTAGGATTCGAGTCAGCAGTCTTCAGTATGGCTCAATTTCTCTAGCCTATTCGGGAAGATGGGTTTTGCTTGTATGTTCCCGAGTAGCGCACCGTTCCGCCGCCGAAACAGGTTTTACACTTGTTCTTTTGCGCACAGCGACGGGACAGGGCGTTACAACTTCAAACCATGTAGACTTGCGTGCTAGCGCAGACGTGTATTTATAGTCTGTCAAGTTTTTGGCGTCATTGCCGGAGAATGGTTTTCTGTTTTGTATTAAGTATAAACTTCTAGTAAATAATATTTTGACTTTTTACTTATTTGCATATATTTTCATTTTCTGTAATTATATCACATTGTGTTAATTGTAGTATAACTTAGATTTTTAATTTAGTTTCACTATTGCTAAAATTTGTGAATTGCTGAAATTATAATTATTAAAATCTGTGCTAAATTGAAATTCTACTAAACTTAGTTACTAAGAATCTATTTGCTGGAATGTTATTGTTGAAGAATTTCGTAAACTAAGTGCTGAATTTTATTGATGAGAATTATTTGCAAAATTGTTGCTATAGTCAAACTACTGTGTTGATTTGCTAAATTGCTTCCTTAAACTGAATTCTAAACTTGCAGAATATTTGCTGAAAATTTTATTTGCTGGAAATCGCTTGCTGAAATCTGCTTGTTCAAAAATAGAATTGCTGAAACTATAAAACTTATTTGTTATGATCTGTTCTAGTTAGCTTTAAACTTAAAATTTTATGAGTATGAGAAATTCTGAAATTCTCCTTGACCTATAAATAGAAAGAACATACTTAAGAGCTAGGAGGGAACAACTGAATTTAAATCAATAAAAAGTAGAGATGGAAAATCTAGAAGCTAATCCTGGAGAAGTTGTAGGAGAACAAATGGGAAAGGCATTGAGAGATTATGCCTTACCTACTATTAGAGGCATTCCCAATGCTATAGTTAAGCCAAACATAGAAGCAAATAATTTTGAGATCAAACCATCCACCCTTAGTATGGTCCAGAATAATCAACTTGGTGGATTAGCCATGGAGGACCTAAATTCTCACATCTCAAATTTTTTTGAGATTTGTGACACTTTTAGATTTAACAGTGTTTTCGAAGACACCGTTAAACTCCGGCTTTTCCAATTTTTCCTAAGAGATAGAGCAAAAAGTTGGCTCAGCTCTCTTACAGGCAACTCGATTCACACGTGGGATGATTTGGCTAGGAAATTCCTAGCCAAATACTTCTCTCCTGCGAAATCAGCCCGACTGAGAATTGAAATCACTAACTTCAACCAATATGAGGGTGAAACGTTATATGATGGCTGGGAATGATTTAAAGAATGTTTAAGGCGATGCCCACATCACGGGATTCCTCAATAGATGCAGGTTCAAACCTTCTACAATGGTTTGAATGCACAAACAAGGACTCTTATTGATGCGGCCGCCGGAGGCTCTCTAAGTAGCAAAACACAGGAAGGGGTCTATGATTTATTAGAGGAGATGGCCAATAATGCTTATCAATAGCTGAATGAATGGCTGAATTTAGGAAAAAGAGAAGCAAATCAAATAAATGAGACTAACCAAATAATAGCCCTCCAAAATGAGATAAATGCCCTTAACCAAAGACTTGAAAATATGAGTGTTAACAGTATTCAGGAAATGTATTGTGAGCTATGCGAGGGAAGGCATGCTAGTGAAAATTGTAACTTAAATAATCTTTTTGCCCCATTAGACACTGAATAAATTAACTTCTTAAGGAACAATAATGCTAGGCCAAACAACATGTTAAACAACCTATACTCCAACACATACAATCCGGGATGGAGAAATCATCCCAATTTTGCATGGAGTACCAACAATAATAATGGAAATTATAATGGGGGAAACTCTTCAAACAAACAATATTATAACAATTATAACAACATCCAATCGAATCAATCTAACCTTGAAGCTAATTTGAATGCATTTAAGGCAGAAACCATACATTTCTTGAAAAGAACTGAATTAACAATTAACCACCATGATGCCTCCATTCTAGAGATAGAGGCATCCCTTAGGAACATTGAGGTTTAGCTTGGTCAAATCTACCAACAGCTGTCCACCCGATAGTCGGGAGCTTTACCTAGTTCAACAAAGGTAAATCCTAGGGAGACGGTGAGTATTATTCACTCCGATGGAACTGATGGCAACCACCTTAATATTCAAATAGAAATTAGCAAGACTGAAATGGAGATGGATAGAGAGTTGAAAAAAGCTGAGAAGGGTAGATTAGTTGCCTTAAAGTGTGAGGATCTGGGGAGGTTGAATATACCTTGCATGATAGGGGGTGAGGCTTTTATAGATCCCTTGTGTGATATAGAAGCCTCAGTCAATATCATGCCTTATCATGCCTACAAGCATCTCAAGCTATGAGATATGGAAACAATGTTTATGATCCTTGAATTTGCAAATTTGGATTCTAGAACCCCCCTTGGAATTGATAGAAATGTGCTGGTCAGTCTAGGAGGATTTGTTGTCTCCACGAACTTCATCATTTGTGAATGGGACACATGTAATGAAAATTCCACTCTTATATTTGGATGCCCATTCTTGGCCAGCACTAATGACATCATTCATGTAGTGAAGGGAACTATGAACATTAAGGTCAGGGGGAAGGCAGCTCTAATTTATTTAAAACCCGCCATTTTTAAGAAAAATTTGTTAGAATATGAATGGGAAAAGAGAATGAGGGAGGAGGAAGTATGTAACATTTTAAATCTTAAAAAGCTCGTGCTAAAAGAAAAAGAAGTTGACAATATAATTAGCCCCACATCTAGAGGGGAGGCTAAGGATGAAGACTAGGAGAGGCAAGAGAAAGAAAAAAAAAAGGGATCTCCTTGCCTAGAAATGAATTGGTTGTAAAAAATAAAATAATTGAAAATGTTATGGTTTAAAGCATAACTTCGGTTAGTGCTCATGCCTATAAACCTAAAATATGGAAAAAGAAACCCATCGTAAATTCTGAACCAATTTGAACTTAATTCTGTCGGGCTGACGACACTAAATCAAGCACTTCTTGAAAGGCAACCTAATTTTTGTTTTGTTTGATTTAGGAACATAGGAGTAGTCATTAGTAATAAAATAACCTAAATTTTTATACGTGAAACAAGTCTGGATGCAAATCAATTGCTGGGAAAATACTGTGTGAACATGCGGTATAGCGCGTTGTAGTGGATTTATCCGCTGCAGTCTGTCGCATCAGATTTCGCCGCTACAGTGCGCTGCAGCGGATTTTAGGCACATGCAAAATTTTTATAAGTCTCGAGGTGCCACAACGCGCCAAGGCGCGCCCCAGCATGCTGTGGTGCGTGGCGTATAGCTAGAGCAGAAATTGACTATCTTGGATTCCCAAAGATAGTCAAAGACGCTACAGTGCGCCTTGGGACTCAAAACCTTAAAAAATGGGTACTTAAAGGCTGTATTTTCTCCATCTTTATTATTGAAATTGAATCACCCTTATGGCATAATAAAAGACCAATTTTGACCATGAATTAACTTGCCATAATGTGATTAATTAGATTAAATCATGCAGAATTTCTTCACTGCCATTTAAAAACTTGAGGAGGAGAGTGAGGCTTGCACCTCTTGAGAAATCAAGAGAGAATGTCATCTAGAAATAAGTCAATCCCTAGTAAGGGAGCAGGTTCCCCCACATCTGGTGGGGGTACAATAAAAAAAGATTCACCTCGGTTGAAGCTGAACAAAGGTTCAACCAAGTAACATCCAAACGTAAGTTGATTCCCGAGTGAGGATTCGAACTCCCCTACCCTGTGAACTCAGATCAAATTATGCATAGGGGATGGGAGCATTTGGTGAGTCCCCAACACACAACCTACCCTGTCATAGTTTAAGAGGTTTACGCCAATGCAATCAATGCGTCGGGGCATAAAATTACTGTTCGAGGAAAGGGAGTGGAGTTTGGGAGCAAACAAGTTGAAAAATTTTAAGAGAGGTAGAGGACTGTGCCTACCTTAATCTCACAGGCTCACAATTTGACCCAGTTGCTATTGCGGGTGAGATCACCTGTGCTGATGCAAGCTGGAGAGGGAGCTTATCTAACATTCCTCGAGCACTCCTCATGGAGTCAAGCAATGCTTGGCATGTGTTTGTCTCCAACTTCGTAATCTAGGCATCTTAGCAAACTGACCAGATCTAGGGTGTTGCTCCTTTGCATTCTTCAATGGCCTGAAGATATTCATATCTCTAGTATTATCATGGAGCAGCTCTGGAATGCCCTGACCGAACTTTTGCTGCATTAGCATTTGGGTCACTTATTTTAGGGTTGTGTGAGGATCAAGGGGTCAAGATCCTCTCTTCCAACATTGTGATCCTTCCTCGTGCTCCTCTAGAACTGACCAATTTGAGCACCCACACCCATGAGGGGGTGCGATTCATAAAGAGGAGGGGAGAGGAAGGAGAAGCTTCAACTTCCACTGGCCAGACCATTGCTGATAAGATGATGATGCAGATGTACGCTCATCAAAGTTATTTTGGGGTAGCCATGGCGCGGGACATGCGCTTCTTCAAAACAGAAGTCGCTCGGTGGCACCAACTCAAGACGGAATTCCATGACGCTCTAGGAATGATGTTCCAAGAAAGGAGCTTGCATGGTGGATCGGATGGATCTAGGCTGCCATGGCCCCTTGTTGGTGAACCCATCCTAGACACGGATGGTCAACGGACTACACATATCAAGATTTTGATGAAGAGGAAGAAGAAGATGAGCACAATGATTGATAGGTTGTTGATGTTTTCTATTTTTTATTTTCTATTTTCCTTGTGTTGTTTATTTCCTTTTCAATAAATAAATCTTGGATGGCTTAAACCCTCATGAGATGCTACTGTGTTTGCAAGTTAATTTTTTGAAAATATTTCTGCATGAATTCAATAACCAAATCGAATGTGAAACCTTAAGTCACCAATGGTGCTTAACCTAAGGTGATCAAATGAATTAACAACTTTATGCTTCCAAAAAACAAGGTAAAAAGCCTAAGTAACTTTCAGTCTCCAATGGATTTAAATGAACATATGCTGAAATTCTAAGTGTGGGAGTGGGGAAACCTAAGGAATCAAAACTAGCAATTGGCAAGTAATTGAGTGTACAATTGAGTGTGCTTGGCTCCCATATGTCTTAATGATCACAAAGAACTGAACGGGGATGAAGAAAAATGTCTCTCCCTTGAGTTAAACAAGAACTTTAAAAATAAAATCAAGGATGAAGAAAAATATCTTTCCCAAGGTGAAAAATTTGAGAAAGTATGATGAAGAAAAATATCTCTCCTAAAATTTTGATTGTTCTTTATGATTCATGAGAAGGAGCACATATGGCACAGCATTCTTATCACTCTTTAATGCCTAGCTTGTGTTTGAACTCCTAAGGAAATTACCACCCCCCCTAATGAAGAAATAGGCATCCAATTATTCTAGATTGGAGACTAGTGAAAGTGAGATGGGCTTGGAACCTGAATTTGGAAGATAGTAGTAGTTGTGTATCTGTAATTCACCTCAAATTAAGAAATAATAAGTGACATAGAACTTCACATTGATATCCAACATTGAATCCACAACCTCAAAAATCAAAAAATACACTTTGAGCTTACTCGAGGACGAGCAATAATTTAAGTGTGGGGGTGTGATAAATATAAGATTTATAGTAAAATAAAAGATTAAAAAATATACAAAACTTCACATGAACATGCATACTTTGAAATAAATTTCATCATTTTCTGGAAAAAAAAAAGAAGAAAAGACAAATCTGGAGCAAAAGAAAATTTCTGGAAGAAAATTATTGTAGCGCACCACAGTGGGCCATGGCGGTCGAGTGAAACTAAGTCACCTAGAACCATATCTGCAAAGCCTGAAAGGAAAACCACTATAACGCACCACAGCGGGCCATGTCAACATTCCAGAATATTATTTTGAACTATATGGGAAGTAATTGAATAGTAAATTTCGTACTTTTAAGTTCTCCTAGCACACCACAGCGCGCTAGGCTCCACTAAAATAAATTACAGACCTAGAAGGAATCCGCTGTAGCGTGCCCCAACATACTACAGTGGGCCACAGCATCATTTCAGGTAAACTATATAAATCAAGGGGAAAAAATTAATTGAACATTGGATTCAAAACTCAAACCACCACAGCACGCCGTGGAAAGAATCTGAATTAACTCGACCCGCTACAGCGCGATGCAACGGAATAGTGTTTCGAATGAAGCTGCTACAGCGCGCTACAGTGGATCCCCAGTAAACAGTATGCCTAGAGCCAAACTCGGCAGAAATCAGATGCGATCGCTGCAGCACGCCACAGCCCCTGATGCATATTTTGCCAAGTGAAAGCATTAGTGACAGCATATGGAAGGCCAAAAAAAAAAAACCTTTGGCTTTCCCAAAGTAAAATAACATTAAGACATGATGTATTCTAAGAGAATAAGGGAATAACATTAATTGGATTGCCATGAATTCATGGAAGATGAATGGCCAACATAATTTATTCTCAAGGGCTGAATGGCTCTCTATTTAAGCAACATTTTTAAACCAAACAAGGGTTCCAATTTTTGACATTCTAAGACCTAGATGGCAGGATTACTGCTGGGAGAGAAGGAGAACTCTCCAAGGAAAGGTTTAGAGTACCTTTGCAAGATCAAGAGGAAGGATAAGTACAAGGAGCTTGGAAGAAGGAAGAGAAAGGATAAGAAGAAATCCAGAGAACCCCAAAATTCAGGGTTGTTCCTAGTATTTTCTCACAACTTTATCTTGTTTCTCTTATAGTCGAACCAATGTCAAGGTTCTTATCTTTGAATGCATCTTTCTGTATTGTGATTGCAATGGAAGGCTATACCCTCCTTTAAGAGGGTTGGGCCATAGTCATGTGATGAGTGTGGGACAAATAGGTTGAAAGTTTAAATTCAGAAATGAATAAAGAATGTGCTGAATGTTTATCTTAACTAGTTGCTTGGAATGTATATGTGGAATGTTTGAGATATATATCACTATAGAAACTGAATTTTAAATGAATAAAGCTAGATTATCTAAACAATCTAAATCTATAAGAAATGCACATAAAGGTCCTTGCGACGACATGATGTCGCCGAGCAAGGATTCTCGGTGTAAAACACCTCATATTTTGAATGGTTGGATGATTTATTAAAATGAAAGTAATAATGTTGTGCTTCATAGCTCTCTAATTGGCTAGAGCTAGGAGTGTGTGAATTAGAGCCTAGAGTTATGTGACAAGCTCTTTAGCCTAATGGCACCATTTCTTAAAGCTCAACCGAGCAATTGATGCATGTGAGCCAAGACCCTCCAATCAAGCTCTGCGGCTCAGCAGACGTTGAAGGAGGGAGAGGGCTTCTAGTACCCATGGATAATGGGACATAATCCACGTGGTCCAATGAATCCTCTCCCTTAGCTAAACTGCGTATAATGCACATGAAGCTGATTGGTGGGAATCAATGCTTGTGAGATCACCCAACTAAATGTTATTTTGATAACTTAAATGTAGGAATTCTAAAATAAATCTAATGTGATTTCATAAGAGTCCATGTGTTGAGGAAGAACCCTAATATGTTCACCTTGCACACTAGATTTGAATTAGTAAGAATTAGATGATCAATCTAAGGAACACTATATTCACATTAATCCAAGTACTTTATGAATTGTAATAAATTAAATACAACACCAATCCCTTATGAGTCACATGACAAAATCCCAACGCTCTCTTCTTAATCAATAGTATCTCAATTTATGCTTTTTTGCATTGTTGATCTAGGAACCAAACAAAACACCAAAACAAATCTTCTAAACATTATTGAAAGAAGGTAAAATTTAGTAACAAAACCATTGTTCCCTGTGGACGATATAAATCCTGAACTCACCATTCCAAATTATTACTTCGAACCACGTACACTTGCGTGCTATTGCAGACATGTATTTGTAGTATGTTAATGGATATGGGCTCAATGTATCACATATGTTCCCAGAAAGATTGGTTTTGTTAGTACAGAGAAATGGACAATGGTGTAGTCACAATGGTGAATGATGTTACATGCCATATTGTAAGAGTTGGAAGTGTGTTGATTAGGACACAGGAACAGTTCAATAATTGAAAAAAGTTAGATATGTACTAGAGATCAAGAATAATCTTCTATATATTGGAGCCCTAGAAGACAAGGGCTTTAAGATAATGACTGAGGTAGGGGTTTTGAAGATCAATATTGGTGCAAAGAATTATTTGAGAGGAGTCAGACAATAAAGCCTCTCTACCATTAGGGAAGTACAGTGACAGGTTCAGTAGTTGTAGCTGAAGATTTTGAATATACCATGATATTATGGCATATGTGGCTAGCATATGCAAGAGATCCTTCATTGAGAGCATTGGAGAGATACGAACTCATTAAAAGTATAACTTCTTGCAAATTAAAATTTTATAAACATTATATATTATTTGGTAAGAAAACGTGCAAACCCTTTAGTGTTGGCCTCCATAACACCAAAGATATACTTGAGTATATACACACTGATGTTTATGGACCAATGAAGATTACACCATTCAGTGGTTATAGATATTTTGTTTCTTTAATAGATGATTACTCTAAATTTGTATGGGTGTACTCATTGAAGAGCAAAGCAAATGTACTAGAGACTCTCATAAATTGGAAAAATAAGGTGGAAAATCAAATGGGCAAGAGAATCAAGATGATTCGATCGGGTAATGATGAATAATATATATCTAATTCTTTTGTATGAGAATGAAGAAAGTTAGGAATTGAACACCACTTCATAGTGAGAGAAACACCACAACAGAATGGGGTAGCATAACATATGAATCATACCTTGGTGAAAAAACTATGGTGGATGTTATCTAATGCTGGGTTGTATAGAGTCTATTGAGTGAAGGCCCTAAACTATACTTGCTACTTAGTGAACCGTCTACCATCTGCAGCACTTAACAAGAAAACTCATATAGAATTGTGGTCAGGATAACCTGCTATAGATTATGATCAATTGAAGATTTTTGGCAGCCCCTATTATTATCATGTTATAAAAGATAAGCCAGAACAGCATGCAATAAAGGCAATCTTTATGGGATTTCAGTGTAGAGTGAAGGGCTACAAGTTGTTTGATCCAATTGATAAGAAGATTATGGTGAGAAGAGATGTCACATTTGATGAAGAGTTTTTCTTGAGAATAAGGAGTTTTCATTAGGTGGAGGATAATATAAAGACTCCAGTAAGCAGGCAGAGAGTTGGGTTTGATGATAACCCCTTTGTTCCACAGAAGTTTTCACATTATATTGTGGATACTCCTACAAACGAAGACCACGATGGTGATGTAGAAGAACAAACTGATATTGATGGTGAGGCTCTAATTCATGAGTCGACTGCAAGATATAGACCAAGAAGAAATAAAAATCAACAACTTGCCTGGCACAGAAACCATGTCACATATGCATTTTCTGTATTGGAGGATGAGATTCCTTCTAATTACAAAGAAGCGGTAATGAACTTAAAAGAAAATTTATGGAAGCATATGATGGATGAAGTGATTGAGTCTCTTCATAAAAATGAGGCATGGAGGTTGGAGAAACTCTCTCTAGAAAGAAAGGCTATTGGTTGCAAGTGGGTGTACGCAAAGAAAGAAGGATCTTAAGAAGGTAGTGTGCGCTACAAAGCTAGATTGGTGGCCAAGGGCTTTGCTCAGAAGGAAGGGATCGATTATGATGAAGTGTTCTCCCTAGTTGTCAAACACTCATTAATCAGTGTAACTTTATCTTTGGTGGCATAGTTTGATTTGTCGCTTGAGCAGCTTGATGTTAAAATAGCATTCTTGCACAGAGAACTAGAAGAGGATATCTTTATGGTACAGCCCCCAATGTACATTGAGCTTGGAAAAAGAGACTATGTATAAAAATTGGACAAGTCTTTTTATGAGTAAATGCAATAACCAAGACAATGGTACAAAAAGTTTGATCAGTTTATGCAGAGAGTGGAGTACTAAAGAAGCCAGTTTGATCATTGTGTGTATTTCAAAAGGCTGCCTCAAGGTAACTTCATTTACCAACTTTTGTATGTCAACGACATGTTGGTGGCAACTTCAGATCAGTCTAAGATGGATCACATGAAAGATTAGTTGTCAAATAATTTTGAAATGAAGATCTTGGGAGAGGCAAAGAAGATTATGGGAATGGAAATCTATAGGGACAAAAAGGCAAAAAATATTTGGCTTACCCAAAAGGGGTATTTGGAAAAGGTGCTAAGAAAGTTTAGGATTGATGACTCTACAAAGTTTGCAAATACACCTCTAGCACCTCATTTTTGTTTGTCTACAGAATTATGTCCAAAAATAGAATTTGAAAGGGAAGAAATGCACTCGATGCCTTATGTTAGTGTGGTTGGAAGCTTGATGTATGATGTGATTTGCACTAGACCAAAGTTGGCTCAAGCAGTTGGAGTCATGAGCCTATATATACACAATTAGGGGAAGGAGCACTAGCAGGTAGTGGTGTGGATATTTCGGTACTTAAAAGGTACAATTAGGGTTGGTTTACTATTTCGGATCAGTTGTCAATAGCTGATCTGTGTGTTGGATATGTGAATTCTGATTATGTTGGAGATTTGGATCGAATACGATCAATGATTAGTTATGTATTTACTTTAGTAGGAGGTTCAATAAGGTGGAGATTAATTTTACAGTCTACAGTTGCTCTATCTACGATAGAAGCTAAATGTATGGTGGTTATTGAAGCATTCAAGAAAGATATTTGGATGAAATGCTAACTAGAAGATTTGGGTGCAAGACAAAAAGAGGTAGAGTTCATTGTGATATCCAAAGCGCTATATTCTTAACTACTAATCTGGTATGTCAGGCCCGCACAAAGCATATTGATGTTTGACACCATTTTGTTCAAGATGTCATTGAAGAGGATGAAATCTTACTAAAGAATATCGACACTAAAGACAGTTCAACGGATATATTGACAAAGGTGCTCACTGTTCAAAAATTCACCCATTGCAAAACCTTGGTGAATTAGGAGAAGCATATATAGACTTCTCATTTGTTGAAACTACGGCGGGTTGATTCGTTTGGGAGGGGGATACATAGGAAACCAAGCTGGTGCAGCCGCAATGGTAGAAAGCATAGTGGATTCAACTCTCACGTAGAGCACATGAGATCTGAGATGGAGATTGTTGATGAAGAGAAGTCTTGGAAGTGCGTTGTGGCACGCCACAACGCGTGGGCACCCGAAAGGCGGGCACTATAGTGCGCCGTGGCGCCTGAGCACCAGAGAGATGGGCGCTATGGCGCACCGCAGTGCCTAGGCACCCGAGAGGGGGATGCGATAGGGCACCGCAGCGCCTGGGCGCCCGAAACGCGGGCACTATAGTGCGCCGTGGCGCCTGAGCACCAGAGAGATGGGCGCTATGGCGCACCGCAGTGCCTAGGCACCCGAGAGGGGGATGCGATAGGGCACCGCAGCGCCTGGGCGCCCGAGACGCGAGCGCTATGGTGTGCCACAGTGCACCGCAGTGCCCGCGGCTCAACAGGCACGAATCTGAGCTGCCTATAAATATTCTTAAGCCCTTTTTAGGGTTAAGATTGAAATCTATTCAAGTTTGACAGCCTCCATTAGGGTTGTGAGGGTGGTATGGTTGCTCCATCAAGGAAGAAGAAGACTCATAGGATTTGTGTAAGGATTTGATAACCAAAATTTTTGTAATCTCTTATTTGCATAGTAGTTTTTCTGCTCTCTTCTCCGTGTAAGTAGTTGTTAGCATCGAACCGCGTAAATATTTGTCTTTGTGTTGTGATTGCTTGCATGTGAGTTTTTCTTACTTTATTTTGATTTGCTCAACTTTTTTGTTCCGCATTGTTGAATCCCAACTACCCAGTCAAGATCCCGGACAAAGGATTCATTACAACCAAATTATGTGAGAGCATGAGATAATAAATTCTAACAAAGTTTACCATACGGCTTTCTTTAAATCAATTTTTAGAGTAAGATTATGATTTTTTATTGATGCAATTACATTATTATTGAGCTGCAAGGATATTCTCCTTAATACTCCCGGCAGGAATAAAGTCCCTTTGATTTGGTTCACTGCCATTTAGCTTTAAGATGAGGGCATACTCATTGCCCATCTCAGTCCTTCACTGTACGTTCAATTTCTCGGAATGTAGAACCCACAACAACAAGAGAGAATAGGCAGCTCAAGCAGAGGGCATACTCATTGCCTTCGGCGTCAGTTTCCCATTTCCAAGTGTTGCCAAACTAAAGGATAACGTCGCAATCGGTCTGCACGATGAATTTATAGTCCCCGAATGAGAGGTAAGAATAGGCAGCTCAAGCAGATGGCAATGCTGCATTGACAAGTTGGCGAGAAGTTTGAAGGCTAGAAGATGAATCTCCCAGTGAAGAGAGATGAAGTACTTAGCACTGCTCGCTGCCACTCGATGATTACAATGAGAAAATCAGCAAAATCAGAAATCGAAGCTTCTTCACAATATAACCACCATAACAAAAGAGCCATTAAATCTAGTTATTTTATGGAGCCACAAAGCTGAAGTGAACAGTTATATGTGTGCAAGTAATTTTTCTTGTGACTGATGGTTATAAATAGCGAAGCGGGGGGACGGCAGAGTTTGCGTATATTTCGTTGAAGGGGAGTGTGATGGCCGAAATGGAATTGACGAAACAGTCGCTGCGGATAATAACAGAGGATACTAGGATAGCAAACAGAAGGTTCAACAATTCAAGAAATAAATATACAGTCAATATAATTTAAACCTAAGATGATAAGAAATTTAAAATGAGTATTACTATATAATTTTTAAATATTTTTTAAAAAGTATGAATAATTAGAATTTAATAAGTTAAGTGGAATAAAAAAATATTATTAAATCTATTTTTATTTATAAAATCTATAAAAATATATTTTTAAATTTTAAATTCTAATTATTTTAAAAAATATTTGAAAGTTAAAAATATTTCATCCCTCATTAATTACTAATTTCAAAATACATTTTCTTAAAAAAACGTGCAAACTTTAATGTTTTCTGACATCCTGCCAATAATTAACTTTAGTAAATCAAAACGTGCTAACAAATATTTCAAAAAAAATGCTAAAAAATGCTTATTAAATAATTTAAGTCTTTCATTATATTTAAGATAGAAAAAATGCTGGGAATAAATAAATTGCATAAGAAAATTTAATTAAATAAATGTAGAATATCTAATTTTTGGTTGTTAGGTGCAAGAGTTGGTAAAATAAAATATAATAAAATAATTTTGAAAAATATGTTAAGAGTGTGCGGGGCGTTTTATGTTTGCCAATAATTGAGGCACAAATGTTATTGGTTTAAATCTCATCGGGCATACATTTACTTCAAATGAAGCTCACATAATTTTAAAAATTATGCTAAGAGGTGAAATATATGTGGCGTTGACAGTCAGGCAAGGCATATTTAGATATGGCCGCTGTAAAACTTTTACTATCAAATCGGTTGAGATTTCATTTTAGGCGACAAAGCTTGCCTCTCCGTTCTATCTCGAGCCCTATCTCCGACAATGTTGTGTAAGCTTTTCAACTTCGATTTAGGTTAACGGATCCATAATCATTTGCAGGAAACAAATGACAACTATTGTGCTTTGAAGAACTGTTTGGAGGCGCGCCACTGCGCGCTGTCGTTTTCGCGGCCTAGTAAGCATATTTATGGGCACCTATATATATTTTTAAACCCGTTTTTAGGGTTATAAGAGGCAAAAATTGAAAATTCATCATCCTCTTTTGTTTTTGTGTGTGGTGGCTGTTTCATTTCACAAAAAAAGAATCTTTATTTAGACGTAGGTGTTAGCATCTAACCACGTAAATTTGTGTCTTGTGTTGCGATTGATCTTGCATGTGAGGTTTTCTTGCTTTATTTTACTCAGCGTTTAAAGCTTTTGTTCCACATTGATTTGAAATCCTAACATCCGGTCAAGAGATCTCAACAAGGGGTTTCGATCCCAACAAGTGGTATCTGAGCGAGGTTGCCTTATTTGTGCTTGAAGGATAGGATTTGCTTTGAGATGTGTATTGTTTGTACTTGAGTTTGTTAAAGCAAGAAGAAAAAGCATGGCAAATAGAGGAGACAAGGCAACAGGAACTTCATCGTCATCAGTGGTAGAGAGATCCCTCCACCAAGTTGTAACACATTCAGCAAAGATTGATGTGCTCAAATTTGATGGGAAGAATAACTTCGGTATGTGGCGATGCAAGGTGACAAACACACTATGTGCACTAAATCTAGAGGATCTTCTTGATGGCGAAGAGAAACTGGAAGAAATTTCTGAGAGTGATTGGATCAAGATGACCCGTAGAGCATGCGATTTGTTTCAAAATTGTTTGACTCGGAAGATAAAATATGTAGTGATGATAAAGACATCGGTGTGGAAACTGTAGAAATTCTTAGCGAGCAAGTACCTAATGAAGAGTGTGGAAAATAGACTCAACATGAAGATGCAGCTCTATCAGTTTTAGATGAGAAGGGGAATTTCCATATATGAGCATTTAAATGAGTTCACTAAATTGTTGGCAGATTTGCTGAATCTGGATGAGATTGTGGAGGATGAAGATACGGTCCTATTATTGTTGAACTCATTACTATATGAGTTTAAGCACTTCACCATGACGCTAATCCATGGGAATGATGTTCTGAAGTATGAGGAGATGACTGCAACTCTGGTGAACCACGAGTTTAGGAGAATGGATAAAGAGTTCACCAAATCAAATATGGCAGGGGATCTTACTCTCCAAAGAGGGAGACCGTAGAGGAAAAAACAATGGCCAAAGAAAAATGCTGACTTCTAAAAAAAAGAAAAATCCAGAGGTCGGGGCATTGGGCGCAATCAGTGCGCGTTCTGTTTGGAGACGGGACATTGGAAAAAAGATTACCCAAAGTTGAAAGAGAAGCAGCAGGCAAGTGGACCTTCTGAGGCAAATGCTAATGTTATTCAGAATGTGGTGGATAGTTCAGACTCAAATGTATCTCTTATTACTGTTTCAATACGTCTAGTAGTTGACAGCTCTAGTTTGATTATGTATACCGATGCAACATATCACATATATTGCCAGAAGGATTGGATTTGTTCATTTAGAGAAATAAACAGTAGTGCAATCACAATGGAAAACGATGCTACATGCCAGATTGCAGGAGTTAGAACTGTGCTAATTAGATCACATGTAGGAACAGTCTAAGAACTAAAAGAAGTCAGACATATGCTAGAGATCAATAAGAATCTTCTGTCAATTGGGGCTTTAAAAGCCATGAGCTTTAAGATAGTGAGTGATGCAGGGGTCCTGAAGATCAGCAAGGTTCTATAACTTATTTGAGAGGAGTTAAATAACAAAACATCTACTACCTTATGAGAAGTATAGTTACAGGTTCAGTAACTATAGCTGAAGACTCTAAAGATGCCATGACATTGTGGCATATGAGACTAGCACATGTAGGAGAGCCTTTACTGAGAGCATTGGAAAAGGGTGTGCTCATTAAAGGTATGTGTAACAACCCAAAATTTGTTAAACCTTATTTATCAGTCAAATTATCTTGTAATCATCTCCAATTATCTCCAAAGGATGTTTAGAACAAATCTTAAAAATTTGGAGCATTCCAAAGCTCAATTGAATATTCTAATTATTTTAATGTATTTATCTAATTAGAAAATTATGATAATTAATTTGATCTTCAAATCAAAATCAAATTTAACCATTGAACACCTCAACCCCAAATTAGCTATGGGTGAAATTTTGAGAATTTTTAGAAGTCATCAAATTTTTTCAAATATTTTAATATATTTTAAGAATCTAGAAAATTAAAATAATTAAATTGACTTCCGATTAAAAATTTGACTTCATTTTTGAGTTCCTAACCCTTAAATTAACTAGGAGTTAATTTTTTGAATTTTTCGGAGCTTGTTCAATAGCTTAATTTTAATTATTAAAATATATTAATAAATAAATAACTAATTAATTAAATGGTGGGCCTGCCACCTGCTATCAGGCCAGGCTCGTTAAGGCCATCTTTCTCATGTGGATGGTTAGTGTGTGCGGCATGGCCTTGACAGCTGCACACGCAGGCCAAAGGGAGAGCTCCCCATGCATATCCCCTAATCAAGCCCATCTCCCCTCCCTCCATATATAGATAAAATTTGCTTCGTCTTGCACATTGTAAGGAGCCATCAGAGAGATAAGGAAGCTTCATCCCAAGCTAAGAAGACCTCCATCATCAAAACCCTAGGTACTTCCTTTCTCATTAATTTAATCATGCAATTGCTTCATTAAAAGTACGCAAGCTTATTACTCTTCATTGCAAAATCCCTAAGTGCTTGATCGGCTCAAACAAGCCTGATCAGAGTTCAATTTTTGATAAAGATGAACCGTAATGCAAGGTAAAATCATGACTTTCTTTCTGATACCTGAAACAAGCATCAATTTAAGAGATTTAGAGTGGTCCAATCGTGTCGATTTAGGTACCTATCAAAAGGTCTCGGAAAGACCATTCGATCGGTATATGGCATGACCCATGACATGCCCTAAAATTGAAGAATTTTGATGCCCTAGGAAAGACATTATTTTCGTCCGAGCAGGCCGTCTCGGGCGGTGCCGTAGCGCTCTCCTCTCGGGTCGGGAAGCGCTACGATGCTATGTAGCTCCCGACTCTCATGTTGGAAAGCTCCCGACTCTCTGTTCGGGGAGCTCCAAGGCGCGCGGTAGCACTCGGCTCTCGGGTCAGGGAGCACCATAGCGCGCTATAGCGCCTGACTCTCGGGCTAAGGAGCGTCATAGCGCGCGGTAGCGCCTGGCTCTTGGGCCAAGGAGTGCTACGTCGCGCTGCAGCGCCTGAGCCATGAGGTTCTAACACGGAGGCGTGTCGTATCGCATTACAGAGCCTAGATTTCCAAATCTTGACAATTTTTGCAATCTGCCCACTTCAAAACTTAAATAACTTAAAAATAAATATTATGGAGGATAAAAACATGCTGTATAAATATGAATTTATTATTTATGATGTTGAAGTATTTTAATTATGAAGTTACATATAGCAATGGAAATTGAATTATTATCAACCTTAAGTAAATAAAATTATTAAATAGCATAGATTTTAACACACATTTAGTATTTATATCTATAAATTATTTTGTCACTATATAAAGCATAATTAAATCATTATTTGCCAAAATTCTTCTTATTATATTATTATATTATTATATATTAAATTAACTTGAGGATCTTTGATGTTTAAGATAATTGGGGGCTTCATTAGTCTCAATCATTATGATAGATAATTAAAAATAGAAAAAAATGGATATCATGTGATTTACAATAATTTGATAATCCTTGAAAATGCTGCAGTGCATTGAAATCAAATTATTAAAATCATACATTAAGATATTGTGCAAAAAAATAAACAAACCATAAATTACATGTCTCACAATCTTATTAATTGTGAATAATTATTTGGCTAAGATTGCTTACTTATTGCACTACATAAATTTAATATTTTAGTTTTACTTACAACTTTTATAGTGTAATTTTCTTATATGCATACAAAATTATCTACATTATACCTTATTTAGCATATGAATCCATTGGACACATTCATATTTCTCCTATTTAATTAAATGCATATTTCACAAAATATCTTGCTAAATTATTTGATGTGGGAATGAATAAGTTATTTGAACTATATGAGCCTTTCTTACCTTACAACTCTTAGTAGTTGTTTACTTATTTATTCATTCTATGCCAAATTCTTCGCTTATATTTAATTGTAAATGGCTAACGTGATATCCATATAATAAAAATGTGTTTAATTACCTTAAATTGTACTTAGACTTTTTAAAGTCTAACCACTTATTTCTTTTTATTAGTTATATCTTACCGTATTATAAATCAAATACAATATATTAGGAAATTGTATTAAACTTGGTACCTAAAGAAGAGCCTGCAATGACCCCAATCCAATACTGGAGCACTACAACAACACTTAACATTAGGTCAGAAGGAAACCAACTCAACACTGAGTGTTGTGTGACCAAGTATCTTTGTGAAGATGTTAAGTTAAGAAATGAGGATGCGCAAGTAAAAAAATATGCAAGTAAAAATTGTATTCTATTATCTAACCACTACCCAAACCAAGCAGTTATATAAAAGTAAATTCATCTTAAAATAAAGTAAGAACATTGCAGAAATTAAATTTTTATAAACTTAAAATTTAAAGAGTAAATGAAATAAACTTTCCCACTTACATAAAGCAGTAAAAAGAAAAAGTTGCGGAAGCAAAACTTCTTCAAGTAATACTAGTGTCAAGAACTAGGACCAGCTCCACTAACCTGAAAATGTTCCTAATCTACCATATTTTTTGTTTATAAAATACGATAGGACATGGCCACAAAAGAGAAAATAAGTGTTTAGACTAAAATTGTCTAAGTATATTTTAAGATTGGCTAAATTTGAATTACAGTTTAGTTAGATATCACATATACTAATTTATAATTAAATTCTAAAGCAGAGCATATAAAGCATCAAAATAGGGGAAAAATATAACTATTAAAAAAGACAGTAGTAAGGAAAGGAGTAAGAACTCACAAACATGTTTGCTCTAGCCTACAAGAACAAGTAAAGAAAAAAGCATCCTAATAAGGTTATAAACTACTAATATGCATATGAAAATATGAAATGAATACATGAATATATTCAATAAATATTATGCTAAGTAAAGAAAACTAAGGCAGTGAAGCATAAAATATAAGTAAAGCAACATTTATTGCATAAAGTAAGACTATAAGTAAAGTAAAGCACAATACATCAAGTGAGAGTGCATAGTAAGTAAAGTAAGAAGAAACTTAGCCTCTTGGGCTAAGAAGGCATAGTTAAAGACTATGGAAAGTAGGCATAGCCCAAGGGCTATGATGAGTTCTCACAATCAATAAGATTATGATAACCTAACTATATAATTTATTTTGTTAATAACTTTAAAAATACTTAGACAAGGATGTTAGTTACTTAAGTTGTGGAGATTGTAAAGATCCACTTAAGTAACTGACGCCCTCATCAATTTCCACATACAGATCTAAAAATTATCCATTGGGTAGATATGACTAGATGTGACCCCTACAGGCTCAAGAGGTACTCACAACCATGTAGCACCTTAACTATCAAGGGTTCAAGAGGTTACTCACATGAAGTAGTACTTTTTCCTGTATGGCACTTAGCTCATATCTAACACCCTATGGCCTGCTTTGATACCATTTGTAATAGCCCTAACTCTTAAGCACCAAAGTATTATCCACTTTGGCGAGAAAAGCCTCGTGATTTTGCCCTCAAAAGATAACTTCCCAATAGATCACCCATCTTGGGAGTGCTTCTACATAAGTATGCTTAACTTTGGAGTTTTTATCAGGAACTACACCATTATTTAAAAAGGTGCATCAATGTTTAAGGGTTTCACTTAATACTACTTAAGTGAGTCTTTACTGAGCCCAAGTTGTAGCTGTGTGCTGAAGATTTGTTGGCTTGCACTTTACATTCTGCATATGTAAGGATGAGTGATATATTTCCTCAAACTTGTATATTAATTCTTTTATAATGTTCAAACTATTCTTTCATATTGTATATTTTCATATTATGAAGGATGAATGTTTGATTGGAATAGTTGAGTTTCCTTCTACCCATAGATCTGCATTATAAAATGGTAGTACTTAATAGTGGGTTAGAAATCCCTAATCCAATATTAAGTATTAGCATAATACTCGTTGTTGGATTAATATATTGAATCAAATAATGGGGTGTTACAGTATAACTTCTTGCAAATTACTATTTTTTAGCATTATATTTTTGGCAAGAAAACACACAAACCCTTTGATGTTGGCCTCCACAACTCCAAAAATATACTTGAGTCTATACACACTGATGTTTGAGGACCAACAAAAACCACATCATTTGATAGTCATAGAAAATTTTTTTATCTTATAGATGATTATTGTAGATTTGCATGGGTGAATGCTTTGAAGAGCAAATCAAATGTACTAGAGGTTTTCATAAACTAGAAGAATATGGTGGAGAATCCAATGGGTAAAAGAATTAAGATTATCCTATCAGATAATGGCAGAGAATTTGCATCTAATTCTTTTATAAGAGAATGTCATATTTTAGGGATTGATCGCCACTTTACAGTAAGAGAAAAACTGCATCATAACGAGGTAGCAGAATGCATGAATTGTACCTTGGTGGAAAAGGTGTGGTGTATATTGCCCAATGCTGGATTTGAGAGAGTCTATTAGGCGGAGGCCCTATACCATGCTATTTGGTGAACCGTCTGCCATCTGCAATACTTGACAAGAAGATTTTAATAAAGTTTTGGTTTAGGTATCCTGCTACAAACTATGATTAGCTAAAGATTTTTGGCAGCCCAACTTATTATCATGTCATAAGAGATAAGATAGAACTGCGGGCTAGGAAGGCAATTTTTGTGGGCTTTCGGTGCAGAGTAAAGGGCTACAAATTCTTTGATCTAGATTATAAGATGATTGTGGTGAGCAGAGATGTACCTTTGATGAAGAGTTTTTCTAGAGACTAAGGAGTTCTCATTAGGTGGAGGATAGTACAGAGACTTTTGTAACCAAGCAGAGAATGGGGTTTGATGCCAACCCATTTTTTCACAAAAAGTCTTTACATCACATTGAGGATACTCCTACAGATGAAAACCACATGGGTAATGTGGGAGAACAAACTTATATTGATAGTGAGGCTCCAATTCAAGAGTCAACTGCTAGAGATAGACCCAGAATGAATGCAACTCAATAGCCACCCTGGCTTAGAGACTATATCACTTATGCATTGTTCGCATTAAAGGATGAGGTTTCATCCCATTACAAAGAAATTGTGATGGGTTCTGAAAGAAACTCATGGAAGTAGGCGATAAATGAAGAGATTAAGTTTTTTCTTAAAAATAAGGCATTGAGGTTAAAGAAACTCCCTCCAGGAATAAAGGCTATTGGGTGCAAGTGTGTGTATGTGAAGAAAGAAGGATCTTCAGAAGCTGATGTGCGCTATAAATCAAGATTAGTGGCCAAGTGTTTTGATCAGAAAGAAGGGATCAACTATGATAAAGTGTTTTCCTAAGTTGTTAAACACTAATTGATCCACGTGCTCTTAGCTTTGGTGGCATATTTTGATTTACTACTTGAGTAGCTTGATATTTAAACATCATTCTTACACGAAGAACTAGAAGAGGAGATGTGCATAGTGCAACACCCAGGGTACATCTAGCCAGAAAAACAAGACTTGGTATGTAAAAAGGACAAGTTTCTTTATGGACTAATAAAATCACCAAGAAAATGGTTGTGACACCCCGCCCTCTGATCCACAAGATTAAGTCAAGGGAATGTGTGGTACTCTGGCAAATTCCACACTTATCATTAGATTAGGTATAATTCTCAATCCACTAATAAGGGAAGGATGTGCCCAAAATATATATAACATGATCAATCACTAAGTAAATACAAACACAGAGTGCTGAAGCAAGATATAAAGTAAAACATACATCGAACTCACCACAATATAAGTAAGGAACAGAAACATATGGTTCAAAATAATAAATATAGTAAAAAAGTACAGTTAAGGTACATGTATTATTACAACAATTTAAATAAGTTTTAATAAAAAAAATAAGCAATCTCTCATCCTCAAAATAAAGCAAAAAAAGATTTAAATAGCTTCAGCACCACCCTGCTGCTCCTCCTCAAGTAAAGGCTCCTCTTCAGGCACAAGATCCTCAAAGCGATCATATTTTGACATTGTCAATTTCATAATTCCAGGGCCCCAGCTAACAAAAGAAAAATCTTATTAGACATATTGTCTAAGTACATTTTAGGCTGATAATTTTTCATGAATTTATTAATATCACCATTTACTTAGGCTACACAAAAATATACTAGCATAGGAGTAGCAAGCGTATAAATGGAAGTGGTAAGTTATAAATAACACCATTTATATCTAAACAACAATGAGGCAAAGGACATATCTTAATAATAAGCTAAGATAAGGCTACGCATATATATAAATGCAGTAAGAAAGTACTGAATGTAAAGACTAATCCTAAACATGCTGATGAGCTTATGATATATGCAGGCTAAAAATAAATAATTTGACTATGATATGTATAGTAAGCAGTAACAGAAACTAGTATCCTATATGTAAATAAGTAAAATAAGGCTACTGAAGTAAAATGTCATAGTAAAATAGTAAACAGTAAACAGTAAATATGTATGTACAAACTGCCATATCAGAATCATTTACCAATTGGGCAACAGTAAATCCCCATAGCCTTTCTAGGCTTGAGCAAAACAAAAATTCCCATAGCCTTTCTGAGCTAGGGCAGTACAGAATAGAACAGCAGGACTGAGGAGGCAGTAAATATAAATGCAATAAATTTTAGTTATTTTACTTTGCTTTGTCCAAATAGCAAGGTCTCACTGTCAGGACAGAGCAACTATTTAGTGGAGTCAAACCCACTCCACTATATTTCTTAGCTGAATTATAGCCCATTTTCTTTTGTAATTTCATGCTATAGTTAATCAAACTCAATGCAATTATTCTGAGGCTCGGGCT
This sequence comes from Gastrodia elata, assembly GCA_016760335.1. Taxonomy (NCBI): domain Eukaryota; kingdom Viridiplantae; phylum Streptophyta; class Magnoliopsida; order Asparagales; family Orchidaceae; genus Gastrodia; species Gastrodia elata. The sequence goes on along the minus strand of CM028672.1, from coordinate 24,199,526 downwards.
AAGTCCTAATCAATTGTATCGATCGATCAGGACACAACACTGCACAATGCTGGAGCCTAAAAAAATGGGGTTAAAAATAGGATTTTTTTGAGGTCCTAAAGTGGTGGCAAAGCCACCTCACGATTCATAATTATTATTACTTTTACCAAAAATATAGCATAAGAGGAAATAAATACTCATCCTCTCAAAATAAAGAAAGTTAACTAAACAACAATAGGAAGCCCTTCCTCCTATCCAAGCTCCTCACCAGAAGCAAGCTCAATGAACAACTCTGAATATGAAATTATCGATATTACAATGTCATGACCCCAGTTAAGAAAAGAAAATATTGGTTAGACAATTGTCTTAGTATATTTTAGGTTGATTTAATAAAATTTATATTCTTTAAGGTATCATGTTGAAAACTGCTAAAAATAAGCAACAAGCTACAAGTAAACTAGAAAGCTATAAATTATACATTTATAACTTAAATAAAATATGAGATAAGTAAACATACCTCAAACTTAGAATCCGTAACAAGGGTCAGGCAATATAAAAGTATATAAAATTGAAGGTATTAAAATTACTAAAAGTAGAATACATCCAAACATGTTTACACATAAAATACTATATAAAACCAGAAATTATTATAAATAGATAAATATTAAAAATGATGTATAATACTAAAAATATTATAAGATAATAAAAATGTTGTAAATACTAAAAATTGATATATATAAGTATTGAAATAAAAATAGCTAGCACCTTAGCATGCATAAGTAAGAGAAATACTGTAAAATAGAGTTGAACTGAAAAAACATACAAAAAAAATAGAAAGTAACCATAAAGGTGCGAAAGCAGTGAATTAACCAGTAAAACCACTGAATCTGATTGAACTAAATAGACGTATGCCTAGATTATTACTACCTTAACATAAACTGACTAACATAGTTACGTAAGCAAAACTAGTCCCCCATAACCATCTAGCTAACCATAGAGCTAGATCTAGGTTAGATTAAGGAATTAAACATATGGCATCTAACCAAAAAAGATATGTACCATTTAACCAGCCACAGAGTTAGACCCGAGTCTTTTTTGCTAAGGAAAAATTGAACTAATAAGGCATACTAACTAGAACACAATATATAAAATTGATATGATGTCTACATCACAAAACTAAAATACTAAACTTACTAAAGTATCATGAATATAATTTATGCATTCAAAATTAACATCGGATACTTATCACTTATTCTATATTAACTGATATGTCCAAAAGTATAAGGCTCAAATATAAGGTGTGCAGAGCATCAAAGTAAAAGTAGATAAGACTCTATTAAAATATATATGATATCAGTTGTTATCCATTTTATTTGTTCTATATATTCTTAAAGAATACATGCTTAGGATCTCCAATATCTAACTATCAAGTAAAATTTCAGATTCACGGCCTTATAAAGTTAAACAAAAGAACTTAGCAAGTTATATTTCAAAATCGAAAATATCATATATAAAGGTTGAATAAATAATCATTCATCCTATTTTGATATTTTATTCATCCCAAAACAAAATCTTGATTAAGAAAATTCAGATTAAGGGTTTTATAGTAAAATTCCAAACATGGACTTCAAACTCTAAAATCCAATGTGATAATATCTAAATATCTAAGGTTTCTCACAATGTTTATTCTAAGGATTTAAGAATTTAAAATGAAGAGATTTAAACCTTAAGACAAGAATTTTAATACTTAAGAATGGATGCAATTAACTAAAGTTAAAAGATAAAATAATCAAACTTAAAAATATAACTTAAAATCTAAAATCAATGATTCATTCCATTGAGTAACCTAGTTCACTCAATAGAATAAAGACTAACCTAAGTCTACACTTAGGAAGGAATTACTAAGATATTCGAAGAGAACTACTTAAGAGAATGTATTATTAAGGTGACTTAAGTGAAGTCTAGTAATTGAATATTGAGATTCATATTGATTTAAGCCACTTTGAAGTGTGATTAAAGTTTCATAATGAACTTTGGACACCTAAATGAAGGTCAAAATGATATTCTTAGCTACTGATATATAAATGAAAGTTATTCTTAAAAGATTGGAGATTAAGCATGCCAAATTTTAACTACTGGTTCAAAGTATTTAGAAGATTATGATTGAGCAAAGTTTGGGGAAAATGTTTACTGTTTCTGAAATTTTCTATGTAATTTTAGAACTTTGGACCTAAATATGAAGACCTAAATGTAAAAACTAAGTTTTGTGTTCAACAGTGAAGTTGTCATAACATAACAAAGAGTAGTCATGCCAAAGATTAGCTAAATCCAATAATTAAATTAAAATATATGATAACAATAATATAGCAAGAAAATTTATAAAAATTGTTAAAAATAGCTTTCTAAATTTCAATGAGTATTTGCTGAAGTTTGAGTGCTTAAATGATGACATTAAATTCCAAATTGACCAGTAAGATCTTCCATGAAATTGTTCATAAAATATAGAAAAATAAATATGCAAAGTCACAGCACTCAGATCATAGTGGTTAAAATGTTATAGCTCTCCAAAGTTGGCAAATAAATACAAAATTTCTTTTAAAAAAATGTTTAAATAAAATAGAATTTTTTTTTCTCAATTTTGGGGTGATTTTTAAATATCTTAAAGGCAAAACTAAGGCATAGTGTCTTCTAGTTATTTATTAAAAATACATATGAGAATGTGTGTGCAAAATTACAACAACTAGTATTGAGTAGAACAATAATTATGATAGTACAAAATAAAGATAAAAAATTATAAAATATTTGAATAAATCTAAGAATTTTTTCATATAATTTTATGAATATATACATATAAATTAAGCAATCTAAAATATCATTATGAGTGTGCCTATAACCTACCAATATTGCAATTATCATTTATTTTATGGATATATATATATATATATTAAACATGAAATTTATTTGATAAAAAAAGGAAAGAATGAGAGAAACAAAGAAAATAATATATTAAAGCAAATAAATTTCGATGAAGCTTAGATCTCTTTCTTTAGATGGTTTAGAGTTTTCAACATCTTCTCATTGTCATGGGATTTGCTAGGGATGAAGTCCTTAGGGTTTGGAAAGGAGGAGAAGAGGAAGAGAAAGGGAGTTTTACCAATACTTCTAAATAAAGATAAGAAGGAAATAAAGACAAAAATTTTAAGTTTCTAATTAGGGTTAGAAGGTTTATGAGTGCTTTTAAGACTCGATCAAAGATCCAATAGTATATGTTTGATCAAGATGGAATTTGAATAGTTCAAAGTAATTTATCATAAATTTATCCTTAATTATGATCAATTTCTATGGAATAATGATTAGTGTCTTTAATGGTGATTTATATGCAAAACTCCTAATAATTATGACATAATATTGCCTAATTTAGTTAAGAATAAAATTTTAATATTTCTCTAAATTAATAAAATTATACTTTCGAATTTCAAATTTAAGATTCCAAAATTTAGATCTCATTGAGAGGAATCCATAGACATCAAAATTGTCCAATTTGGCCACGTGGTTGTCCCGGGATCTGAGTTTGAAGTTGGCCAAAATTATATATGTTGAAATCATAACGACCGAATTTTTTTTTAATTCCAAATGATACCGACAATATCAGATTCATAGTTGTTTGTGTGGGTAACTTCAACTGAAGAACTTAGCCAAGAGGATGACCTTCCTGATGTTGCTGAGGCTTAGCTAGCTTTATTTTTTGTTTGTGAGGACGAGTGTTCCTTTCTTTTAAATTTTTAATTTAGTATTATAATAATTCATATTCTAGATGCTTTTATCTTTATGCACTTTTATATTGATTTGAGTTATTATTATTTTTTTCCTGCACTATGAAAAATGGATGTTATATGTTTTTATTTTTGCACTCTGTTATATATATATATATATATATATATATATATATATATATATATATATATATATATATTTAACAGAAACCTGAAAATTTTATTAATATAAAAACGAGATTACATAAAAAGGTTGGGTGGTTACAAACAAATCTTAGAACTAAAAATCCAAAAGCCAACCCCAAAAAGGATGGACCCAGGGAGTATCCTAAAAGGTCCATCCAAAAGCGAAAATACACTAAGTAGTATAAACTTGAAATGTCAAAAGCAAGAAGAACCACAGCAACCTTGGACTTCTCATAACGCCCAGAGCAAAAAACCTGCAAGAAGAGCTCGCAAATAATTTGACCAATATTATAGGAGATCATACCTTGAGTCCACGCAAGGAGACGCTCGAGCATAAACTAGGACTGAGAAGGCCACTGAAATCTGCAAAATCTCTTACAGAAACCCACAAACCGAGGTAGCAAGGAGAAAATCCACCGCAGCAACCACAAGTCACACCCCACACCAAAGATATCCTTGGGCATACCTCGCACCATAGACACACCCCGCATCATAGCAAACAAATCCATAGCAACAAAGCCATATTGCAATTATAAAAGTGCAGACAATAAGACATATAGCACCAGTCAGCCTCTAAAGCCAAAACCAAAAGACCACATTGAAACCAAAGAAGCAGCCCTAAATGCAAAACAATATGCGCAGGTAACCAAGTAACAAGAACAAGCGTCAATTTAACAAGAGCCCAGTTCGAAGAACAGAACCATCGGACCGCCGAAATCCGATGATACCAAATAAAACAATTCCTGTTAGCAATCAAAAGCAAATACCAATCTTGTCTCAGCTTGATAACCCCCGGCAACCAAACCCACAGGGACAGCCAACGCCGCAAAGGATGCAACCAGAAATTCAGAGCCAAATTTAACAACAAAAACTTTAGGAGTTTCCAGCAAACCTTATGATGGCGAGACAAAGAACTAGACTCAGTCCCGATGGGATTCAGACTAGACAAGATCTTAAAAAGAATATTCAGCAACTTGTAACAATAAATAGTTTCAAAATAGAGACTATAAATAGCATAGTCCATATCTTTCAGCAAATCAGCATCAGTGATCCTATAATTATTGCACCACGAATATCCATCAAGGAACCACCAGCTAAACTTCAGCTTCGCATTCAAGTAAGTGAGAATAGGCCTCACTGCAACAAAGAAATAGGTAATGACTTTAAACGACCTTATTAGAGCACTATAAATTAAGCACATGTTTGACATAATCAATGTTTATATTTTTCCAGCTGAAAGAAGAATCTTTAAAAGCATTGATGGATTTATTAACATCTTTTTTAATTGCATTGACTATTTTAGCCGCATTAAAAGGAGACTTGTTGTGCTTGGCATTATTTCTAGCAGTCCAGATCTGCCAAAGAGCATGACATTCAATTAATTGGTCAATGTGAATCTTTTTTTTTTAATAGGCCAGCGGGTAAATAACTCTTTAATATCAGCAGGACTGTGAGAATCGCTAGATTTAATATTCATAGAAGACCAAACGATTTTGCTCGACAAGTTGTTAAGGAAAAGGTGATTAATATTTTCAGTATTAGTCAGACAGCAATGACATCTAGAAGCAAGATTATAACTTTTGGATTGTAAGATATCATCAACACTGATAAATTTATAGTAGATCCTCTAAGGAAAGAGGCCAATCAGGTTTGGAATACAATTATTCCAAATCCAATAAGGAAAATTAAGCAGATTGTGCATTCTGCAAACCTGCCAAAGAGAGGTTAAATTGAGTTTACCATCATAGCAGAAGTTGGAGTTTGCCACTTTCATTTGCTCAAACTTAGGAGTCCTCTTAATGATGTTATCAAAAATTTCAGGGGTATATATATATATATATTGATGAATGAATTATAGATATAGGTGGCATATTCTGCAATTATCGGCGGATTAGGCAGAAAACCTAACTTAACTATAATTGGGATCTGTCAAACGGTGACCGCTCTACTGCAATCATATTAATATTAGCATTAATATGACCACGGCAGAGACGGGGAATCACATATTTTTTTCCACAATTTCAGCCATTCTTTATATAACCCTAGACTGATTAAATAAAGAAGCATCACCAGACATTCTACGATGCATGCAATTTTCATTATCAAGACTCATGTCAGAGCAAGCCGAGCAAAATTTCTGATGGTTTTCGAAGCAACTAGTTTGAAAATAACTTCTGATTGATGTACCCAGCCATAATATATCGATTTTTGGTTTAGCGAGGTTAATTTATATAAGAATGCGATGGGTAGCTAAGTTTCTCAAGGTGATCGTATTTTTGTCAAGTTATAACTGGTTTCCCAGCAGCACTGGCAATATTAAACAATATATGAATGTATTGCATCCTAAGTCCAGGGAGGTTAATCCAAACTAAAACAATTGAAACATAAATAGTAATATCAATATAAGGATCCCATACGCAAAATTAATATTATGCGCATTAATATTATAAGAACCTTTTGTAAAAAGCCTGACATAATATAAAATTAGAAGAGCATTTAAAAAATATGTGTTTAGAATCAATAGAATTAAGTGATATTGTTCCGGCTAGCTTTAACCAACTTATGAAATTCATAACCTAAGTTGTAGCTCGATTTAGTGCGATTGAATTTGCCAACCAAAGTCAAATCAAAAGGAGAAGCCATATGACAAATTTCCTCCTCAGAGAAAATATTACAGGGAAACCCTTATGAGAGAAGATAGGCTTGAGACTGTTTGGGTTAGGGCCACCCATCACATCGGAGGTAGAGCTATTGAAATAGAGAATAAAACAACATTTCAAAAGTTAGGGCAAACGAAATCGAGACGAAAGCAACGGCTATTGAAAAAACGGCCAGTAAGGAAAGCAAGAACCTGTAGCTCGTAGGGGGGTAGGACGTAAAGCTAGGGCCAAGACTGCCCACCGGCAGTGTCGAAGGAAACTTAGCAGCCTGCAGAATTTGCCCGAGAGTCTCCCTAAAACGATAGCGCAATTATATATATTATCTTATTATTTATATTTTGAGTGATTCAAATATAATTCGAGTGGAACTGAGCTGACTCGAACTCGAACTTGAACTCGACTCGAATTGGGTTCGAGCTGAACGGTTCAACTCAAGCTTGACTCGAAAATTTTGTATGGATTTAAAACTTGAGCAAGTTTGAAACAAGTTTTGAATTTCATACAAAACTATGAGCGAGGCTAGTAGCTACCACCCTTCTAAGTTAAACCAAAGTCAGAACCACCCAAACACAAGTATCAACTCCTGCAAGGCGTTGTCTACAAATCTTCCAAATAACCATAGATCCGCCCAACGGCAAGGCTTAAGTTTTTTAATCATATTCTCAAAGCATATATTCCACTAAAAATCATCGTCTCCAGCCATTACTTTATTTTCCGCAGTCATAGATATGCGTTCCTTCCTCAAAGAAACCCCTTTTGATCTCAGCCGGGCTCTAATGAAATCCCACATAATTAATCTCCCCTTTGGAAGGAAAGTCTTCCCGAAGCCCCTTCTCTCCGCCCTCCTCTTCTCATCAGCAGCCATCCTCGTGTTCATCCCCTTCTTCTTCCAAGACTTGCTCAATCCATTCCGCATCAAACCCTCGCATACTTCTCCTTTTCCATCTTCTCCTTCCTTTTCCTCTTTGGTCAAATACGATAAAAGGTGTGATATATCCAAGGGGGAATGGATCAAGGACCCCAAAGCTCCGTATTACAGCAACAGGACGTGCTGGACGATACAGGAGCACCAGAACTGCATAAAGTATGGAAGGCCGGACTTGGAGTTCCTCAAATGGAAATGGAAGCCGGAGGGCTGCGACTTGCCGGAATTCGACCCGGCCCTGTTCCTTGAGCTCATGAGGGGGAAGTCCCTCGCCTTTGTCGGCGACTCTCTTGCCAGAAAACCATATGCAGTCTTTGATCTGCCTCTTATCAAGGGTGAGTCCAACTCCTACTTTTAGTATCTGCTTTCTTCTTCCTTGCTCTCTTCCAAGCTTCAGATCTAGTTGTGAGGCCGAGTGATTAGGGTTCATAGATCAAATTTCATCACTCACATTCTTCAGATTTAACAAATTCAGAATCTCAGCAGAGCTATAATTGATGACAATTTAAGCTTAATTTTAGCAATTAGATATTGTTTTGATGATGGATAACAAATTCCGGAAGAAATGATAGAACTAGAAAATTATGCTATGTGCCGACATTTTAAGCCAACCGTAGAGAGAGACGGACAGCTTTTTTGCGATAATAATTTACTCAATAATATATATCAAAAGTATATGGACTAATAAAAAAATTTTTTTTTTTTATTGTTATATGTAATCTCACAAAAAAAAACATATACAATCAATAATTTACTTTTAGATGATACATCATACTATATATTTGATATATATTAATAATGTACAATAACAATACTCTTTTAAATTAAATGCCTCATATTATAAATGAATAAGTAATGGCTCTGGCGGAACGAATATTAAATTATGAATAATTTCTAGCACATGTGGATGAAAAAGTATTGAGAATTTCATATAATTTATTTTTTTTGAGTATTACTATAATTACTGTACACCAAAAAAAAAAAATATATATATATATATATATATATATAATATGTGAAAATTTTAATTACATTATTAATTGAATATATTTTTAATGATATTTATATGCAAAAATTTAAAAAAAATTATTTGTATGCATGTATTTTTTTTTGCTATCTCACAAAATAAATCACATTAAATCTAATTTTATATCAAAGCATATTTTTTAAATTTTTATACTATATCATAAACCTCTCTCTCTCTCTTATATATATATATATATAGTTTTTTTTTTTTTTTTTTTTTTTTTTTTTTTTTATCTTCGCTAGCTAATTTACGGAGAATCTCACAAAATGGGGTTAAATGTAATTTTAAAAAGTTAGGTTACCTAATGGAAATATTTTAAATGAATAGTTTCAACTTCTTAGGATCTCGCACTTAAATTAGTGGGTTAACCAATATCTTCTGAAACAGTTTTAATGACTTTAGTTTTGCTTGTTAGCTGTGACAACCCTGTCTGGTTGGGTATTTCACTAAACGGCCGATGAATATGAGGTAGTACTAAATATGATTTTTCAACACCAATACTAAGTATAATAGTACAATAAACAGAGTGCAGAAACTAAAAGATGTATCACTTGTGCAATTGATCCATTCATAAATAAAGTGAAACATCCATCTCAAAAAAAAAAGAAAAAAAAAACATTCAGAGCAGTTTAATTATTACAACCAGAATTGAAAGTTCTCAAATGACGCTCATCTTACTAAATCAATAAATATAACTAAATACTACAACAGCTACTCGACAACGAGCTCCTCCCCCTCTCGCAGCACTGCACCTCCTCAAATATTGGCTCGTCTAAGTACTCAATGCCTGATATGTCAGTTTTATATGTTAGGATCCCAACAAAAAATTAAAAATAACTAATGAGTTATTTTAAACCAATACACTTAGATAAATAGGTGTCAAATCTTATGTTTTTCTATCTCAATTGAACGAAATTATTGTCTAAGGAGTACATTGACACCTAAACATCAAATGTGAGTCACTAGAGATGTTAATATGTCTTAGTTAGATTAATCATAATTAAGGGGGGAATTAGCAAAATTATCCACATAAACTTGAATTTTTTTATTTATTCTTCCTCTTATTTTTTGGATCAAAATGGTATATAAGATCATATTATTTGAATTTGAATTGATCAATTTGAATTAATTTCTAAAGTATGATTTAATTAAATTTACTATGTACTTAATTGAAAATGGAATATTCTTAGAATATTCTATATCTGTTTTTTGGGTCGAGACACAGGTTGATAAAACTAGACAGGTTATGAAATATCCTTGGAATATTCTGCCAGACGAAACCGTGTGGGTCATTGGTCGACCCGACCTCGTAACTGTGCTTCGTCCCTACGGAACCCCCGAATTAGGGCAAACTTCTGCCGCTTTATTTCCAGGCGATTACGACCACCTCAGGAGATAGGCGACCTACTAAAACAATCCGCGCAACAAGACGCGTCGATTGGCACTAGAAGCCCCATGGGTGATGGCGCCGATCGCCTGGGGCCTTACTCGGTCATAACCCCAGTTACTATGGCTTACTGTGAGAGCCAAATTGGCGTCAACACAGGCCATGCCGATGGGGGTTTTGGTGCCTACACCATCACCGACCTCATGCAGTTGATTGTGCCTATCTACGCATCTGGGACCTCTCGGATCGCAAGGAGCCCACTGGACCGGGACTCCACTGGTCCGCACTGTGGAGCCTGGTCGTATCGAGGCTCAACTAGGCTAGCTCATGCCTAGTTAAGCTTGATAGTTATCGGGCCAACCCCACAAATGCGAATAGGAGGCATTGTAGGGTTGAAATGAGCAGTCCCTTAATGGGATTGTCGTCAATTTCCCGACAAACACGGGTTCGGGTAATCAACTCAACACTAGTCTTGGGATTAATGAATTGACTTGATTTTATTTTAATTCCATTCCTAAGATCGCCTAGTTTGATTTATCATTCGACACAAGCAGTCCCAATGGCTAACCAAGCTATTTGGGATCGAACTGATTCAGTTCACTTGGCACCGATGGCTTGCGAGGGGTCTAGTTGACTGGCTAAGCGGTTCAAAGTGTTTCTGACAGGTCTGGAAGCTTCCTTAGGGTGCTAGCTTGTGATTGGGTACTCAAACTCCAAGTTCCACTCACTAACTCGGTGGGACGGAGCTCCTGAGCTTGCTGCTAATTGTCGGGCTAAAGGAGAAGGGGGCAGAGGCTGGACAATAGACAGGGGCAGCAATTGGATAATTGGAGGTTTCCAAACTGATCAAAGGAACCTCCCCCATGCTTGCTGATGGCTTAAATAGCCAGAGGAGGCTCGGGAGGTTCAGCTCATGACCATCGGGCTTGACCCAGATGTCGGCCTCCCCATTGCTTTCACTAAGGGCAGGACCAAACCAATGTGGCCAGTGGGCGGTCCCTCCCACTATTAGCAACAGTTTTGTGACATAGAGAGATCATGGGGAGCATTCTTGAGACATTGCTGTATGGGAGGCTTCCGGCTGTTGGGCGAGCGAATGGAGAACGAAGATGAACAACGCCAAGAGCTCACTACATTGTCTGATCCTCGATCAGAAAGGCCAGAATGGCTCTGATCGTGCAGATCGTACAGCCTGTTAGTTTATAATCTTGAAACGAGAGTTGAGAGAGCTCTTTAAGTCACATGAACGAAACCCTAGATCACCGATAAAGTGGCAAGCCACGAGCGGAAAGAAAACCTATTCTGATACCATGTGAGACATTAGCAGAAATTGGGAACATAAAAAAATACTTCATTATAAATTATACCGATAATTTATAGCTGGTCTAATGCATCACAAATATGGTAATCTATAATAAAGTAATATTCTTAATATAGTAGTTACAAATATAGTAATATCTTCTAATGTACTATATTAATTCTTAAAATTAGTAACCCCCAAATATAATAATATATTCTAAAATCCTTTAATGGTTGGTTATCAACTAAAGTGGTCTATTTTCCACTAGTTGAGGATAATAAGCATGATAAGAGACTTACAATAGATAAAATTGAAGATAAAATATCAGTGAGACAAACTCTTAAAAATACTATGGAAGCTTCATCCACAATACGTACACGGGCTGTTTGGAACGACCCCCAATTTGAGGGGGAAAATAATAAATTTTCAAGAACTTTCAAAACACAAGTTTTGGTTTGAGGAATTTTGGAGCAAAGTAAATTTTGAAATGTACAAATTTTACATAACTATAAATATTTGCCGGTAAATTCATTTCCCCGAATTCGCCGGCAATTTCTTTTTAGATTACGGGAGCTTACACATACGTTCGTCTTTGCCTCTGCACACCTTTGTCTTCGCTGTAATGCCTCGGGCTGATCGCCAATGGCTGACCCGGGAAATCAACCGGAGATAACTCATACTAATCCGTCATCAACTCAACGCTCATGTTGAAGTGAGTAAATCAATTGAGTTTTCTATAGAATCTCTGTCTATGAACTAACCCCTTAGATAATTGTTATTATTTTCTCAAGTGTTAGTCTCCCTTATTCCTATGCATTGCCTGTTTATTTGATTTATTAGAACCGCCAATGAGCATGAGATAAGTTTTATGATAGTATGATCACACCACAATACTAAGTATAAACTAATATATAATCAAAGTATAGAAGGTAAGCTTTCATCCATAACACTCAACATAAAGCTGAAAGTAAATGTTTGCCTTATCTAATTATTACAAGCCCGAGTTTTAAAATACATAGTAAAGTGAACTCTCATTTCACCAATAGAAAAGCAAACTAAGGACTAAATCAACAATCCTGCAATTGTGACTTGTCTGCCTCCTCCTGTTGCTTTATGGATCTCCTCAAAGACAGGCTTCTCAAACTGCCCCAACCTAATATGCCGGTTTCACATGCTAGAGCTCCAACTAAGAAAATAAAAGATATTGTTTAGACCATGATTCTAAGTAGATTTTAGGCTAATTATATTTAATATTGTTTAAGGGATATTGATTGACAAGAAGAAACATAAATAAGATATGTATAAAATTGAAATAAAATTGTATAAAATTGTAAGCATTTAAAGCTGCAATACATTAAACTAGAACTGAAAAACTGCTTAAAATAGATTGAAACATCAGAACAAGATCAAATGCTAACTGAATATGACACTGAATATGCTACTGAATATGTCATATGTATGCTTAACCTAGATACATGAACTGCATCTCCACTGATCCTAAGATGTGCTCTAAATTGCATCGCTAAAATCCTATGTGTGCAACAAATCGCACCGCTAATGCAATCTCATGTTCTTGTAATTTAGGTTATGCCAAATTTACGAGAATTAAATAAACAAAATCCATTAAATCTCAAATCGAAAGGAAAAATATCGTCTTTGTGTCTAACTATTTATTCTGAAATCCTTAATATACACATTTGACCCAATGTCACATAAATTTGAAAGCTTCAGATAAAATTATTTAATTTATATATATTCTATTTCTGATATATTTAATATTTAATACCTCTAATCATCCATGCTTTAAACTACAAACTAGCATATACTATTCTAATTATTACCATTAATCAACCTATTATATATCCAAATCTTGAATCAAATTCTAATTTATCATAAATTAAGAGTGCATACATACAACTAGTATGTCTTAAAAAAGATAAATTTGAACACTTAGGTTGCTTAATTGCACTTATCATAGCGCACACGGATAGGACATACATCATCTCATAGTTTATTCTCCCAAATATGTGCCTTAATCCTAACTCATAAGTTACAATCAAATTGGGATGTTTATCCCGAAATAAAATATACTTATTTAATTACCTAAAATAAGACTAATCTATACAGTTCCTTATAGGGCAAATTAGCCAATTCCTTAGTTAAATTGGAAATCAAATTTAATACTATAGGTATGCACTTCATTCATATATGATAATCCTAAACATTATCAACAAATTAAGTTCTAAACAAACTGCTTAAGTCAAGGATTTTCAAAGCTAAGGTAGACTTTGTCTTATAACCTTTCATTAACTAAGTTCATTAAGCAAGAAGCATATAATCTTTATTTGGGTTTAACTACTACAAGGTGCAAGTTCAATCTTAAATTTTACTAGACATGACAAGTACAAGATTCTACCTCAAAATCATGCAATTAAACCAACATACCTCATCTTAAAAATATTAGTCTAAATTCAAGTTTTTTACAATTAACTCAATTCTCATGATAATTATTTAAGAAATTTCTACGCTAATTCTAATATTTTCTTAAAGCTAAGGTGATAACCTAAAAATGTAAGATTACAAGATATATAAAAGGATATGAATCTTAAGAGTTTTAAGGACTTAACAATTACTAACCACTAAATTGATCTAAGAAATAAACATATATATATATATATATATATATATATATATATATATATATATATATATATATAATTTTTTATTTTATTTTTGTTGTGTGATCGGTGGAATTTGAACTCATGGTCTGGGATAACAAATCCAGAGCCTCAACTACTAGGCTACTACTACTACTACTACATATATATATATTATATATATATATATATATATATATAATATATATATATATAATATTTTTTTTTTTTTTTTTTTTTTTTTTTTTCATTATTTAAGAAGATGAGGATTATTAACACATCCTTAGGCATTCCCTTGGCTAAATTAATTATTCACACCCAAATTTGGGATTTAAACTATTTATATTACCAACACTATCAAATGAAATTTTTTAAGATTTTTAAACATTTTAATTGCTAATTTCAAAAGAAATAAGTTGTTTTAAACAGGTGGAGTTCCACAACAGATTGCTCGCGGTTCGCATAGCGGATCCCGAGCTCGGTCGATCGTTTGAGGGTTGGTTTTGCAAATATTCAAATTGTCAATCCCTTACAATTTCTCCAATTAAATTAAATCCAATTTAGGCTTAATGGTCTCGAAGCTAAACAGTCATTTGTTTTCTTTTTCAGTTGCCGCTAGGCTATAAACGCTCTTTAGGCTCAAAACATCAGGATGCCTATATAGCTTAAACATCAAATACTTGCTGACCAAAAATCAGATTACCTGCTCTTTTTTATTACCTATTACCGATAGTTCGCAAACTTTTACATTAGTGAATTGATGGTTTCTTGAACTAATGAGCATAACATAGTAAATTTCTGTGACTAGCGTAGTTCGGCGACTTGAACGTGTTATGTGAGTCGCTAGCCTATCCAATAAGAAGAAAGGTGGAGACCGGTAGGTATATTTATGAGAGTCAACCTCCGGGAAAGGGAACCGGTCATCCCACGCGCTACGCTGCCTCCCGGTTAGCCTAAAGAATACGTTAGTCTAATACATAAAGTTTTTCCTTGAGCCTCAGTATAATATATATCATATACGACGTATACGCTATGCTATTTGAACTGAAAGAATAAGTCTCTCTTCTTATAGCTAATTTGGCATAAAGAGTTCAAAAATGCAATCAGTTTGTAGTGTTAAATTTGGAAGTAAGAACCTAATAAGAAATATATAACATATTCTTTTTTTTGCAAACCTTCAATTTGAATACCTTATAAGCCATAGATATTATATATCAGATTGTAGTGTTAACTATAAGAAGAATTAATAATGCTCTCAATTCATATAGCAATTGATCGTAAGCTTGGTTTCTGTATTTTGAAAGTAAATAATCAAATAGTTTCAGATGTCTATTCTAATAAGCAAAGTGTGTTTCATTTACTTTATTATTGAGCACCTCATAATTTCTTCATTAAGGAAAATATTATCATGAATCGTCTCGTCTGCCATTGATGATTCCCTCATAACTTAGCCGTTTTAAGAGTAAAAATTGGATTTTTCAGTGATTTATCCTCCTGCTTGGCAGGTGGAGTACCCAGAGGACGTCTCCATCACCTCCGACGAGAACTTCAAGCACGTGTTGTACGCAAAGCACAACTTCAGCGCCCGCATTTTCTGGTCCCCGTTCCTGATAAAAGCCGAGGAAGCCGACCCGCTGTACTCTTCTCGTGTCGACTACCTGTGGAACCTGTACCTGGACGAAGTCGACCCGAGCTGGGCCTCCCAAATAGACCACCGGTTCGACTACCTCGTCCTATCCGCCGGAAACTGGTTCTCCCGACCCTCGCTGTTCTTCGAGGACCGCCGCCTCGTCGGCTGCAGCTACTGCCACATCGACAACGTCAGCCTCCTGAACCCGCAGTTCTCCCACAGGCGAGCATTCAGAACCGCTTTTCGCGCCATCAACCGGCTGGAGGGATTCAGGGGCGCCGTTCTTCTGAGGACCCTTTCGCCTTCGCACTTCGAGAACGGGGAGTGGAACAAAGGGGGGAACTGCGTGAGGACGAGGCCGTTCAGAAGCGGCGAGACGGCCTTAGAAGGCCTCCAGCTCGGCCTGTATACGGCCCAGATTGAGGAGTTTATGGCGGGAAGGGAGGAGGGCAGGAGGAAAGGGCGGGAGTACTGGCTGCTGGATACCACGGAGGCGATGCTATTGAGGCCGGACGGCCATCCTAGCCGTTACGGCCACTGGCCTCACCAGAACGTGAGCCTCTATAACGATTGCGTGCACTGGTGCTTGCCTGGCCCGGTTGATGTCTGGAATACCTTCTTGCTCTATTTATATACCAATAGGTAGATTCATTGAACAAAATTACTATTATTTGGAATGAAGTTTTAAAGATTTTTTATTTATAAATCGCGAAAGCAGATCGAGTTGATTTTTTCTTAGGGTTAGGGTTAGGGTTTAGGGTTCTCTCCTGGAAATCACTCTTTTTTTAATTCTCGAAGACGGAACTTTCAACCTCTTGTACAAACGAACCTCGGAGGACTCAATAGTTTGCGAGCATGGAGAACTCGATGATACTCTGGGAGTCCGGTTTGATTTGCTACGTGCTGGGAAACGCCATGAAAAAGGTTTGGATGCTAAAGGTAATATCGAACTCTTAATATGGATGGTGGATACTACGTGCTTTGGTTTTCTATGGTGTTGGAACGAGGGCCTTCTCTTTTTTTTTTTTTTGGATGCCTATTCCTGGTTTGAAAGTGGCATCCAATCTTTTCTCCTAGAAAAAATTCTCTATTGAATCTCTTTCTAGTTTTTGGATAAGACTTCCTAATCTTCCATTGATCCTTTGGACAGACTCTACCTTCTCCAAGTTTGCTAGTAAGATAGATTTGCCTCTAATGGCGACACACTAAATGCTGCAAGGAAACATCTCATCTTTGCTAGGGTTAGAATTGAAGTCTCACCATCTTCGATTTTTCTGAATCTGTTTCTCTATATATTAATGGTTGCCAGCCAGATTAACCAAAAAATCGAGTATGAATGTAAGCCAGAGATTTGTGTTCTCTGCTCAAAATTTTGGGGTACAAAATCACCATAAACAAATGTAAACCTGCGCTTTTTGGATTTCTTGGCGAAAAGAATTTATAATGAAGTGTTTCTTTTTAACCAATCCCAGTGGAGGTGTTTAAAGAGGAGATGTTCATCCACAATTTTATTATGTCCATACCTGGGAAGATTCTTCTGTTTTGTGATCATCAAAATATAAATTTTGAACCTTTGCAAATTCACGCCCAATTTGCTGCAATTTCTCAACTCTTAACATGCTTGGCAACCTTTATATATATGCTTCTAATTCCACCCAAGGTAGGAATATGCTTTTGTCCAATTTCTCAACCATAGATACGATCAGACACATCAATGAACTTTGGTTCCTTGCGGGTGGTTTTAACTGGTGAGATTCCCATATGATAAATGTGGTGGCAAGGTTCTCACCATACCGAGGACATCAATCGTTTTTTTTTATAATGCTTTAGAGGGCCTATCCTCTGCTGGTCTCACTTACGCATGGTTAAATAAGCATGCTAATTACCTCAGTTTTGCTGGCCTCGATAAAGTCCTTGTTAGCTTTTTTGGGATGAAACCTTTCACTTGCTTGCTATAAAATTGAAGATCCTATTGGCTCAAGACCATTCCATGCTCTACTTATCTCGCTTATTACTTATTTACGGAATGGGAAAAGATTTCAATAATCTCTATCACTTAGTTATATAATGATAATATCAAGATCTCATTCTCAAAGGTTAGAACACCTTGTGCCCCTATCTAAGTTCATTGTAACAAGCACCTTCTGATTCTGAATATGTCAAAGGATGTCTCTTATATTTCCACTTGTAAATCAAGAACTTACAAAGCATTACCTTGATACAGCCTCTGGTGCATCAATCTCAAACATGAAGGGGAAGTGCAATGCATTGCTCTCAATGGAGCTGATGTGGCCAAAGTAGAGGGTAAAATTAAGTGGCCTAAACATGGAGAAGATTATATTAGGTTTCTCTACAAACGCATTAACAGTAGGAGAAATTCATCTTTTTTATTGAAGTTCTCGATAATATTAAAAAGATCAAAAAGTTGTTGTTGAGCATGTGATTAAATAGTTCATTGGCTAGTGCTTTAGCCATATCAAATAAATTAAAGAATCTTGTTATTGATCAAATTTTATCATTGCTCAAACCACTGATATTTCCGACTCTCCAGGGCAAGATGGTTTCTCTAATTTTTGCATAAAAACTTGTATATTGTGCGAAACTAAATTATCAAAGCCATTAACATTTTCTTGAGTAAACGAAGGTAGACTGGATGGTGTTATATCTTATACAGCAACACCATGATTCCTTGATTCCTAAAAATACACATGTGAATATTATTTCGGATCCTCGATCAATTTTCTTATGAAATACTCACTATATGCAAAGTCATTGCTAAGATCCTTTCTTTTTTATTAAAGCCCTTTTGTAATGATCCGATGCTAGCTTAGTAAAACAGATCCAACATTAGGCATTAACTTTCTTAGGATCATATCAAGATTTATTACAACTGCGCATATAAAATATAACAAAGCCATTCCACATTCTTTCAAACTAGAAATTACCAGAAAAATAAGAAATGCATACATCTCAAAAATGTTCATCCAATAAAGTTTAATCCAATCTATGAATGTAAAGTTCTCACCGAAAGGAAACTAAAATGACATAAAAATGAATGAGCAGCTACCTCATCACAAAAGGACTCCGCCTCGTATGCGGGATCCTCACTCAACTATTGATCTGACATATGTACATACACATCGCAACAGCAAAAGAAAAGTAAAATCTAATTATACATGCAAGTCTAAGTCTAAGTATGTTTATTATTAAATTTTAGGATATCATACATTTACAATTATTTATAAGCAGGTGCATAAACTGAAGAATAATGGCAGAAATTGTAAAGAGATTGAAATGAAATGTCCTACACATGCATGTATATACATATATAATACTAAAAAGGCAAATTGAAAAGAAAGTATTTGTGACACCCCCTATTCTTGGATCAGCGAGAAACTGGGATTAAGGGTTGTATGTTGGGGATTTTAGTCGGCTATTTGGCATAAATAATGCTATATGCATTGCAGAAATTCATTCATCCAAAAGGTAATATTTTTATTTATTACAAGATTATTACATTGGTCATGCCTTTATAGCAAAATATAATTTAAAAAAATGATTTGTAATGACCCAAGTCGTTACTAAGATTAATTAAGTTCAAACCCGACTCAAAAATCAGGATATCGGGCACCTTCACAACATTGTAAAAATGTGGGTAATACGGTTTGAGTAAATCAAGTTAATATTTGAATAATTTTTTAATTAAAATTAATTACAATGCTCGATCCGTTGCAGGGATCCGGGCACCGATACGTTGTTCGGCGCCATCTCACCCGTTGGATTGGCTCAGCCCGCCATCCAACAGCTCGAAGTCCTTTTGATCTCGCGGTCGGGATCCCATGCAACGAGCATGATCTATGACCGCCAAATGTCCCTATCTCAGGCATCTGATTCTATTTATATAGAATCATATAGATTAGGTTAATTCTAAACTGTGGAGAAGATCCGCTCATTAGATCTAAATAAAGATTCGACAACCCAGATCTTACCATGTACATCTCCCCCGTTGCATGCCAACTCGACCCCCCCTCGACGCAACGCTTTCATCACGCAGCCGGTATCTTAGCACGCATGATCCAATGTCCGATAGCTGCTGAAAGGACCTCATGGTAGATGGCATGCTCGTGCGGCCTTGTCAAGCTAATGGGACACACTCGAGAGCGCTCGAGTGTGCCATAAGGTAGCCCTCACGGCAAGAGCTACCTTGGCCCTAGCAGCTAGCCTACGTCATCCCAGCGACCAAGGTCGGGCGATAAAAGGCCCCTGACCCTCTTCAACTCAAACCCACGCCCCCCAAGATCTCCCAAGTTGTCATGAGCACTCCTCCTCCTTCTCTCTGTCGCACTTCAGCAATTGAAGCTACGACAACCATTGGAGAACAAGTACTTGACGGAGAAGTGGAGATACGACTCCACAAGAAGTGGAGGCTTATAGATTCCAGATGCGTGAGGGTATCTAATCAATGAGCATACAAGTGATTTCATTAAATTATTGGCATATCATTCTTAATTTGGATAAGACAGAGGATGAGACAAGGCGCTTATTCTATTGATTCGCCTCTATGCGTGAGTATGAAACTTCACTATGACTTCATTCATGGGAAGGAGGTATGAGGTATGATGACGTGACGAGACGTGTTGAAAAATGAACTTGAGCGAAGAGACAATGAGTCTTCGAAGTTAGAGATGGCTGAAGCACTTACCCTTCAATGCGAAAGATCTAAGAAGAAGAAGAGTGATGGTGGTAAACAGAAGAGGGAAGTGTCAAGGGGTTGAGTCTTGGACGCAATCAATGTGCCTTTTGTTTGGAGAATGGCCACTTGAAAGAAGGATTGCCAAAATTAAAGAAAGAACAAGAGGGAGAGGATTCATCATATAATGAAGCAAATGCTACACGGGTGAACATCTAAGTTTGATGACTCTGATGTTTTTTCTCTATAGTTGTGTCTCAGTGCTTGTACACACATGACTCGAGCTTGGATTATGACACGAGTGCTACTTATCATATTTATCCACGATACAATTGGTTCCATACTTACAAAGTGTTCGAGGGTGGTTGTTGTGACAAAGCGCAACAATCATGGCAGAGTAGAGCAATGGGGAATAGGAGCATTTTTCTTACACTTGCATGATGGAGCAGTTAAAGAATTGAAGCTGAGGGTTTTAGAGTTTATTATTGTGGCGGGCCCTGCCCCACCGTGGTCCTGTTAACCCTTAAGTTAACATGATTACGGTGAAGGGGTCACCAGATGACAAGGTCCCCACTTAAGATTGGATTAGTCACACATCCTAATCCAATTTAAATAAGGACTTTGCCATTCAATCCAGAAATACTATCACTAAACGATTATACATGAACTCAGAGTGCGGAAGCATAAAACATAACATCCATCCAATACAGTATAAATACAACAATACAGAATAAGTAAAGTACTGAAAAAGAAAAATAATCCTGTATTATTACAACATTTAATGAGTTTTAAAAGAACTGAAAGAAAAACTCTCAACCTCACTGAAAATAGAAAACTAAGCTACAGATCTTCAGGAACGGACTCCTCCTCCAATGGCAAACTCTCCACTGGATCTGCTAAACCAACAAACTCAGAACCTACCATTATCAGTTTCATAATGGTAGGGCCCCAGCCAATAAAAGAAAAACTGGTTAGACAATAAGTCTAAGTACATTTTAAGGTAAAAAGTTTATTTAAGTTAACTGAATATCACCATAAAAATAAAACTGAGCAAAATAGGTGCAGAAAAGCGTACAAAAGAACAGTATAAAGTTATAAACAAACAGTTTATAACTAAAGCAACTAGGAAGTAATACATACCTCACTCCAAGCAAACTGCAACAAAAACAGGTAAGTAAAAGAGAAAAGTAAAACTTGTAAGAAAATACAACCTAAATATGCATATGTTCAAACGGATTATGCTAAGTGTCATACAAAATTTAAACAGTAAAACTGAAAACACTAACATCCTATGTGAGCATATGAAAACAGTAAATAAAACTAGCATCCTATATATAAACACGTTGCAGGAAAGCTTGTAAGTAAAACAGTGCTGAAATGCAGAATATACTAGTAAAACAGTAACTATAAACTGAAACTATAGTAACTATATAAGTCAACTGAACTGAACATGAACTCAGCAATTCTTAGCCTGATGAGCTAAGAAACTCTGAACTGAACATCACTGAAACTCTTAGCCTGATGAGCTAAGACAGAACTGAATGTAAGTGTACTTGAATTAGTATAACCATATCAAAATCCTGACTATATAGTCAGTAGGGCAAGAGTCTATCCATCCTATCCATGGACTAGGCCTGGTATAGACTATCGGACATTAAACCCTCGAAAGGTTGCCGACCCCGAACGGGTTGATCGAAGAGGTATACTAATCAAGTTACACCTACAAACCACTTGTGAAACAAAACACAATGCTATTTATGAATGTTCAAATTTACATAAGATATTTACCAAATATCTTAAGTACAATAAGATATGTTCAAGGTATAAGGCTCAAATCAAGGAATGCGAAGCATCAAAGTCAAAGTGCAAGAAACTCTATCTAAAACACAGGTGATATCCTTGTTATCTACTTTATTCGTTCTATCTACTCTAAGTTACATTAAGTTTCAGAATTATCAATCTACAATATTCTGTAACTTAGAATCACGAATCCTACTTGTTGAAGATAATTAGGACTGGCCAAGTCCTAATATAAAATCAATCAAAAGACGGACTATTTAGTTAAAATGAATAAATCATCGACTTCTAGTTTTGAAATTTAATTCATCCCAACCTCATATTGATTAGCCAAATCAAGATGAATAGATTAACAATTAGACTCCAGATGATGGGGTCTAATCACTTAATCTAAAGGTATAATCTAAGGGTTAGAACCCAAACTCACAGATTAGGTTAAAGGCAAATCCTAATGATGAATCAAATTCATTAGGATGGATTTCTATTCTTAGTTCTAAAGTTAAAGATCAAATAATCATTTAATAAACTAAGAAAATCTATAAACTAGAAAACTCAAGGTTTCACCTAATTGAGTAACCCAATTTACTCAATAGATGAATTCTAACTTAAGATCTATTCCTAATCTTAAGAATTAAGGCTCTTAATTACTAAGAGTATCTCTCAAGACACACATCCTAACTAATGTTATAAGACCTAAGGATGGGTCTAAGAATAATTAAGGAAAGAGAACACTCACTTAGGACTTAGGAATTTTCTAAATGAGCAAATTCTGAGATTTTAATCAAAACTTAATTTAGACCTAAGTTTGATTAATTTTCAGTTCTAAATCATTCCATTTACTAATTTTAATGTTTAGAAAAATGAATTTAGAGCTTTAAAGGCTAAACCCTAAATTGGGAAAAATGACCATTTTGCCCCCTCCTTAAGGGTTCAAAGATCAAATTTTGATCTAGGGCTTAAATTCTAAAATTTTTTTTGGAAAGTGATTCTTACTGTCTAATTAAGATTAGACAACAACTAAATTAATTTTGGGTAATTATTAAGCCATATGAGACCAAATTAGTGAATTTGACTCATAAGGGCAATTTAGTAATTTTACTAAGTGAAAGCTAAATTTTCTTTTAGATTATTGTTCTTTACTGCCTAAGCTCTCCATAGAACCTAAATTTGCTGATGAATCTGATAAGTATTGGCCAAGTTATGGCCATATAAGATTTAGGGTTTTAGTGATTAAGGAATACTTAATTAAGGGTCAAAATTCTAATTTTGCCATTAGTATCCAAATTAAGAAAAATCAGTGACTATGATTACAAATAGATCACTGATTATAATGATATTGTCGTAGGCCTCAATTGGACCTAATTTGACTAAGTTAAGACCTAATTAGGGTTTAGGGTGATTAGTGAGTGATTAACAAAATTAATTACTCAAAATTATTCCAACCTTATAGATTGATTCCTAAGGAATCTAGTGAGTCTCTAAAACTTAAAACTTTCAATTTGGGTTACTAGATTTGCTATTATTGCACTAATACAGATTTAGAGCAATTAAGGGTTGATTAGCAAATCTAACCCACTAGATCTAGAATATTTTTTACATTATTATTGAAATTAAGTTCTTCTTAATCTAATGACCTATGGATTCATCAAATTGGAGCTCAATTGACCAAGTTATGGTCAATTGAAGTTCTAGGGTTAATTAACCTAATTAGGGTTTGGTCCTAAATGTGATTAGGCAAACACTAATCCAAACAGCAAAATAAATACTATCAAATTAATCCTTAGAGTTTTTTTTGATCACTTTTAAGACCCATATTGGGTATGTTTGGATCATTGGGTACAAAGTTATGAGCTAAATAAGGTTTTGTGACATTTAATTTAAATTAAAATTAAACCTAAATAATCACCTTTTGCAAAATATAATCCTACAGCAAAAATTTTGGTATCAATAAATTCCTCATATTTTTCTGATTAATTTAATATATTTATTTGCATACTTGGATGTATAATTTGCAAGATATTAGGGTTTTAAAGATTTGAATTTAAATTATTTAACTAATGCTGTTTTGTAATTAATTTAATTAATCTGATTATTATTAATACATATATAATTTCATTTGTAATATTTTTAATCTATTATATATAACTTTTATATTTAATCTGCAGGAAGAGACGGCTCGGCAGAGATGGCGGGTCCCACCGCCACGTGGCGAGCCGTGGTTCGCAGAGGGACGATCAGTGGGTCCCACTGACAAGGCTCAGCGCTGACCTGTCTTTTGACGGAGACGGGTGGGACCCACCCGCTGAAACAACAGCGTGGCCACGTGGCTGGCAGAGGGGGCGACACGTAAGCAAATACTGTTACGTGAATGATCGGGTGATGCAGATTGATTCCATCATCTGCGATCAACGGCTGTGGTTGGTATAGATGTACCGTTTCGATTTAATTGATCCAGCGGTGTAGACTGAATCGACGAATCTAACGGCTGGGATTGATTCAAATCCAACGGTTGGAATTGAATCCGTGTTCGACGGCTGATCTGGGAGGGCGATTCAGCTTCCTCCTCCCCCCGCTATGCGCTAGGGTTTCAGGCACGATCGAACGAAGGCTCGATCGATCGTGCCTTAAAAAGAAAATGAACCCAATATTACAATAACTATGCAATGATTAAAGAGGTAAAATTAAGAGACGAAGATGGTACCTTAAAACGAACGGTAGAAATTAGGGCTTGCTCAGGAAGAAGAAAATGCGGGAACTCCGAAAACTATTTCCTTCGATCCAGATCGTGAAAACGAGTCCTATAGCTTGCATGCTTCTTAAGAGAAGATTAGCGATCGAAGAGCGGTGAGGGACGCGCGGAGCCGGCCTGGCGTGACGCGTGAGAGGCTGCCTGCACGCGTCGCGAGCTCTGCGACATTGCCGAAGGAGATGGGATGGTGAACGTTGGATCAGATCTTGCGATCTGATCAGACGATCACAGATTAACGCATGATACTGACGGCATTAAGGAAAACAAACGAAGAGAATAAACGGTGGACGACGCCGTTTGCTTAAATTTAAAATATATATTATTAAATAACTTAATTATACTAATTTAATTAATTAAAATTAATCAATTAAATACATTTCAAAAAATTTCAATAAATCCACCCTAGCTAATTGAGGGGTGGTGAGGAACGTAATGGCGCACTCAGATTTTTATTTTGACGAGCATTTAATTATTTGATTATTTAAAGTATTTAAATAATAATAAATATTTGACGGAAAAATCAATTACTTCCAAATGCCTCCAAAATTTCACCCTTAGCTAATTTGGGTGTCTCTGAACGCAATGGCGAAGTCAGATTTTCAATCTGAGGTCTAAATAAAAGTCAAATTTCCAGGTTTTGAGATTTTCCAGAATTCTTTGATTTTGACTTTGTTGATTTCTTGGTTTGACTTAGGTTTCAGAGATTAGCTTCAAATCACTTAATTAGTGACTTAGAACCCTTAATTAAGACTTAGATTAGTCTTAATGAGCCAAAGTAACAACCTGGGTTGTTACAATTATTGCAGATGTGGTTTTAAGAATTAGTCGTTAAGCTATGAAGTACATGAAGGAGTTCGACAACATAATCTGTATTATATACAGGGAAGTACAGTAGAAGATGGAGCCACTATTGCTGATGAACTAGTTGATGCTACTAATTGTGTCATATGAGGCTAGCACATGCTTGTTGCCTTAAAGAAGCACAATTTGATTGAAGGAGATGATTCCTGCAAGCTCAAATTTTATGAGCACTGAATGTTTTGTAAGAAAACACACATATCTTTGGTATTGTCGTCCACAATACTAAAATGAATACTCGATGCAAGTGCACACATGTGTTTGTCGTTTGACAAGATGACATCATTTGGCAACTGATACTATTTTGTCACATTTATTGCGGATTTATTTTCATATTTGTGTGGGTGTTACACCATGAAGTGCAAAAGCGAAGTGCTAGAAAAATTCGTAATTGGAAAAAGTGGTGTGGAGAATCATTAGGCAAAAAGGTGAAGGAGATCAGATGAGATAATGTAGGCGAGTGCTCTTCACATGAAATCTTACAGAGCGCCATAAAGCTAGGATTGAGCACCACTTCACGGTGAAGAAGGCGCCATAACAATATGTAGTGGCCGAGTGGATGAACCAGACTTTGGTGGAGAAAGTCTGGTGTATGATATTGAAACGCTGGGATGGAGAGAGTCTTTTGGAGTGGAGGCTCTTGACTATGCTTATCATATTGTCAATTGTTTTCCTTCTGCATATATTGGAAAGAAGGCTCCTATGGCATTACGGTCAGGTAAACCTGCTACTGATTATCATAATTTGAAAATCTTTGGATGTCTTGTCTATAATCATGTAAAGAAGGATAAGTTTGAACCGAGAGACAAAATTGCTAATTTATTGGATATAGATGAGGGGTTAAGAGTTTCAAATTATATGATATGGAGGATAAGAAAACTTTGATAATTAGGGATGTGACTTTTGATTAGGAATTTCTTATGAGGCATAGGAGCTCAGAGAAGGTGGAGCGTCCTGCAAGAGCCATTGAAAAAATGTAAAAGGTTGAGCTTGAATCAGTTACATATGCTCCCCATCTCCTACTTCCTTAGAGCTTGTTACTAAAAAGGCTAATTTTAGATGATGAGCCAAGTATGATGTTGAGGAGGTTGGAATATGAGAGAATTTGGTGGCGGGAGTCTATTGCTACCGGTAAAAACCAAGAGGGTGATGTCCTAAAGCCTACATTGCTATTACATTGGATTTGCATCATTAATTTCAGAAACTAGTATTTCAGTCAATAGTAAGGAAGCTATGGATGGGTCTAGAGAGAGAGCATGGAAGATGACAATGAATGAAGAGATAATCTCTTCATAAAAAATGTAATTTGGAGTTTGGCTATGCTTCCTCTAAAGAGAACTACTATCGGATGCAAATGGGTATATACCAAAAGAAGGGATCTCAAGGACGTATTGATGTGCGTTACATGACAAGATTAGTAACTAAAGGCTTCGCACAAAGAGATGTGATTGACTATGATGAAGTGTAACTCCCCGTATAGATTATGCAATATCCTACAGAACCTACCCTCCGACTTCGTAGCCTCTGGGTTAACCTAATAATAGTGTTACTATAGTACTTAATACTGGATTAATATATTTTAACCCACTATTTAGTACTACGTTTAATTGTGGATCTATGGGTGAAAAGAAATTTATCATCCAGTAAACATCCATCATTCATAGCATATATATAAACATATATAATATGAAAGAAAGTTTAAAGTCACTATTGAAAATACAAATTGAGTAAATGAATCACTCATCCTTACATATAATAAAAGAGAAATAACAATTGTAGTCTTCGAATAATCTCCTACTGTTCGGTTCTTTTTTAAGTACCAAATCAGATCCAAACTCCTGATCTATTTAATTTGGTTTATATATGGTAGATAGCATAGCCCATAAAAAGAAACAAGTGATTAAATTTTTAAAAAGTTTAAGTACAATTTAAATGTAAGTATTGTTATTATATTTAGCGGATATCACAATAGCTGTTCACAATTTTAATAAAACGGAGCAAAAGTGCAAGGAAATGAATAGGAAATACGTAAAACTAAAAGATAAGTATAAACATATACTTAAAATGGGCTGCTTAACTTGCATCAAATAGGTTAATAAAGTAAGTATGTGTTGTTGTATAAGTATCTGAGCAAAATAGAGGAAGCATGTATGTGTCCAAGTGAAATAAAGTGATATGTATGAAAAACTATACTCCACAAATTGTAAGTAAAGCAGAAATAGTAAACTACCATAGTACAATAAGTAAAGCAATTTAAGTCTCATAGATTGAATAATCCAAAAAGTATAATTATAAGATTATAGTAAACATTCAGAATCAATAAGATTGTGAGATATGCGATATATATTTATTTATCTTGTATTTTGTTATGTGAGCACAGAACAAGTAAGAAGTCAAGCATGTCTATTCAACAATAAGTAAGCAGGATCTCCTGTAAATATACACATTCTCCCTCATAAAAATGTGGGTCTACAAGTACTCCATAGCCTGCCCTGGTTCAATAATATGTATAATATAATCCACTATATGAAACCCCTCAAAAGTATGCTTAAATATTTAATTTTTATACACAATATTTTAATGAATAATCACAAGGATTTAGTCTCAAGCGTTATAATATTTCAAGGATTTCAAATTATCGTAAATCATGTGATATTCATTGTTTTCTACTTTAATTATCTACCTTAATGATTGGGCCAATCAAGCTCCCAATTAAGTTAGATATCAAAGATCTCTAAATTAATAGTTATAATAGTATAGTAATGTGGCTTGGAAAATATTAGTTTATTTAAGTATTATTTAGATAACAAAATAATTTATAAGTATAGATGTTAAATATAATTTAAAGATCTATCAAATGATTTAAGATTAAGTTCATTGATGTTCATTTTAGGTTATAAAATTTCTAAGGTTTAAGCCATATTAACCCTAGCTCAATAGGTTTTCTAATCCACTAACTTGATATTCATCATCCAAATTTTCATTTAACAACTTAATGTTTTATTCCTAGATTTTTCATCTAACATTTTAGGTTAGTTTAACATTTAATATGCCAATAATTAAAACAATGCTAGTTTTATTCTCACTCTAATAATTTAAAAGACTGTTAGTTTAATTAAGCAAAGTTTAAGGGATGATCTTACTTAGGACGAAGTTATTTAGATCCAACCTTTGTAAATTTACCAAACGATGTATACAGGCCTCTTTTTTTATGCACTGTGGTTTCCAAGTTCTAATATTAGTTTCTAGGTTTGATCTTATCAATTATTACTAAATGATTCTAAGCCTCATTAATACTTAAAAAGAAGTTTAGCATAGCATATTATATAGGTTTTCTTATCTCAAATCTCAATCAATATATTCTACTAACATTTATAAATATATGTTACCACTAATCAGGTGTAGAGTTTATTTTTATTCACACTCTAAGTCACTTAATCTTTGTAGTCCAACAGGATAAGCAGTTACTTCAACATAGCACTAGAAGGGTTAACTAATCTTGAGTGATTTAATGTATCAAAGATAATCTAAACTTAGTCACAGTATATTTTAATGGAGCCGGAAAGCCTGAAAATCGCTGCTCTGCTTCGCTGTGGACTCAGGCAGTTGGGCCCTCTGCCATCTTCCTCTTCGCAAGGAAATACGTTTTGGTGGTTAAAGAGAAATGCTGTTTGGGCCCGTTTGCGTAAACAAACCCGTCTACGTGGGTTTTGGTGTGGTCCGACATGGCATCGCAGCTGTAAGCTTCTTCGTCGTTGTTGTCCCATTCCTTTCGAATGCTGGCAGCGCCTAATTCCACTGAAAAGATTACCTCGACAAAGATTAATTACATTTCTGCGGATTAATTACCCAGAGAGTATTTCTCTTAATCTTTTGCTCAGCGGAAAGACTGCCATAATTAGTCTGAAAAGTAATTAATCATTAATAGTTTAATTGGTTTATTTGCTTATCTAGAATTTGTCGAGGTAATTAACCATTATTCACAACTTGAATTTGTCGAGGTAATTAATCTGAAAATTCGTGCGATCAGAAAGCTTGAATTTGGTTCTTATATATGATTTTGTATAAGTCGGGGGGCGAGTGAGTGCCAGAAAGGCTTTGATCAAGTTTTAGTTCTTTTTTTTCACAAGTAATGCTTATTTTGTCAGTGACGGGGTGAAGCCGAATACTCTTTTGGGTTGCGTTGAGAGTTTATGCTAATTTTTAGTGCTTTAGGATTCTTTAGTTTGAAATTTTTATCTCATTATCAAGTACAAAATATGAACGAAGAACAAAATTTTGGACCAAATTCTAGTCAAACGATTGTAAGGTTTTTAAAATTTTATTAATTACGCATTCCAATATGAAATTGTTAAACTGATATAATTAATATTACATTTTTTTAGCTCAAGGGACATGAACAATCTAAGGAAATATACACAAAATTTTATTCTAGGATGTTGAGATTGAAGAACCAACAATTGGAATGTTATTTGATTCATAAAAAAAATGTGTTTTACAAAAAATATGCTAGTACACAGAACTTTGGTGTTATGTTGTGGAGATCATTTTAGATCATCATGAAGATGCTAATGATGCTCCAGTGAACTTCTGGGAAGCTCAAGAAAATTCAGAACAAGGTTGGAAAGTTCAGTTGTAGCATATGCGCCACAGCGCGTCGTGGCGCTCCATGGCGCCCAACACCCGAGAGAAAGGCGCCACAGCACGCCTTGGTGGGCAGAAAGCAGTGACCAGGGCGTTGCAGCGTGCCATGACGGATGGAGTCCAGAGGCTGGGGCGCTGTAGCACGCTCCAGCAGGCAGACAGAGACTGGGGTGCTGCAGCGCGCCCCAACTGCAGACGTCCTGAGAGCAGGACGCTAAACGCGCCACTGCGGAGTGCGCCCTGTAGCGCGCCCATCACCAGGCAACCCGAGAGCAGGGCGCTACAGCGAGCCCTAGTAATTGCTTTGCTGAAAGCAGCAATTGGTGAAGAATTCTATCTTTCAAACTAGATACTATACATAATAATAAATCAACTGTAACCTTAGTTAACTAATACTTATTTCTTCTATTAGTTACTATTTATTAGCAGTATCTGTTTCTAATTCTCACACTTAACTAATAGCTATTTTCATGCGTGTTTTATCTGATACATTAATATCTATAAACTTAATGCTAAATATGATAATACAAATTTAAGTATTTACTGCTGCACTTAGTATATATCAAAATATATATGATGTGTCAATTCATATATAAATAAATGATTGGTGAAATATATTTTTTTGTAAGATTTATATGTAAAAATTAAAAAAAAAATTATTGATCCTAAATATTTTTTTAGTGTAAGCATAACATTTTTTTACCTATTTAACTTAATTTGTGAACGTAACAAAGAGAAAACAATTAAGAATTTGCGACCATTTTTCACATAAATAAGTTGGGAGTTTAGTCCCAACTCCACCTAATTGAAGATTCCCACGCCAACTTGTTCCACTATTTTTGCCGTTTAAATTTAGATTGCATTTCTATTTAATTGCCTAATTAATTTCCATATTTAGCAGTTGTGAACCAACCCGCTGACCAAATTAGAGTAAAAACCGGCCTAATTGCGCAGATTATCTTTTGTGTTTATTGTTAAATGACTAAGAAAATTAATTTTTTGCGGTTTTAGGGAAAAATAAATTATAAGAAATTAGCATGCATGATCTAAATTTATATGCAGTCTTTGTTGATGAGATTGATATGAGCTGGAGTTGGCTATTGGTGGGGGGGTAAGGGCAATTATTATGATGAATGACTGTTTGGTAAATTTTAATTTAGGGGCAGTTTCCGGTGCCGCATACCGAAATTTGAAAATTTAGAACAGACAGTGTAATCATGTTATTTTATTAAAAATTTAGTATTTTTTATTTAGATTCTAAAACAATCTGTAAGTATATATTTTGAGTAAATTATATGTATAATTACCTACAAAAAATATTTTTTTTAAGGGATGGGCTGAAACAAAATTGTTCGAACAAAACCGATTTCGAACATCGACTTTCGTTGGAGAAGACGGCCAACGTCCTCATCGGAAAAGATGAGCAACAGGCTCGTCGCCAGAGATGACAACGCCGGAAGTCGTCCGTTCGAACGAACGATTTTGTTAAATCGTTCCTTCGGATGAATGAGGTGCTCTGCTCGCCCTGTAGTCTCACTTTACACCCGATTCGAGCGTAAAGTGAATCCCCATATATATATATATATATATATATATATATATATATATATATATATATATACATGCATATTAACAAATTACACTATAAAAATTTTTCATTCGTGTTTTACTTCAATTCAAATGCATGTAATCTCACTTTACTTGAAACAACTTTTCTTCAAACTGAACATGCCTTAGTAATTAGATGAAAGCAGCAATTGGTGAAGAATTCTATCTTTACTGCCAAAGTAATTGCTTTGCTGGATAGAAAATGAAGAATTCTCTGGATTAGCCAATTTCTTCCTGGTCTAAGGCAATCAAATTCAGGATCTTACGACAGTAAAAAATATATTCCAATACGATCAAAGCATCTAGCACCACAACAGCAATATAAAACCCAAAAATAACTTAAAAGTCAGGAATTTATACAAAACTTTTTGTAGGATTGGCAACAAACAATAGCTTGCTCAAAACCAAACACAACACCCTCACTCTACGTAATAACACAAAAGAAACATACCACAGTCTAGAAAAGAAGATTTATTTTCTTAAAATAAAAAAGTTCAATAGAACAATCTGAATCAATGCTATCAACAATAATATAAAATAAAAAATCAACAACAACAAATTTATTGTATTCAATCATAGCAAAAACTAATTACAAAAATCTTATCCACCATTGAATACTTAGTTGTTCTCTTGCAAATGATTCATTTGTAAAAGTAGAGAATCAAACCCTAAATCTCTCTCTTACAAAGCGAGTGCTCTACCATTTAAGCTACAACCCCAATTTATTAGTGAACAATGCATATGATTAATAATAACATTTATAGATATATATTTGTTATATTTTTAAAAACCTGAATATGTATTTATAAATTAAATGCTTAGAATAATAATTTGAGACCACAAATGTAATGAAATGAGTAAAATGTAAATATATATTTTACAAAACAATACACAAATAAAAGTCTTATATAAAAATGCACAAGTTCATAAAAATATATACATGAACAAATATAGGATTCATTTCGTGTCCTATCTAAAGCATTTGGCATAAGTTCCCAAAATCAATTGGAGATGGGGAGAAATAAGATGAGCATGACAAATTCTTATCTAAACTAGTACATAAATTACATTACTCGATAACGTGATTTGTTCCTGCATTACCCAAATAAATCAGCCATCTTGTTCATCTTTGAAATTATCAACATAATCTCCAACAAAAAAGTTCTATGCAACTCAATCAGATTCAATAAAGCACAAAATACAAATGTTAATAATCTTTGACCATCCAAAAGAGAGCAAGAAATTCGTTAGTTCAAAATTATACAGAATGCAAAATAATTGAATGAATTTCAAATTATGGAGAGTGAAAACAAGTATGAGAATCAGGAGTAATGCTTATATAGATAATAATTAGTATTAGCTTGATGCCTTGTTTTGTGTCCCATGTCCATCGTGAAAAAGGACATGAATTTATTGCTCAAGAGACAAACATTGCAAAGGTTCAACAGCTTTCTCCCAATAGCAAAACAGGTCGAAAAAAGATTTCAAATATAAGATTTAAGAACAGAATGCCTGAGAGTTGGTCAACTCATGCCAAAGATCCTCTCCCTTAACATCAGCCTCCACACTCCATACAATGCCTTAGTTTATAGTAACGATCGATGATCAATGATAGTGGACTACTGAGTTTCTTTAGTAGAAAATTGTCACTAACTAATAGAGGTGAAAAGGTTACTATGTCCCTATATCAATTTGTGGTAATGATGTATCCTATGCTAAAGATCAGACCATCAAGTTGATTTTTCGGAAATAAGAAGAAGCTAAATGGCTATCTAAATGCATTCTTAGTAATGTGAACAAGTGTCTGGTATATGACAAATATTTGGTTCTATTTTCATACAAAAAGCAGATGAACATATTGTTTTCACTTACATTCAAAACTACAAAAAAATCCATGAGTCTTGCAAAATGCATAGTAGATGTTACATTTCACCATATAGCCAAAAATGTTACAAGTGAGTTGCAATCAACTTGTAATTTCTTAAAAAAGATAATTGATGGCAATAGAAAACATGAATTGATAAACTTATAGTTGTATTGGTAGCTGATATAGTATTTTAAATAGCAATAAATTATCCACAAGGAAGTAATGAGCATGTAAGCAAAGTGAAGAATAATTTATACAAAATGTGCAGGGCAATGTGAATAAAAAAAAACATAATTAGTAACCATGGTAAATTTCAATACCAAGCACGTTCCTAGAAACAAATCATGTACATTGAAAACAGGCCTCACCAATGCTATTGAAGGATTTGACAATTTTAGTAGTCATACTAAAAGCCACAAAGATAGTCTAGTGAACTAGAGAACACAAGAAAGAAAGAAATGCTACAAGAATTGAAGAAACTCACAATAATTTCGAAAAACAATTACACTCAGGTACAATGAAAAAAAAATTATGTTGAACAAGATTATGTTTAAAAATTTCTTAGTTGTTATTATGTCCCAAGAACAATTATTTAGACTAACATGAGACAATGAAATAATTATTATGTCCCAACTACTATTATTATTTGATGATACAGGGAATCGAACCCTGAACCTTTCGCATATAATGCGATCGCTCTACCATTTGAGCTACATCTCATTTCAAAGACTACATTTAATAATTTGCGAACTTTTTTATTCGTGTTTCACATTTTTGAGTGAAGATTTAAAGAAAGATGAGGCAATTTTCTTTTGAATTCAATAGAATTGCTATCAAGTCCCATTGCATACTGCAACTGTCAACCTACAATGATATGCCAAACTGGAGAATAGCTTCAAATTAAAATGTGTAATGAATTCAGCCATGTGATTCAAGTTTTGCATATGAAAATACAAAATTATCAAAATACAAAACAATTTTATGGGGATTCTATAGAATTTCTAACCTAAAACGTATTGGGCACTATAGCTAAAATGTTTATTTTAAATAGAGCACCCAATTATCGATGCAACACTACATGCCAAATAATAGAGTAAAAATAGCTTTTTGTTCTTCAAATTTTATGATTGGTTTATAATTTTCATCATACAATTTTATTAATTTAAATTATTCATGAAAAGGGAACGTTGTGATGGAGCATTCTTACAGACCAAACAAAATTAGAATATCACGAAGCAATCCAAATACGCATGGTTCCAGCAATCATATTGTGCTCCAAAATATATTAAGAATTTTTCTCTGTAATTTTGATTTATTTCCTCTTCTTCGTCTATGCATAAGGGAAATAACACCAAAATAAGCATTCGATAAGAAAATTTTGATTAATTGCTCATGATGGTTTAGGATACACTGCTTTGATTATATGCTGCAGACACAACAAAGCTGCCTTATTTTAGTTGATGGAGAACGGCTGCTTCCTTATTATATGCTATCCTATTGAATCTATTTCATGCAATACTTCAATTGATTGAAGTTTCAATCCCTAACGGTAGAAAAATGTGAGGTGAGGCCTTGAACACAGGATCAAGGAAGGGTATTACCTGTGACTATCAACGAGATCTTTATAAAATGCACACTCTTCACTGTACAGATCGAGATCTGCCATCTGGTTTGTTTGGTAATGACGCTTTGCCCCCGGAAATGAGAAGGAGAAAGCCGTCTGAAGGAGCCAGGAGCTGTGGAATGCAGGGAAAGTAGAAAACCGCCCG
The DNA here is from genome assembly GCA_016760335.1 of Gastrodia elata. Classification (NCBI taxonomy): domain Eukaryota; kingdom Viridiplantae; phylum Streptophyta; class Magnoliopsida; order Asparagales; family Orchidaceae; genus Gastrodia; species Gastrodia elata. The sequence continues at coordinate 24,164,020 of CM028672.1, read as the reverse complement.
CCATCTCCCTTCCCCCGCCGGCCCCGCACGAGGAGATAAGAAGCGGCGTAGACGAGGATGGGGACGAGAAGAAGGTCGAGGTAGCGGTCCTTGAGGAGGCCGTCGGGGTCCTTGCTGCTGCGGAAGCCGAAGAGGAGGAATTACAGGGAAATTTTTGAGAGATTTAGGGTTTTTTTTATGCAATTTCGAGAGATACATGGCAGGTGAGGAGCCGCAGTAAAGTCGCAAATGCAGCCACGTTGGATATGCCACGTCAACAGGCATTTTTGGGAGCATCTCTCTTCTCATTTTAGAAAATGCTGACGTGGCTAAGTTCCACGTATTGTAGAGAGATAGGCCATTCTCCTTCCTTTATTTCGTTTCTTTTTCAAGACGAAATTGGGAGCCTCAAAACTCTCCCATCGAATTCTCTGAACCTCTCCTTCCCCTGTTTTACAATCTCCCGCTTTCCAATTCCGGCCACCCGATCTTTGATGAAGCTCCTTCGCATCAATCAAATCCCCGCAGGGAATCCGCAGGGCCTGAATTTCTTCAACGCCGTGAAGGCGCTCGGCCTATCCGCCCTCATCGTCCTCTACATCAACATCAGCCTCAGCCTCTACAGCAACCTCTCCAACAGCCACCGCGCCGCCTTTTCCCACCCCCCATTCCTAAACCTTGCGTCTCGCTCCTTCCCCTCTTCTCGCTAGCCCTAACAGTAACAGATCGAGGGGGCTGGGAAGAGGGTGCCAGGTGTCGAAAGGGGAATGGGTGCCGGACCCGAAGGCGCCGTACTACACGAACGAGAGCTGCTGGACGATACAGGAGCACCAGAATTGCATCAAGTACGGAAGGCCAGATTTGGAATTCCTCAAATGGAGATGGAGGCCGGACGGCTGCGATCTGCCGCTCTTTGAGCCGGCGGAGTTCCTGCAGCTGATGAGGGGAAAAGGCCTCGCCTTTGTCGGGGATTCGTTGGCCAGAAACCAGATGCAGTCCCTCTTGTGCCTTCTCTCCAGGGTAAGTGCACCCACCCACCCACCATTCAATCCCTTTATAAATGCATAATTGTTCGCTTCCACAATTAGTATTCTCATAAAAAGTTATTAAATATGATTTTTCGTAATAAAAATAAAATTTTTATGTATCGATCGGAGAGCAGCAGTGCTAATTAGTCAAACCGCAGGCAATAATTAGATATGCAGTGTTGCAAAGGGTGAAATGATTCAAAGCTCACATAACTATCTTATTACTTTTACATGGAAGAAATTATATTTCAATAGTTAAGACTCATCAATAATATATTTGTTTTATATTTAAAATTAATTTAGCTTAAGAGAATTGCAAGATGATGTTCTTCTAATAGATATAAATCTGATTATCTTCAATATGGTTTTCCGTATTTTATTTCATTCAAAATAGGAGAGGAAAACATGTGCCCTAAGCACAATTGAACAGTAGTAAGGCTTAGATTATACTGCTTAACTCTGCTTCCCTTAACCCTAACCTAAGTTAGTAGAGAAAGCAGCATTTGAACAAAAAGTGGGGCTTTTAGAGAATTAAGGCGATCATACGTATAAGCAAAGCTACTTATATCATTAATTTGATGGTCCTAACTCAACTTTATCTGAAGAAGAAGAAGACTGAGAATCGCAAGCTACTTATGTCATTAATTTGATGGTCTAACTCAATTTCATCTATACGTTCAACTTACTTGTCATGCTCACTTCATGGGATTTCTTCACTCTCTCGATAAGGTTTTTCCCTCGCTGAGTTCCACTAAGCCCAAGTTTATGGATCGTTTGTTTATTTATCATTCATTCAAAAAAGTATTAGTTTGGACAAGTAAGATTATAACTATACACAAATCAAACCTCATGGAATTCAGTCACCTTTATAACTAGAAAACAGAAAAGATACTTTATTTGTATAAATAACAAGTGTAATCACAAGAGTGCCAAACTATACAAAATTCTAGATTTCAATTGGGGAATCCAAAAGTATATTGGACATGAAAATATCCTAAGAAGATGTTGGATATGTTGGTTTATTTATAGTGGAGTCTCTAGATTATTTACTTACTAAGTGCCTAACAATAACCTTTAAGATGTTATCTTTATACTTTATTTCATTTATCATGAAATTTTTATTAGTTAATATAAAATATATGTACATATATAGCATGTCCCTATGTGTCTTCCTAAGTTGTCTTAAATTTTATTGTGCAAAAGGCTATTTCATGAAATTTCTTATGAATATGAATTATAATTTATGCCTCACATTTGTAGAGATCTTTAGGGTTCAATTAATGCATAACAAAGTGTATATGTTGAGTAAAATTAAAATAAAGCAAAGAAAAATCACATGCAAACGCAATCACTGCACAAGACAAGATATTTACATGGTTCGGTACAGACACGTACGTCCGTGGCGCACTCCTTTCTATCGTCACAGCGCTGCGGCGCGCCGTGGCGCGTTCCGGTCGAATGTCTAACAGGCGTCAGGCACCAGGTGCGCTCTGACGTCTTGAAAGCGCGCGGTGGCACGCGTCCATAACAAATTTCCTTTAATCATAAATATTGTGTTCTCATGAACATTATTATAAAATATGGCATATAAAGAAATAATTTCCTTACATTTATTTAGTGGTATTAGTTTAACTAACTAAATTGAAGATAAGGAAAATCTTAATTCTTAATTTATATATTTAAATATTTTTGAAAATGAGCATATATAATATGTTTTTAACTTTAAATTATTTAATTTTTGTGCAAAATAATAACTAAAATATTTAATTTACTCTTTGTGGTTTTGCATTATGAAACTCAAGTATTAAACTATTTTCTTGAATAAAATAAGCTAACAAATAATTTCACTTCATTTGCCTTTGGATAAGAGAAGAATATGAATTTTTTTACGTTTTTCCCACTATGGTTAAAATATTAGTTTACTAAAAATTAGTATTATGAAAGAATAACACAATATCTAGAGAATTGTCCTCCCTATGGTCAACATAATTTACCTTCTATAAACCCTAAACTTAGACTAGCATGGTATTTAACTAATATTCATGGATATAACATTGTGAATTTGAAATTGCCTAAATAAGTTACAAGGATGAACAATCATTTATCATTATGAGAATAATAGGAAATTCACACTTATAAGATCATTAAATTAAGATTTATTCTTATAATCATTATTTAAAACACAAAAGTTAGAACTTATTGAATGAATTTCAATGAAATTATTGAATCTAGCAATTTAAATTCTTTAAGAAACAATATATATATATATTATATATATAATATATATATGTGTGTGTGTGTGTGTGTGTGTGTGTGTGTGTGGTGGTGTGTGTGGTGTGTGTGTGTGTGTGTGCGCGCGCGCGCCGCGTGTGTGTGTGTGCGCGCGCGTGTGTGTGTGCCGATTCGACCGGTTCAACGGCGAACCGACCGGATTACCGGTTCGAAGAGGAGAGAAAAATCAGATTGCATCGAACCGGTTAAAAATCGGCCGGTTTTATGGCTCGATCGCCAAACCGTAAAATTGATCCGGTTTTTAAGGAATCGTCCGGTTCGCAAGTGAGGCATGCGATTAAAAATGGATGCTGACGATTTGCTCATTTGCAATCGGCTTTTGAGCTTTTCATTATATGCAATTTGATCGTCATTTTTCCGATAATCGTTTTCTTTTTTCGGCTTTTCCTTTTTGTCACGATTGAAAACGTCTCTCAGTGTTTCTGACTTCGCCGGTTGCTGGCTTGTCATTTAGGGTTTTTGGCTTTGTTAATTACATGCTTGATTCATTTTTCGTTTTCGGTTCTCTATTTTTTCGTAAGTAAGAGCATAACAATAATTTATTTTATCTCTAATGGATGTTGTTTTCATTTTTAAAGATCCATCATTAGTTTACTATCATATTTATTAGATGTGAGTTGAGAGTATGAGAAGCAAAACATCAATTTTCAAAATTATTGTTTGATTTTCCGAAAGCATCTTTAAATATTTTTCATCCTAAATGTTTGTTGGTAGTTTACCAGCATGTTCATTATATGAGATTATGGCAAGTAAAACAGCAGTTTTTAAATTATTATTTGATTTTCAGAATATATCTTTAAATGCTATTATTTTTATTTATAAAGGTCTATTGGTAGTTTCTCAAGTTTTATATGAGATTATTATAAGAAAACAACAATTTTCAAAATAATTGTTTGATTTTCATAATGCATCCTTAAATGATATTTTCATCTATAAAGTCAATTAGTAACTTGTCATCATGTTTATTAGATGAGATTATGATAAGTAAAATAATTATTTTAAAATTATTATTTGATTTTTAGAATGAATCTCTAAAAATTATTATTTTCATTTCTAAAAGCTCATTTATAATTTATAATCATATTTATTATATGAGATTAAGAGTAGCAAGGCAATAATTTTTAAAATTATTATTTGATTTTTAAAATGCATTTCTAAATATTATTATTTTCATCTTTAAAAGTTCATTGGTAGTTTACCATCAAATTTACTAGATGAGAATATGATAAAATAAATAGTAATTTTTAAAATTATTGTTTGATTTTCAGAATGCATCTCTAAATGTTATTATTTTCATCTCTAAAAGTTCATTGATAGTTTACCATCATGTTCATTAGATGAGATCAAGAGTAGCAAATTAGCAGTTTTTAAAATTATTATTTGATTTTTAGAATGCATCTCTTAATGTCATTATTTTAATCTCTAAATATATATTGTTAGTTTATCATCATGTTCACTAGATGAGATTATAATAAACAAAATAATAATTTTTAAAATTATTATTTAATTTCCAGAATACATCTCTAAATATTATTATTTTATCTCTAAATGTTCATTGGTAGTTTACAATCATATTATTTAATAAAAATAATTTACGACTCAACCTTTGAACCTTGAACCTCTCGCCCCTTAGCAGTTCGACATTCAATCCTATTTTTAATTTGTGTGTGTGTATATATATATATATTAATGTGTGGTCGGATATATATATATATATATATATATATATATTAACATGTTTTTTTATCAAAAATATATTTATGGAATAAAAATATGATTGGTTAAAATTTAATTATTATAAAATATTATTATAATTACTTTGTGTCATTTTTAATAGGAATATTAATAACATTTCTAAGAGCTAATGTTATGAAATGTGGAAACATCAATGCTAACCTCTTCATTATACCATTGTACCTAAATAATATTGCATAAACGTTAGAAGCACAATGCACAACATAGTTAGGTTGATTAAATTTTAAGCTAAGTAATGTTAAACTAATTTTAATTATCACATCTTATTAATAAAATAAAATAAAAAGTAAATAAAAAATTAAAATAAAAATATTTTTATTAAGTAAGCAACTTTAACTTTAAGAATAAATTAAATGGAAAAGAAATATATAGATTGGTGGAGGAAATTGAATGAAGTATGAGAGAAATGTGGAGAAGATTGATATATGTGTGCATATGTATGTATGTGTGTGAAGGAGTGAAAACATATATATATATATATATATATATATATATATATATATATATATATATATATATATATATATATATATACATGAGAAGAAGAAAGTTCATGTACAAACGTATGTATACATAATAGCATTATAATGTGATTCTGAAGTCTATATTCAAAATTTGAGGCCTTATTACAAATGTATATACATATATAAGCATTATAATGTGAACATGAAGTTTATATCAGGATTTTGGTAATAAGCTATCTCTTAAAATATTTCTCCACCAGGTTGTGTACCCGGAAGAGATTCCTTCTTCAAAGGACACCATAACACAAATGTTCTACAAAGATTATAACTTTACCATCTGGGCCTTCTGGTCCCCCCTTCCTTATAAGAGGGGTAGAGTCCAAGATCAAAGGCCGCGACTACGGTATGTGGAGGCTCTACCTGGACGAGCCCGACCCGTTGTGGCCACCCTACCTGTCCAAATTGAGTCACATTGTGCTCACAACCGGCAACTGGTATACTCGGCCCGCCCCATTTCTACGAGAAGCACAAGCTCGTCGGGTGCCACCTACTGCGTCATCAAGAACGTCACCTTCATGAGTATCTACAAGGCACACCGCAGAGCCTTCCGCACCGCCCTCGACGCCATCGTCGCCGAGAACAAACGCGGTTTCAAGGGCGTGGCGGTTGTGCGCACGATCTCCCCGTCGCACTTCGAGGGCGGGGAATGGAACAAGGGAGGGGACTGCAAAGAGGACGAAGCCGTTCGAGCGAGGGCAAGTGAAGCTCAAGGGAATGGATTTTGGAGCTGTAACATGGATCAGCTGAAGGAGTTTTGGAAGGCCAAGTGGGAGGGGCAACGAGAAAGGGCTCGATTTCAGGCTGCTGGATACGACGCAGGCGATGCTGCTGAGGCAGATGGCCACCCCAGCCAGTACGGCCACTGGCCGCACGAGGAGCGGGTGCTCTATAATGACTGCGTGCACTGGTGCTTGCCGGGGCCTGTCGATATGTGGAATGATTTGTTGCTTCAAGTGCTCAGCATATGATTTCTCTAATTGATGCTGTTTGTTGTCGAGTGTTAGTCATAATTTTGTTTTATTTCATTATAATTGTACACTAATTTTTGTTTATCAAATCTTTATTATACATGTTGCCAACTTGATCTTTCATTGTATATATTATATAGAGTATTGCTTCATTTTTGCTATGGAATCATCAAATCATAAGACAAATATGTTTCTTCAATCAGATGATCTGATAAAAACAAACACTGATGAAAGTATTTCTCCCCCCGCACGGCCCTCATTTGCACAGAACAACCTCACCTTCCACTCATTTTTTTAGTGGGTTCCACGGATTTTTTCACAAATCTTTTATACGTGCATTACAAACATTAAAATATTCATCAAAAACATCAATAACATAACACAATTATTAGAAAATATATTTCACAAATTTAAACAAGAGAGAGATGAATAGAAAGTCACGAGACTTGTATTGAAATTCAAATTTTACTTATTATAAATAATGAGAGAACACCCCTATATAGGACTCAATAGAGAGTTCTATATACATGAATTATTAGATATACTTCTTGAATCACCCCAAAGTAAAAGAAAAACATCAATCCTTGGCGTCTAACATGATCTGAGTTGCCCATTCTAAACTTCTTGAGAATCTCTTTTGCATACCTTTCTTGTGAGATAAATATGCCTTTGTCTTGTTGCAACACTTTTATGCTGAGATAATAAAGCATTAATCTAATGTCTATCATCTCAAATTCTTTTGTCATTTCCTTTAAAATCCATAAATAATAAGGATTGTTGCTAGTAAAACATAAATCATCTACATATAAACATACAATTAAAATATCATTATTTGAAATTTTATATAAAATGTGTGCTCATTGGCCATTTAATAAAATTCTTTTCTTGGAAATATTTGTTTATTTGAGTGTTCCAAGCTCTTGGTGCTTGCTTTAAACTATATATTTTTTTATTCAATTTTAATACATTTTTTTCATATCCTTTAACTTTGTAGCCCAATAGTTGCTCAATATAGACATCATCTTCAAGAACGCCGTTTAAGAATGCAGACTTTACATCTAATTGATTAACCTCCCATTTATTTTGAGCTGGCAAAGAAATTATTAGCTTAACTGTTTTTAGTCGAGCTACAAGAGCATAAATCTGATCAGATACAAGCTTACGACGTTAAGCTTGTATAGCTTAATGCTTGATTAAGTTGAATTGATGAGAAAAATTGATAAGTTAATTCAATTCAGACCTGTAATGTTAAGATAAGCTATAATTGAGGAAGATCAGAATGTTAATTTAAGCTATTAATAAGATTTGTAGCCTTGTGTTTAGGATAGGACTTGCTTATGTCTTAGCATCTGTTTAGGGTATTAAGTTTAGAATAAATAGATAACAAAAGAGATATTATTTTGTGCTTTCGATGATTTCAATTTTATTGTGCTTTCAATTTGCATATGGCATTTTAGCACATACTATTTTTGATGATTTCATTCATATGATCTATGCATATTTTGAATGGTACATCATGCATGAGCATATTGTTGTACTCAGGAGCCAAGTTAGCACAATTATGTTGAATTTGATGCATTGGGCACCATTTTAGATATATATATATGTCAGAGCATTGGGCTCCACCTATGGACTATTATCGATGGTTAGGCATATATATATATATATATATATATATATATATATATATATATATATATCGGTGTGTTGGGCACATATAGCAGAGCATTGGGCTCAAACTAAAGACTATTATTGGTGCGTTGGGCGCATGCGACCCACACACACACACACACACACACACACACACACACACACACACACACACATATATATATATATATATATATATATAATTCGGAGCATTTGGCTCATTTGTTTCGGTGCGTTGGGCACATTCCTGTTGATTTGGTGTGTTAGGCACATTTGTTTTGCATATATACTGTTGGGTACATTTTAGTTGGGTATCGCTGAAGCATAAATTCAGTTACATACAATAACATATGCAATTCAAATTGGCATATGTTTGGAATCCATATTGCATATTATGGCTTTTAGTTTTAATGCGTCTATTTTCAATGTTTTTAGTAGCTTTTGTTAATTATTTTTCAATGGTTTCAATGCTTGTAGTAGTTTACTTACTGTTTTAGTTATCTTTGTTGTTATTTACTGTTTTAAGTTAAATATTATAACAACCATATGTTGTTGCTTAGTCTAATCTTAGCTTATTTGCATCATGATTATCATTTCATTTCATTTAGTCATTAGAACCAATCCTTAAAATTTCAGAGCCATTCGCAGCTCAATTTAATATTTGAGTTATTTTAATATATTTAATTAATTAAAAAATTGAGATATTTAAATTGACATCGAAATCGAAATTTCAACTTTGTCTTGCACTCGTCACCCTCAAATTAACAAGGGGTGATGTGGCGGCCACCCGTTAATCATCTAGATGAAGAGGTGGTCGTCAGCGGGCAAACCCTCACTTAGCATTCAGATTAAAGAATAGTCCTTCTTACTCAAATGCCAAGGGAAGATGTGCCCTAAAGAGAAAGAGTAAATGAGAGCCAATCACTAAATGAGCATACAATAGTATATCAGAGTGTGGAAGAAAGATAAGTAATAACATCCATATAATCCAGATAAGTACTATACAACTTAGAATATACAAGCATTAAAAAAAAACAGTTTAAACTTGTATTATTACAAAATAACATTTAAGTTTAAACAGTAAAGGTAAAGTAAAGCCACTCCATCCTCACAAAATAAAAGAAAGAACTAAGAGTCTTCTCCTGCACGCTCCTCCTCCTGAACCAGATCTCTAGAAGGTTCCACACCTCGAAAAACTCAGAATTTACTATTGTCAATTTCACAATGATAAGGCCCCAGCCAATAAAAAAAATCTAGTTAGACAAAATATCAAAGTATATTTTAGGCTGTAAATTATATATTTAAATGATATCATAACATCTAAGCAAAGTAGGAGCAATAAAGCATCAAATAAAGGTGACAAAGTTATAATTAACATAATTATAACTCATACAAGCTGTGAGGTAAGCACATACCTCAACTCAAGCTGTAGAAAAGGGTTAAGTAACACATAATAAAATTTACTAAGCACAAAAAAATTTCTAAGTAATATGATCAACTTAAGACATGCTGGTTATAATATAAAATGAAAATACTGAACTGAAAGTAAAGTTCTAACATCATAACATGCCATAAAGTAAAAGTAAACTGTTGAAAAGTACAACATACATATAAAGCTGTAAGTACTAAGGAACTGTTGTATATAAGTATGCTAAATTGTAAAGCAAAAAATATGCCAGAACTATAAAGTAACGATAAAGTAAATGTAAAATAATGTATAAAGTAAAGTATGGAGATACTCTATGGGGACCCTCCTCATGCCGAATTGATATCAGAGGATCAGCCCCACATGAGGTTCCCCATCGAGAAATCCGATTGAGCAGTTTAAGTAGTACAACAAGTAAGCAGAAATAAGATCATCCATTCAATTAAAATAAGATTATATCATATAGTTTAATTTATTACAGCAATATAAAGAAAAAAAATAAGAGAGATATGCTGAGCCGATCCTCCTCACTTCTCAGCTACATCGATCTCTACTAGCTTCTGGCTTGGTACATAAAAGTGCGGGCGTTGAAATGCCGGTTAGTCCCGTAGACTAAGTATAAGATATCAGCAAACATTTATAAAAGCGTTAGCGGTAAGCAATAAATGAATACATACAAGAAAATATGCGGAGGTTTTATCCTGTAAAGCAAATTTTTAGGTTCATAAAAAAATAGAGGAGTGCTAAATTTTATCTCAATATGTCACATGAATTACTATAATATGATATGTCTTACATCAGTAAGCATAATCGTAAACAATTTGTCATGTTGGGCAAACATAAAACCTTGGGGTCAGACAGAATGTGGGTTCATATCATAACAGTATACCGTACTGTGCCCCCCGTAGGCTACAGCACGCTCCCTTATCTCCCCTAATGGCTAGCCCCGCCATAATTCCCACTCAAGCCATCGTTTCAAGAACCCAAAATAATGCATGCATTCTTAAGACAATTCATTCAGTATTTAGTGACAGTAATGGATAACTTAAAAGGAAAGTAAAAATGAATTTAAGGCTCAAAGTAGTGCTAAAGCGTTTAAAGAAAGTAAGTAGAAATAAATGTAAGAAAATATCTAGTACCTTTCTCGTGTGATCTTTAAGCTACTTGCATATTTAGTACTTATTCTAATTAGTGACTAGTTGATTAATCATCCTAGTGGGTGTGCAAGTTTTATTTTATTAGGTTATACAGGTGTTACAAGCACAACGATGGTATTTTCAACAAAATCTAAAAATGGCATGCTTTACGAGGCAAAAACTTTTTAAAACTTTGATGTCAAATTAAAATTTGATAATATTTTCAAAATCCTTGAATTTTTCTGATCATTTTGATATATAATGTTACTATATTTGGACTCCTATTTTGAAATAGAGATATGCTGAGCCGATCCTCCTCACTTCTCAGCTACCTCGATCTTTACTAGCTTCTGACTTGGCACATAAAAGTGCGGGCGTTGGAATGCTGGTTAGTCCCGTAGACTAAGTATAAGATATCAGCAAACATTTATAAAAGTATTAGCGGTAAGCAATAAATGAATACATACAAGAAAATATGCAGAGGTTTTATCCTGTAAAGCAAATTTTTAGGTTCATAAAAAAATAGTGGAGTGCTAAATTTTATCTCATTATGTCATATGAATTAGTATAATATGATATGTCTTACATCAGTAAGCATAATCGTAAACAATTTGTCATGTTGGGCAAACATAAACCTTGGGGTCAGACAGAATGTGGGTTCATATCATAACAGTATACCGTACTGTGCTCCCCGTAGGCTACAACATGCTCCCTTATCTCCCCTAATGGCTAGCCCCGCCATAATTCCCACCCAAGCCACCGTTTCAAGAACCCAAAATAATGCATGCATTCTCAAGACAATTCATTCAGTATTTAGTGATAGTAATGGATAACTTAAAAAGGAAAGTAAAAATGAATTTAAGGCTCAAAGTAGTGCTAAAGCATTTAAAAGAAAGTAAGTAAGAAATAAATGTAAGAAAATATTTAGTACATTTCTTGTGTGATCTTCAAGCTACTTGCATATTTAGTACTTATTCTAATTAGTGACTAGTTGATTAATCATCCTAGTGGGTGTGCAAGTTTTAATTTATTAGGTTATACAGGTGTTACAAGCACAACGATGGTATTTTCAATAAAATCTAAAAATGGCACATTTTACGAGGCAAAAAAACTTTTTAAAACTTTGATGTCAAATTAAAATTTGATAATATTTTCAAAATCCTTGAATTTTTCTGATCATTTTGATATAATGTTACTATATTTGAACTCCTATTTTGAAAGATATGAATTTTTGAAGTTTTGAAAATTTTCTGAATTTTTACTATTTTTGGGTTGACGGAATATTCCGTTACCGTTAACGGTTTCCGTTAAGTTATTGTTAACATTAACGGTAACGATACTGTAGCTGACAAAAAGGGAATATTCCAGGAATATTCCCTTTCCGTTAACGGTGGATGACGGGTGCCACGTGGCGACCACGTGGCTGACATTGGCTGCGGGCACACAGAAATTTGCCATGTGCCATCTGATGATACGTGGCTGCCACGTGTACAGACAGAGACTGCTTAGCTGCCACGTGTCTGCCATGTGGCACTGTGGACCTCCGAACTGCCACGTGGCAGTTACTGTTCATCTTCTCCGGCATACCTGACACGAACCTCCGCCTCCGGCGAACTTCGGTAGCTTTTTTCGATGAACTCCAGCAATTTTCCGACGATCTGATGGTTGCCTCCCCTCGAGCTCACTGAGGCCTTTAAATAGGCGGGGGAACCCCCCTCGTAGGCTCCGTCACTGCCCCGCCACCAAATCCCTGCATGACATGTGACAGTCATCTGTGCGTCAGTGCTGTGGTGCTGCCACATGTCGCCATGTGGACCAGACGCGTCATGAAGCTGCCACGTGGCACCCCAATGGTTTGTGGTGCAATCAAGCACCGACACGCGGCATCACGGGTTCCGCGAAGATGCCACGTGTCATGGTGACCCTACGCAATAATAGATCACCACGTGGTTGCCACATGGCATCCGTGGTTGCGCGGCATAATGGGGTGCTGCCGCGGGGAACGCGGTGACGCGACACAATAATAGATCACCCCGTGTCCGCCACATGGCGCTATGGTTGCGCGGCGCAACATGGAGCCGCCACGTGGCACCGGATGATGCGGCTTCACGAGGTGCTGCCACGTGGCACCTGAAGATTCGCGTGCTGCCACGTGGCAATCCGAAGCTCAACATGCTGCCACGTGACATTCGAGCCTTCGCGTGCTGCCACGTGGCACACGAGTTTCAGACATTTGCCACGTTGCGCCACTTGGCACATGGTGTTTTTGTGTTTTGCCACATGGCACGATCCTACTAGTTCTTCGCGATCCGACGGTGCTAATTGGTCCGATCCGATGTCCGCTGTTCAGACCCGGACATCACATTTCTCTCCATTTTTAATTAATGAATTTTTAAATTCTGAAAAATACAAATTTAATTAAAAACTTTAGAAAAAATTTAATTCCAAATGTATTATGCTCATTTTTCGTCTGTTTGAGCTCCGAAAAATCTGAAAATTTTCCTCCTAACTAATTTCGATGTTCCGGACCTAAATTTTCGGTCAAAATTTAAATTTGAGATAAATAAAATTTAAATTTTTTGGGATGGAAATATTATATTTAATTAATGTAACAACCCAGGTTATTACTTGGCTCAATTAAGACTAATCTAAGTCTTAAATAAGGTTCTAAGTCACTAATTAGGTGATTTAGAACTCATCTCTGAAACCTAGGACAAACCAAAAGTCAACAAAGTCAAAATCAGAAATTTGGAAAAAATCCCAAAACCTAGAAAATTGACTTTTTATCTAGACCTCAGATTGAAAATCTGACCTCGCCATTGCGTTCAGAGCACCCAAATTAGCTAGGGGTGCAATTTTGGAGGCATTTGGAAGTCGTTGGATTTTCGTCGAATATTTTAATAATATTTAAATACCTGAAAACTCAAATCAATAATACTGTCAAACAAAAATCCGAATGCGCCGTTGCGTTCCTCACCCCTCAATTAGCTAGGGGTGATTTATTGGAAATTTTTGGGATACATTTAGTTAATTAACTTTAAATAATTAAATCAATACAAATTAATTTAAATAAACATTAAATTTAAACAATCTAACGGCTCCGTCTAATTAAATCTCGGCACCGTTCTTTGCATAAAGATCAGACGCAGCATCTTACGCCGTCTGATCAAATCCCAGATCGAGATTGAGCGGCAGACCTTCATCTTCCGCATTCGCTCTTCCGCGTGTCGCGATGGACACGCGCAGTGAACTCAACTCCTCGCGCATCGGCACAGCCTCCCAGATGGAAGCTCACACCGATGCTAAGCACCGCCGTAGACTCAATTAAAAGCTTTGATTGCTTCACTTTGCTCGTTGGAGATGGAATTAAATCCTAAAGGAAGAGAGGGGATCCTATTTCGAGCTCTGCGCATTTCAGACCAATAAAGTAAAGGTACTCCTGATTCCTACTTTTTGATTCTTCGTATGCTATATTCAAAGATTTTCGATCTATTGTTTCACATCTTGTATTGCCAGTTGTCTGGACGAACAAGTTCTAATGGATTCGATCAACCGGGTTTGCACTTTTATAGCGTCTCTTGCCTGCATCTAGCAAGTTAGGGCTGATGATTAGGAAAATCTTAATAGCTAATAGACACAATTTTTATGCTTAATTGAAAGCTGTAGTTCATATCTTCATTTTGATATATTGTATGCCACCTGAAGCATTCTGTTCTGCGATTATTTTGTAACCCTAAGACTAGGGTTACGGTCCCCGTCGGGGATGATCTACAGTATTCGGACCAGTCCAGGCCAGACCGTCCAGTCCCGAACCATTGCAAATCAGACCGGGTTCTTTTAGTTATAGCACCCCCCTACGTGTCGGCAGCAACTGGTTCCACGTGGCATATCGGACGGCGACTGCAGCGGGTCAATCTTTTGACTACTTGTGGGTCTCGTCGCCCCATTCAAACGAGTTGTATAGCGACACGTGTCTCTCGTGTCCCTTCTCAGCCAGCAATCGTCTGAGTTGGTGGGTCCCACCTGCAGAATACAAAATTAATTTAAATATATTATAATGGTTAAACTTTAATTAAATGAAATCTGTCAAAATTAAATTAGTTTAGTTAGATTTAATTTAATTAATTAATCATAAAACTTTAAGTAACCATATCTTGATAAATATGAGTCCAAATTTTACAAATAAATATACCAAATTCATTAGAAAAATACAAGAAATTTAATGATGCCAATAATTTTGCTATAGGATAAATATTTCATTTAGAGACATTTAGGATATTAAATAATTTAAATAATTGCCACAAAATATTCATTAAGCCATAAACTCTTAAACTACTAATCCAAATATACCTAATATGGGTCTTAAAATACTCACAAGACCCTAAGGATTAATTTGATAATAATTACTTTGCTGTTTGGATTAGTATTTGCCTAATCACTTTTAGGTCATAACCCTAATTACCCTAATTAACCCGAGAACTTCAATTGACCATAACTTGGTCAATTGAGCTCCAAATTTGATGATCCAAAATCCATGTAGATCAAAAAACCTAAATAACAGTAATATGTAAAAATATTTTAGATCCAACAGTTATATTTGCTAATCACCCCTAATTACTCCAAAACTTGATTAGTGAATATTAGCTAATCTAATAATCCAAATTGAGTGATTTAAGTTTCAGAGGACTCCTAGAGTCATTTAAAATCCATCTGTAAGGTTGGATTAGTGTTTGAGTGATTAATTTTGCTAATCACTCACTAATCACTCTTAACCCTAAATTGGTCATAACTTAGTCAAATTAGATCCAAATTGAGCCTACCACATGTCATTATGATCAGTGGACTATTTGTAAACCATAGCCACTGACTTTACTCAATTTGGACACTAATTGGCAAAGTTAGGATTTTTGACCTATAATTAAGAATTCCTTAATCACCCTTTTTAACTCTAAATCTTGTATTGGCTATAACTTGGTCAATACTTATCAGAATTTAGTAAATATAGATTCTATGGAAATCTTAGACAGTAAATAGCAATAATCTGAAAGAAAATTTAACTTTCATATAACCAAATTCCTAATTTGCCCTTATGAGTCAAATTCACTAATTTGATATCATATGGCTTAATAATCACCTAAAATTAATTTAGTTGCTGTCTAATCTTATATTAGACATTAAGAATCACCTTTCAAAAGAAAATTTCAGAATTTAAGTCTTAGATCAAAATTTGATCTTTTGAACCCTTAAGTAGGGGCAAAATGGTCATTTTGCCCATATTTAGGGTTTAGCCTTTAGAAGCCCTAAATTCAGTTTCTAATTCTATTTATCAGTAATTATAATGATTATAGCTGAAATTAATCAAATCCAAGTCTAAATTAGATTTTGATTAAAATCTCAATCTTTGCTCTTTAAGGAAAATTTCCTAAGTCTTAAGTGAGTGATTTCTCTTCTTAAATCATTCTTAGATCTTTTCTTAGGTCCTTATAACATTAGTTAGGATGTGTGTCACGAGAGATACTCTTAGAAATTAAGAACCTTAATTCCTAAGATTAGGAATAGATCTTAAGTTAGAATTCATCTATTGAGTAAATTGGGTTACTCAATTAGATGAAATCTTGAGTTTTCTAGTTTATAGATTTTCTTAGTTTATTAAATAATTATTTGATCTTTAAACCCTAAAATTAAGAATAGAGATCTATCCTAATGAATTGATTTATATTAGGACTTGCCTTAACTTAATCTGTGAGATTTGTGTTCTAAACCTTAGATCTTTAGATTATACCTTTAGATTAAGTGATTAGACCCCCCATCTGGAGTCTAATTCTTAATCTTTTCATCTTGATTTGGCTAATCTAGATGAGATTGGGATGAATTAAATTACAAAACTAGGTCGATGATTTATTCACTTTAACCAAATAGTCGTCTTTTGATTAAGATATAGTTAGGACTTGGCCAGTCCCAATTATCTTCAACTAGTAGGATTCGTGATTCTAAGTTACAGAATATGTAAGAATTGATAATTTTGAAACTTATGTAACTTAGAGTAGATAGAACGAATAAAGTAGATAACAATAGATATCACCTGTGTTTTAGATAGAGTTTCTTGCACTTTGATTTGATGCTTGCTTCGCATTCCTTGATTTTTGAGCCTTATACCTTGAACATGTATTATGTACTTAAGATATTTGATAAATATCTTATGATAATTTGGAACATTTATAAGCAGCATTACGTTTTTGTTTCACAAGTGGTTTGTAGGGTGTAGCTTGATTAGTATACCTCTTCGATCAACTCGTTCGGGGTCGGCAACCTTTCGAGGGTTTAATGTCCGACAGTCTATTGGCCATGCCTAGTCCGAGTGATAGGATGGATAGACTCTCGCCCTACTGACTATAGAGTCAGGATTCTGATATGGATATACTAATTCAAGTACACTTATATTCAGTTCTGTTTTAGCTCATCAGGCTAAGAGTTTTTAGTAATGTTCCAGAGTTTCTTAGCTCATCAGGCTAAGATTTGCTGAGTTCGTGTTCAGTTCAAGTGACTTATATAGTCACTGTAGTTTCAGTTTGCAGTTACTATTTTACTTGTATATTCTGCATTGTAGCATTGGTTTACTTACAGTTTTTCTGCACTATATAGGATGCTAGTTTTACTTACTATTTTCATATGCTCACATAGTATGTTAGTGTTTTCAGTTTTATACTGTTCAAATTATGTATATCACCTAGCATATTCTGTTTGATCATAAGCATGTTTAGGTTGTACTTTTCTTATAGTTTTACTTTTCTTTTACTTACCTGTCTTTATTGCAGTTGCTAGGAGGAGGTATGTATTACTTCCTATTTATTTAGTTATAAACTGTAAACTGTAGTTTATAACTTATTACTGTTCTTTTTGATACGCTTTTCTGCACCTATTTTGCTCAGTTCTGTTCTTAAGGTGATATCTATTTAACTAAATAAAATTGTTTGCCCTAAAATGTACTTAGACGTATTGTCTAACTAGTTTTCTTTTGTTGGCTGGGGCCCTACCATTATGAAACTGATAATGGTAGGTTCTGAGTTTGTTGGAATAGCAGATCCAATAGAGAGCTTGCCATTGGAGGAGGAGCCCGTTCCTGAAGATCTGTAGCCTTAGTTTTCTGTCTTTCAGTGAGATTGAGAGTTCCTTTTAGTTCTTTTAAACTTATTAAATGTTGTAATAATACAGGTTTATATTTCTCTTTCAGCACTTTACTTATTCTGTATTATTGTATTTATACTGTATTGGATGGATGTTATATCTTTTATTGCTTCCGCACTCTGAGTTCATGTATAGATCATTTAGTGATAAATTCTGGGATGAATGGCAAAGTCCTTATTTAAGTTGGATTAGAATATGTGTCTAATTCAATTCTAAGTGGGGACCTTGTCATTTGGTGACTCCTCCACCGTAATCATGTTAACTTAAGGGTTAATAGGACCACGGTGGGGCAGGGCTGCCATAATTTATTAATTAATTAATTTATTTGTTTAATTAAAACTTTAGGATATCATAACTTTGAATATATTGATTCAAACATATCAAATATAGGTCTCATTTTACTCAGAAAAATAAAATGAATCAAATGGCATAATTCAAAAATTCGATTCGAGGATTATTTAACTTAGTGATATTTTAGATGCTAAACAAACTCACATAACTTTTTACCTAGTTATCCAAACCTAAGCAATATAGGTCTTAAAATACTCATGAGAACAGCCCCATCACTGTGATAGTATTGGTTTTCCTATTTGGAGCTTAGTTTGCAAAGTGATATTTTGAACACTCTCCCAAAATGACCAAAATGCCCTTGATCTTCAATTAGCCATAACTTTATCAATTGAACTCCAAATCAAGAAAATCAAAGTGCTACCTAGCTTAGAATTCTAGTGCCAACAGTAAACTATAATAAAATTTAAGTTTTGAGCCCTAAAAACCCTAAGTTGCCCAAAATACCCCTAACCCTAAATAGGTCATAACTTGACCAAATGGAATCCAAATTGGATCTACTCCTAGTTAAAGTGCTCAGTGTGATATAGGAAACTATAGTTCTAAGTTTTTTTTTTTTTTTAGCAGTAATTCTATTTCATGACGACACGGGTCGTCATATACTCCTACTTAGTCCTGCCAAAAAGTAAGGTCCATCTGATTATTTAGGAAAGAGTCCCAGATTAAAGTTAATTCTATTTGAAAGGTATCTAAGAGAAACATCTCAGATCCTATAGTTAATTCCATCTGAAAAGTACCTGTTGAGCATCTAGGAAAGTAGTCCCAGATTAAAGTATGCTGCACTAGGAAAGTGTCATAGGAAAAAGTAACACGCACTAAGAAAGTGATCCTAGACAAAAGTATCACGCACTAAAAAGTTGTTATAGGCAAAAGCTATCTCAAAAGTAATGTTATACTAGAAGGCAGACTAAATAAGATATAACACACAATTTAATAAAGTTATTTCCATTAAATTTTCTCCTTAAGTTATAAAAATGCATATGAATATATTCAAAGTTTAACATAGAATATTAATCAAATTAATAAATATTCCATGTTCAATATAATGTGTCCAAATAATAATGAAGTCCAAAATAAAGAAAGTATATCATACAATTTTTAATGAATAGAATAGCACTAAATAACTTTGTGATATTACCTTATTTTCTAATTAAGTCGTTCTAATCTGAACTTATACAAGTTTAGGATCTTTAATATTCAGCTATCGAGTATAAATCCAAAATATTGATCCTACAAGTTAAAAGAAGTTAGAACTTAATCAAGTTCTAACACATATAAATCACATGACGCTTAATTAAGTTAAAATAAATTAAATGTCATTATTGATGATTTTACGAATCTTAAATAAATCTTGATTAATATAAATCAAAATTGGGGGATTAAGATGTTAAAATCCAAATATTGGATTTTAACTTCTTAATCCAATAGGTTCTAATCCTAATAGTATTATGTTAACCCAAATCTAATGAGCTATAATTAAGGTTATCTTATTAAACAAAATCAAGCCTAATAAGATGAATTTCTAATCTTAAATCTAAAATTTTAATACAAGATAATCATAAATAAAGGATAAAATTTTAGAAAACTATAAAACTAAGATTTCATCTATTAAGTACCTATTTACTTAATATATGAACTCTAACCTAATTTATAAGCTAAATCCTAAGGAAGTAAGATCCTATAAATTTGGAGGTAAGCCCTAAAAGAATTTAGACTTTAGGTTTGATATTATTCAACTGCTATTATGATGAATTTAACTTAAGAAAGATATAAGATGAGCTAAATTCACCTTATAAGAGGTGGATTAAGAGTTAGAAGATTTTTAGGTGACCTTTAGGGTTTTTCATAAATTATCATTTTAATGAGTTTAAATATTCTAAAATGATTCCAAATTAATTATATTATTAATTTAAGAGGTTTAAGAATGTAATTAAGGTTTAAGGAGGCTTAAACCTAAATTTTGAAAAATGACTATTTTGCCCCTACTTAAGAGTCTAAATTTTGATTTTTATTAAGTAAGGCTCAAATCTAAAATTTATTAAAGTGGAGTGATTACTTACTGTCTAATATGAGTTTAGACAGTGAGTACATCTATTTTGATTAAGTATTAAGCCTTATAAGGTCAAATTAAGGAATTTGACCTATAAGGGAAAATCGATAATTTAGCCTAATAAAATCTAAATTTTCTGTCAGTTTATTAAAGATTATATTCTATGGTTTCCATAGAACCTAAAATTATCAAATTCTGATAAGTGTTGGCTAAGTTATAGCCAATACAAGCTTTAGAGCTAATAATTAGAGTTTAGTGTGATTAGTGAGTGATTAGTAAAATTAATCACAAAATCACTAAACCAACTATACAACTAAGTTTTAATCTACTATATGAGTAATTTGAAACTAAAATTACTCAATTTGAATTATTAATTATGCTAATATTTATTAATTAAGTTTTAAGGTGAGTAGGGTTGATTAAGAGATCTAACAATTGGATCTTAAATATTTTTGTAGTTTACTGTTAATTAAGTTTTTCTGATCAAAATGGATGTATGGATGTGGGGGCCCCGTACTTTCCCACGACGATGCTAATGCTGATATTAGCATAATCGTGGGGAGTACGGTGCTCCAGCTGTGGCAAATCTCCAATTTAAGTAAAGTCAGGTAGGACCCAACTTGCCTTAAGCCAAGGACTTGTCACCTGGAACTGTGAACATACATCAATACAAATCAAAGTAGCAGAAGCAAGAAATAAAATAATATAACATCCACATCACAATATAGTATAAGAGAGTAAAAGAAACAGTAATTCAGATTAAATGCAGAAAAGTAAATACATCTAGAGTTTAATTATTACAAATTAAATTAAATGAAAATAAAGATCTCTCAAAATCTCACTGCAAGAAAGAAAATATAACTAAGCAACAGTGGGAAGGTTCTCCTCCTGCACCAGCTCCTCTCCTGCTGCACTGCCTACGAACAGCTCCAGATCTGACATTTTTCGGTATCACAAATGCAGGGCCCCAGCCAACAAAAGACTAGGGCGCTACCGCGCGCCTAGTGCCTGACTATCCAAAGCCCATGTGCTACGACGTGCTGTAAGGCCTGACAGAATTCTACTCTAGTTCAGGATTTGCCCTAAGTAAATTGGGGGGTATTTTGAATCATTTGGGGTCTGAAAATGGGATGAATACTTAAGGGAATAAGTTGGAAGAGTTTTCAAGGTGTTTATATTTAAGTTTATGAGGCCTTGGCTACTGTGGAAGGAAATTTCATGGAAAAACCCTAAAGGAGAGCTGCTATACAAGGGAGCTCTTGCATATTGGAGAAAACACTCCATGTGGTGGTTACTACTTCTTCCTTTATCCTAAAGTAAGTGCTAGTGTTCTTTGAGGAGATTAAGCTCTTTGTAACTTTGTACTCTTTATTTTATATAGTGGAAATTTCTATTTGGTATGGCTTTATAGTTTTTTCCATCATTAGGTTTTCTATGTAAAATTTGAGATTACATAGATGTGCTTGTGATTGTGTTGCATGCATGTACTATGATTTTTTTTATTGTTGTTTTTCAATTTCATTATTTGCTTGGTAATTGTCAACTCAACCCCGGTCCTCAATCGAGTGCGCTCCAAAACTGCTTCCGCTATTGTGTACTCGAAGTTTATAGTATTACCAACATTATTATTATGTAAATATTATTATAATACAAAAATGCAAAAGAAATAAAGAAAAATTAATAAAAAAATTTAAAAAATACAAAATTTCTTCTCATTTCCTCCAAAGTTTTTCCTCTTCTCACATCGGGTTAAGGTAGCCGGTGACCACAGGGAGGCTGGAGGTGGCTGAAGAGGGCCGGAGGGGGCGGTCAGAGTGGGGTGGTCGGGAGCTGAGGAGGCGGCTGCTAGAGGCAGCGGTTGGCTACTGAGGCTGAGGGAGGAGAAGGGTTTAAGTTTTAAGGGAGTGATGGGGGAATTATATAAAGGAGAGGGATGGGAAAGGGTGGTACGACCGGCCCATTGGCAGACGGTTGGCCGCCGACCAGAGCACCGCATGAAAGACCTGTGCGCCGCACAATTCCCTTTGCTAGCCTGCGCCTGCGCCCCGCGTGGGGGAGAGGAAAGAAAATTAGGAAATTTTAAATAAATAATTTCAATTAATTTTTTCTCATTTTTTCGTCGTTTTGACTTCCAAAAATAACAAAACTTGACACGGATGTGTGTTATGATGAGACAAATGCCCCACCACCAAAATTTTTTAATCACAGTAATATTTATTTTATATTAATTTCTGAAATTTGAAACTTAAAAAATTAATTACGATCGAAGCAAAACTCAAAATTCGACGAAACTTTTTGTGTAGCCTTTAAATAATATTCTTAACCTAGTGACACCAAAATCGATGAATTTGGGCTTGTATTTAATATTATCAATTTATTGTATTTAAGCAATTTTGAAATTAATCCAAGGGTTCCGTTATCTGAATTTCTTACAAAATAAGGCATTTTGATCTAAGAATTATTTATATCTAATGGTATTTTTGGTTTGCTCTAATTATGAAATTGCCCGGGATCCTGATTTTTAAGTTGGGATTTGATCTAATATGTAAAGTAGTGGCATTGGGTCCTTACAACAATGGTGTGATCAATTATGGACATCTGTTATTTGTTGGGATGTGGAGACTATTCAAATCATCGTAGAGATGCCAATGAAGCTTCGATGGTTTTCTGGGATGTCCCGAGGTGTTCCGGGACAGGTTGGAAAGTTTGGGTGTCGTAGCGCCCTGGCGCCAAGTAACCCGACACTGGGGCGCTATAGCGCTCCCTGGCGTCAGGCAACCAGAGACCAGGGCGCTATATCCGTCATGGCGTTCTGTAAACTGAGATTGGGGCGCTACGGCGTAGCTCCTGTCGGGTTTTTGCTCCAGATCTTGGCGCTATCCTAAGTGCTTTTGGGGGTATTTTGGACCATTTGGGGTTCAAATAATGCCCGAGCATATAAATGAACATTATGAAGATGTTTCCTAAAGCTTGTGAAGCTTGTTCTTGTGAATGTGAAGATCCCTGTAACTCTATAATTATCTTGTTCATAGTGGAAATTCATGCGGTGCGGCTCCGTAATTGTCATTGAATTTTCATGTAAAAATCCTTATGTTCGGATGTTTGTGTTTTATGGATGTGATTGTGCTGTGTTCTATTTTGTTTGTGCATGGATAACTTTGTCTATTACTTGACAACCATCAATGTAACCCCGATTCTCGTCCTCGCAACGCTTCCGCCGCGTGCTCGCAGCATTATTTATAATACAAAATTGAAATTTATAATCTTTATGTTACATTAATTAAGTGCAAAATTTTTTGTTGATAAAAGTCTGCATTTAATCAATAAACATAAATGCAGATATGCAAATCTTGGTGCGACTTCCTTTAAGCTCCAAAACATATACTGGCCACCCAACCCACGCCCACTTTCTCTTCTAATTCGTCAACAAAAATAAAGGAAGGGGAGATTAGTGCCCCACTGCCTTCCCTTTTATGTAGGATCCCACCTCCACTTCACTACAAATAAATCAAAAGAGCGAAAGGTACATCCCTTGAAAACTTATTCTCTCAAGTGGAGCAAAAAGGTGGCGTTAAGAAAATATTGCTTAACTAGTCTTGTTTTCATGCTAACTCAACAGGGTTTTGTGCATATCTTCACTCTCTCTAGTTTATATTAATCATGTTGCCATTAAGAAGTCTTGCAACTGTTTTTGCACGTAATTACGGACGGGAGCGCACCTTTTTCAAATCCCGTCAATCCTAAATCACTGCACATCTGATCACGTAGCATGCAGCAAATGACAACAGTCTCTCCACTTCAAAGTTGAAAAAGGATTAAAAACAAAGAGCGCTGAGGGTGCATACGCCACCCACTTTTTTCAATTCCGTCTAAATTTGAAGCTCGCTCCAAACGTGCTCCATTTTTTACTGACTTGAATAAAACTCGACTCGGTGACAACCCTAGACGTACATCTGCATAATAGTAGGGTGTACTTAGTACTAATAATTAAAGGATATGGAGGGGGCATGTGTAAATAAAAAAAGGGTAATCTAGTATGTGTAGTATGATGGGTGTCTTGTAAGATAGAGTAGATAAGAGGGTCGCATCATGGGCTACTTGAATGTATAAGTGTCTTTTATATAATAGGAATATTTTGTGGAATATCTCTCTCTACAATAGACAAGTACAATATATATATATATATATATATATATATATATATATAATAGTGATTCAATCTGAGCAATATGAATAGCTTATATCTTTGATATATTCTGAGGTTAGCTAGTGAAAAAATTAGTTGTTTGTACGTTATGGGACTGTCTCATTGACAGAGGGTATAAAAGTTTTATAAGGCCAACAGTTGATCCATCTAATCCTCAATAAATTCATGTAATTTATGTTTAAAATATATCACTTAGTATTATAAATCTTTGATGCACTCTGAATACTTACTTTCTTCTACTATAGGATATTACAAATTTAGTACACATACTATAATTAGATAAGTAAGCTTTTGTTAGCCAAACCTCTTCATCTCTTTCCATAGTTTAGTTAAAAGCTCACATTCTAAACCAAAATTGTGTTAATTTCTTATCTTGATTAGTTATGTTTTAATCAAATGCTTGGAATCACTTTGCTGTTAACAAAAGATAATCATCTGAGAATGAAGAAGTTTGTTATACTGATTAAGTGCATCAAATAATAGAGCTTCTTACAGCTTGTTCAATCAACACAATAGCTAATCAAGAGTTAATCTAACTAGTTAAGTAGTCTCTTTTGCTTTTTAGATGGATTATTTAGTAAAAATGACATTTTTATTGATAGATGGTATATGATATATCTTATTTGCTTAACAAAATATTCTTAATTATATAAATGACCTTTTTATTTAGCTTAAACTATATTAATTTCTAGTTATCATTAGTTAGCATTATCAAAAGCTAATTTAGCTAATTAAATTATTCTTTAAGCGATGCTTCAGATTAGTATGATTGCTTATAATTTAGCTAATGAAATTAACTATGTTGTATCAATTCAATACAACAAAAATGTCATTCAAAGAGCTACCATTGAGTAGGATGATTGCATTTTAGTCGCAGGCACATACTATGTACTGATACTTTGAGCCTGCAACCACTGCGCAATGCAGATGCCCTGCAGCTCTTTCTTTCACATAAATGACCCAACTGATGTAATTATCTCATAATTTTCTTATTGCTTTTTGACATAATATATTCACGTAAGAAAGAAACTACATTCAGATATCAATAAAGTTTACAATTTGACTTATATTTGAGGCTTAGGCTTCTCGTATGTATCCTGAGTTCAAATTTATCGGCTGACCTAATTTCAAGAAAAAGAATTTAATAAATGATACCCGTAGCACATCTTCTTTTATCTTCTATTTAATAAATGATTTTAAAGGATACTGTTTAAAATGATAAAAAAATTAAGAAAAATATTCTTAAATATCTTTCAAAAGGTATAAACGATTAGAATTTAAATTTTAAAATATATATTTTTATAAGCTTCATAAATAAAAATAAATATATGAGAGCTATATAGTAAAATTCTCTTTAAGTAAATGAGTTGGTGGTTTAAAAGAGCGCATGCGGATCCAAAATGATACAGTTGTTGTGCATTAGCTGAAACTCCTCCGACCGAAAGTGATCTTCCTTTTTTGTCGACACTACTGTTTGCGACCCTTTGTATTTATTATACTTTAGAGCACAGTTTTACGGGAAAAATAATTATCCCAATTTAGATAAATAAACATTTCTTATTTATATTTGCAGAAATATTTTAAATTAGTAATTATGTCTGTACAAATTTAAAAATAAATTTTTAGGACGCCGCCAGGTCCGTTTGCGCTCTGGGCGGCCAGCAGGCCGTCGGCGGCCGCTGGCCACCACTGCCAGATGTTAGCCGGCGGAAAGTAATTTTATGAGTTAAGTGAAATAAAATTTTTTTATTAAATTCACTTTTATTTATAGAATTCATAAAAATATTTTTTAAATTTTAAATTCTAAACATTCATATTTTTTTTAGATGATAATTAAGAGGTAAGTAATATTTTTCCTAAAGTACAGCAAAACTCTTGTTTGGATAATTATTTTGTTTTTGGGGAATTGGGCGGATGCATACCAATCTATGAATATAGAGAGTTGACTGGTTTTTGTTTTTTTTTTTCTATAGAGCTTTCAATTTAAAAAATAAGTAAAATCAGGATAAACTCACCGAATCTTGATCTCTTTTATTCAATTATTTAATTGTCAAACAAAAGCCAAATTTAATCCTGGTGCGCCTTGGCTCGTCGTTGTGCCTACACGCACGCTTCTGGCAATCGCCTGTGTGCTTGGGCGTGCGTTTGCTCACTCCCTTTCGGGTCTGCCATGAATTAGAGCATGCGCCAGCTTCTACGACAATGCGCACTCATTTGTCAGTGCACGGCAAGTATGTGCGTTGGTTGGGATGTGTTTGGGCTCGTCCTGTTGGCTGCTATTATGCAAGCTGAGGAGCCACTGCAGTATCCGATCAATTTGAGAGCACACCTAAGAAAAATATTGCAATCTAAGAGTTAAGTCTGTGTTGCGCTAATACCTTTTTAACGATTAATTTAAATCAATAAATAGAGCTGAAGTAGTCCTCGTATTTTAAATTAGAATGCAAGTTAAAATTGACTTCTTCTCATTGATAAAAAGAGACGTTCATGTTGAAACTCACCCCAATAGATTTTTATAACGGCTATTTATTTCTTGTTTATATAAATGAAAGCTCATTAGTGACTGAGAAGTATATTAATAAACTGTGAATGTGGATTCTCTTGATAGCTCGTCGAGTGCATATATTTTAGCCTTGCGCAGGTGATCTGTCTGATTCATCTGCTTATAGTTTGGGGAGATGATTTTATATGCCTATGAAGACTTCAACCCGTGCATTATAAAGGTCAGACGAAGTGCACTTCCATCTCTTGGCTGATGGAGACCTCAAGAAGATCATGTTGACTCAGTTTCAGCACAAGTGATTAACGGGTTCAACTAGCCTCATCGAGTCAGACCATCATCTTTAGTCTTTCGAATGTTTAATACTCTGCTTTAAGTTTAATTTTATTTTGTTTTATTTACCTTAATTTGTCTTAGATGATGATCAGTTATTATTTGAAAGAGAACTGAGCACTTTTGGAACTCACTCGTCTCTTTCTAGGAAACCAGTAAGCAATACACCCAAGCCGCGGCTTTAGAAGCCCGAAGATTATCTATCTGAATGGTTGAAATTTGGTGTCAATTGCGAGGCAGGCCGAGAAGTGATCCCGCATATCACTATTGGGTGCTTTTGTGCCGGAATTAGTACCTATAGCCATCCCAAATAAGCCCCTTTATTGTACTTAAGCCCCTAAAGTCCCTTACAAATTACATCTTCTTTCCTTATATTTTAACAAATGTTTGTTTACCGGACTCCAAAGCTCTGCTAAAACTTGAGATGTTATGGGATCTTAGATGCTTCATCGCAACGGTGTGAGTTTTATTTTTATTGCTTATTTTCTTTCTCTCTTTCAAATTATCCTTGCATGTTCTGCAAGAGAGAACTTGGCTAGATCTAAGAAGGCAATGTGTTAGGAAAGAGGGTGGACCCAGCAATTCTATTACTAAAATTTGTAAAAGGGGGCTTATAGAAGCTCTAGCTAGACATAGCTTTGGGAAAGAGGGTAATATCGCTGCTACTAAAGTGTATAAAGGATGGAACTTAGAGATTGACCAAGACAAATCTTTCAAATAGAGGATTTCGCTGTTGGATCTAGTATCAAAGCATGCAATTAAGGTTTGCATGGATTTCACCTCATGCTTATGGATAAGCAAAGAGCAATCTTCGGCTGTGGTATTTGGGATTCCAAATAGCCAACAAAGAGTATCAGAGAGAGTCTCAATGATATAGGATCTATTACTTTGTACTGTAAGGACTTTGCTTAGAGTGGCATGATACGAAGAAGAGATAATTCACATAATAGTAGGTGCATCTTATGTTTTCCCATGCTATTCAACAGGATAGGTTTTAAATTCTTAAAATGGAAATAAAAAACTTTATACAAATTACAAATGATTAAATGCGGGTAATGATTAATTATTGTTATACTAAATATGTGGTGCTCGGCCTCCTAATCCACAAAATTAGGTCAATGGGAGGAGTGCCACTAAGGGAAGGATGTGCCCGGAATAATACAGTTGAATCATTCACTAAGTATATACATTCAACAAAGTGCAAAAGCAAAAAAAATAAATGTTATATCCAATCCACCACAATACAAGTAAAAAAATAATAATACAGCTCAAATAAATAGTACAGTAAAAAAATATTCATAGGAGCATGTACTATTACAAATATTTAAATAAGTTTTATGAGAGTAAAATTTCAACTCTCACCTCATAAATAAAAGAATAAAGGTCTGCTATTCTTCATCTCCATCCTGCTCCTCTTCCAATAATGGCTCCTCCACAGGCGCAAGCTCCTCAAATTGAACAGATCCTGATATTGTCGGTTTCATAATGCCAGAGCCCCAGCCAAGAAAAAGAAATCTTGTTAGACATATTGTCTAAGTATATTTTAGGCTGTTATATTTCATGAATTTTATGATATCACCATTTACTTAGACTATAAAATAAACAAAGCATATATGTACGACAAGCATACAAAAGGATACAGAAAGTTATAAATAACATCATTTATAACTAAGAAATATATGAGACAAAAGAATAAACCTCAATACTAAGGCTATGATAAGATAAAGCATACATATATAAATAAGTAAGGAAGATACTGAAAAAAGAGGTCTATCTTCATATACCCCTTAGTTCATTTGCATCATATTCATCATACATACCATCTATGGATCCTATAGCATTCAAATCCACTCCCAGTCAATTTTTAAGTGAAAAGCCACCCCTTCAATCAAATAAAGAAATTATTCTTAGATTGATCATCATTTTACCTTCAACACCACCCTTCATAGATTGCTCCTTTCTTACCATGTGATCTTCTTCTTTAGATCTACATGTTGAATTTGTTGGATTGATGGGATTAAAAAGAGAATTTATAGACCGTTTAGTTATACATATTTACATGTGAAGGAAGTAACTTGTTGTTGGAAGATTTTTTTAAGATAAATGATGAGTTGTCAAATGAGTTGCCACCAATGTGGGTATGCAGATTTAAAAGAAAGTAATCTAACAATGATACATATAAGTAAGCAGTAAAGTAATCTAGAATCCTATAAGTATACAAGTAAGTAGATAAAGTAAAGGCTAATTATAGTAAAAAGTAATAGTAAATTACCATAGCCTTTCTGTGATAAGGCAAATTCCTATAGCCTTCAGGGCTATGGCAAAATAGAAACAACTGAGGAGGCAAAAAATACACATGCAATAAGTTTTAGTTATTTTACTTTACTTCTATGAACATATCCAGAAGTGGCTGAGGAGTCAAGCACATCTACCAAAACTCTTTGGGTTCTAACTTAACACAACACTCATCAATGAGTTAATGCTAAGTTATTCCTTATTTCTCCATAACCCCTATCCAATGGAGGTAAAAGTGCACAAGAACTAATCAGAAATTGAACTCAATGAAAAATTATCCTAATTATTCTTTATTTTTATTTCAAGCAACAATTTTATCTTGTATTACATGATTAAGGTAATGGCACAAAGTACAAGAAATACAAAAGCAGCAAGCAAATCAATAATAATAAGGGACTATACTGCACATAGATGATATACGTTACTATCTATATAATCCATTCTAACTATTCTAAGTTATATAAGTTCAGGATCTCTAATACTACTATCAAGTATAACTTAGAAACTACAGCCTTATGATGTTAAAAATAATTAGAACTAATCAGGTTCTAATTTAATTCAATTAATATCACTTACAAGTTAAATAAGTAATCAATACATCATATTTGCTGAATTTAGACATTCTAAGCTAAGATCTGATCAATATTTACTAAACTAGGGATTATAAACTAAACACCCATAAATTGAGTTTAATCACATAACCCAAGGGTAAATCTTAAGAACTAAGGTCTAAGTCTAATTATTGAACTAATAATTAAGATAAATCCTACTAAGTGTAATTAAGCTTAATAGAATGATCTCCCCAATCTTAATCTAAAGTTAGAAGATAAATGATCATAATTAAATCATGAAAATCTAGAAATTGATCCAACTAAGCTTCATTCATTGAATAACCTATTTGCTCAATAAATGAAATCTAATATAGTATCTATTCTTAATCTTAAGGAAAAGAACCTAAGGTGGAGTATAGATCCTAAGAAGATCCTAATAAACAACTTAGGGATTTTAGGAATTGATGATAGTTATTATAATTTATCTTCATTTGATATTCTATTCACTCAAGGAAAATTAAGGATGGGAGATTGAAATTAGGTTAGAAGTTATAGTTTTTTACTTCAGCATTCAAGCCTTTAATGATATTTTTATCAATTAACCCAATTTATAAGATTAAGAGTCTAAAATGATTCTAAATCAGTTTATTACTGATTTAAATGATTTTAAATAATATTTTAGAGGTAAGCGACGCTTAACTTAATTTTTGGGCAAAATGACCGTTTTGCCCCTACTTTTAGGGTCTAAATTGCTACATTTTGCTTAAAAGATCCAAATTAGATTTTATTGATGCAAAATAATTCATTGTTGTCTAACATAAAGATAAATAGTATTTACTTCAAATTTGGACAAGTATTAAGTCCTATGGGTTCAAATTAAGAATTTTGACCTATAGTGCAAATTAGTAATTTTACCTAATGAAGTCTAAACATTTATTCAATTTACTATTTTTTACTATCCAATAATTCCATAAAGTCTAAGAATACTAAATTATGAGGTCTATTAGTTGTGTTATGATTATTTCAATATTAAGGGTTTAAATATGTAATTTTAAGGTTAAATGAACTCCAAAATCTAACTTTTCTATTTGATGTTCAAATTTAACAAACTCAATAGCTATAGCTTCTCTATAATATACTGAGTACTTTAACTAAGACTAGACCCTAGATTGGACTTCAATTGGTCAAGTTATGACTTAATTAAGTTCTAGGGTGATTAGGGAAAATTAGGGTTTCTAGTGATCAAAACCTAAATTTATTTTAGTTTACTTTTAATTAGGCTTTTTTGATCTAAATGGTATATTGGATGACCTAATTTGGAGTCCAATTGAATAAGTCATAGCTAAGCCAATTTTTAGGTCATTAAGGGTAATTAAGGGAATATCCTAAAAGTGATTAATCAAACTAATGATATAACATCAAAATAAATACTATCAGATTAATTAGAGATTCTCCTAATTAAAATAAGACCCATATTAACTAGGTTTGGGTCACTAAGTACAAAGTTATGCTGGTTTGAAGTTTTCTAAGGTTTCGGTTCAAGTATGGAGGTCCTAAAATATCACTATGTTAAATAGGAGTCATACAAGAATTTTGATACTACCATATTATTCAACATATTTTTCTGAGCAAAATGAGATATATATTTAATATATTTAAACTTATGGTTTAATAGTTATGAATGATTAAAGTTTTGTATTTTAATTTATGAAAATTAAATTAATCTAACTTATTATTTTGATTAATTAAATATAACATAAATAATTAAATATGGTGCTCTCTGGTTCATTGAGCCAGAGCGTCGGGA
Source organism: Gastrodia elata (assembly GCA_016760335.1). NCBI lineage: Eukaryota > Viridiplantae > Streptophyta > Magnoliopsida > Asparagales > Orchidaceae > Gastrodia > Gastrodia elata. The sequence continues at coordinate 24,131,986 of CM028672.1, read as the reverse complement.
TTCACTGGCTGACATCCGAGGGGACATGGGGCCCACCTAGGACACACGGTAGAAGGACACTGGATGGAATAACCATGGGTGGGTCCTACGCGCCAGACAAGGCTGATGCGTACGGGTCGGGCCCAGGTCGACCCAAAACCCTTTCTTCTGCGCGAGGGTGTCCCAAGCGGTGGCGCGTTGTGTGACGACCCCAATATGAGTAATAAACTAATCTCAATATTGATATGTCACCACAACATCTAGTACTAGATTAGAAGGAAACTAATCCAAATTATTAGGTGCGGTATTTGGCCAATGATTCAGAAGAGGGTCTTAAGTTAAGATGGGAAAATTTTATAAGACTATGCATGATGATACAATATGATGAATACAAATGCAATTGTATAAAATTGAGTACTTGAAATATTTAAGTATGAAGATTCTAATGATGAGAACTTACATTATAAGTATACAATATATAATGTACGTACAATTCAATACATTTATGGAATCTTTCCTTAACAATTTATACATTAGGATGAATTCAACATAAATGAATATTAAATATCTAAATTCATCACATTTAAGAATTTGCAAGGTCTAAACATCCTATTCACAATTATAAAGGAGAAAGGCCTATGAAGCAATTTATTATCATAGGATTCACACAACCTAAATCATTTACATTTATCACATTCATGAATGATTAAATTTTAGACATGCAATTCATACTCATAAGTGAGAAAATTATATGAAGCAATTATCTATCCTATGATACACACATCCTATATCATTTACATTAATAAAAGAAATGAGAAATTAATATCTAAATTTCCAGTTAGGTATGCAACTAAATTCTAGTAGGTATGCAACTATATTCCAATTTATATATATACATATCCATTCATCCCCAAATCAAGCATTTAAGTAAGAGGTTTAAATCACACATAAGCAATGTAAATATAAAGCAAATGCCTTTAATTATTACAAACTAAAAATAAATATTAGAAAGTAATAAATAAAAGTCACTCTCTCACTTGAATAAAAAAAAGAATTTGATAAATAAGTAGAAGCAATTATTTTTTTTTTAAGCGCTTGGTCCAACTCCACTAGCCTCCAAGTGCACCCGATCTATCACATTTTGGCATTTAAATGTGATAGGGCAAAACCAATAAAGAGAAAATATGGTTAGACTAAATAGTCTAAGTACAATTTAAGATTAGGCTAAATATTTTATTGTTCATTTTGGATATACAACCAGTTATATTTCTAAGCATAAGCAAAGGTTGCAAAATGTAAGCATTAAAAATATGAAAAAGGAAGTAAGTAAAAGTAAGGAAAAGTAAAAGTGAGTAAGAATACTCATATAAATATATATTCTAGCCTGCAATTAAAATAAGAGTAAGAGTATCATAAATAGGCTAGAAAATATTAAAGTGCATCATACGATAGTAAATGAAATAAAGTATGTATATATTCAATGAACATTATGCTAAGTAAAGAAAGAAGATAATGAAGCATTTAAATATAATTATAACAATATTCACTGCAATCTAAGTGAACTGTAAATAAGTAAAGTACAGTACTAAAATATAGAAATATGGAAATTAAAGGAAAATCTTAGAAATATTAGTCTAAGATTCACATAGTCAAGAAACTATGTAAAGTAACATAACTAAAAGCTATGATGAGTCTCAATAATCAATAAGATTGTAGAAGATCTCATATTTTAAAATGATTAAAGTTGTTTTATGAAAGTATTCATTCGTGGGCAAATACAGAAAGAGCGAAGAGTTGTTAAACACGTCTGTTTAATAAGCAAAAGAAAGCGGAGTCAAAATAAATAACATCACATTTACCCTCTGAGAATGTGAGGTCTCCTTATTACTCCTAATTAGCCTACAATTGGCTAAACCAATAATGTAAATCCCTATAGTTTTTTAATGTGAAAGTCTTATTCATGCAACAATGTCTATATGAATGATTCAAATGAGTAAGGCTCAAAGCTAAGCAAGCATTTAAGGAAAATTCAGTAATTGCAACTAAGTGATATCTAAAGTTATCTAATTTTAATGATCTACTTAATGATTAGAGCTATTGACGCTCCTAATTAGCTTTAAGATATTGATTTTCAAGTTAATTGTAAGTAATAGTCGTACTTGGGTTTTAAAAATAGTGATGTCATTTCATTTTTATGAGGTGACAAATTAGATTATAAGTATAATAATACTAATAGAAACTAGTTCTATTCTGTCTTAAACTATAAGATTTAAATAAGTAACTAAATCGTAGCTTAGGTGTCTAGTAGGAAAGGACTGTGGCTATAAAATCATTAAACTTAAAGGAAGTAGAAGTTAAGGTTCAATTCACTAAAATTATCTACCTAGGTTTGTAGTTTGAAGGATCTATCCAAATCAATTACTAATCTAGCTAGGTTAAAGTAAAATGAACAGCTCTTAAAATAGAGGAATAAAAGAATTATAAACTACAAGTTCTATGTTTTGTTTAAAGTTAAAAATTTAAGGAAATTAATAGAATTCCTAAACTATTCTAAATGAATTCAGGACTCCTATTACTAGTTCTTAAAAAACATAAATGAAAACGTAAGGACTAAGATGAAATGAACTAAACTCTAGTCTAATCACTTAAAGTAAACCCTAGATAATTTATAATCTACAACTATAAAAGTATTAAGGCTAATATTCTTAATGATGTAATAAATAGATATAAGGATCAACTACAAATTATATTGTAAATTAATCATAGGGTTTCTATCTTAAGGTTGAAAGGTGAATCAAGCACATTGCAATTGATTTAAGTATCTAAAATAATGAGAACTAAGCTCAATCACATGCAATATAAAATGACATGAGGGGAAGATAATGTGACATGTTAGCTATTCTAAAGTTTTAAAATACCTAAAACATAAATTTTAAGAATCTAGAAACTATCACAATAACACTAATTAGTAGCCAAAGACATAAATCAACAATTATCATCCAACAAAATAATATACATAAATTTGGGATCCTTATAACATAAGGAGGAAAAATAACACTAAGTAGATCAAATTTGGATAACATTGAAAAATTATGGTTTTCGGACTTTTAATTTGAGTTAAGAAGTGAGTAATAAAATTATGGTTCAAATGTTAAATATGAATTCATATTATTATTTCTCATATTTTTGTGAGTGAAATGACTATTTGATCATTTAATTTGACATTAAATAATCAAATTGGGTCACATTAAATGATGAAATTAAGTTATTAAATAATCAATTAATCTTAAATATTGACTAACTAAAACATTCATCAAATAAAATTTAATTGTATATTATTTATCTACACATTTTATGATCAAAATAGTATATGATATCATAATTTGGATGTTTATTTTGCAATTTATTTGTTAGATATATTAAATTTTAAATTAATTTTAATTTAACAAACATCTAGCTTAATTCCATAATTAATATTCTTAATGGCGCAGACAATCACGCAAAACTCCCACTTGCCACGTCACTCCTTCACGGCACAGTTTGAACCAACTCGAAACCGGCTGGTTCGAAATAATGGCAAAGATTAAACCATCTTCTTCTCCCATGGAGCGACGGACGGATAGAATTAAGGAAACCTGAGGGCAGCAATTCAGGAATCCTAAACACATAATGACTATCGCAAACGAATGGTTATTCCTAGGCCTTTTAGTTTAAGCTTTAGAACTCTCTAAAACTAATCCTAATGTATACGAAAAAGGATGCCCTAATGTTATCTTCTGATGATTGAGTACAGGCTAAATTAAGAGGATTAGTGATATGAAAAGAGCGATCTAACAAAAGACTTGTAAGACATTTTGCAATAATTATCTTTACCGTAATGGATATAAATCACACCCAAAAATTAAAATCTGAATCGATGCATTGAACTCCACTTAATTTGACTCTAATATATATATATATATATATATATCAAGTTTGATTTAGAGGTAATAAAAAAATAGATGTGAATGATTGCACATTAATATAGAAGTTACGAGGAGCAAACATGATTGACAACATTCTAAGATAATCAAATGAACTCTTAAAAAAGTTTGTTCTAAAGCAATAAGATTCGACAGTGCAACTTAAGAATGTTTGGATTTTAAATCAAATTAATCAAACTGTAAATAAAGCAGAATGGAGGTGACGTACTTGCTAGGACTACACTAGGATGCTCTTGCCGATCTCTAAGAAAGTGCCTCAGGGATCATTTCACCTAGTTCAGTTCCCAGAAGTTCAAATCCAACCGGATCTATCATATGCCGAGGAACCAATTTTGAATCCTGGCTCGTGATCGCAAACAATTTAGGAATCGTTGCCATCAAGATGATCAAAGTGCAGTAGAAGAATCGTTCTCGGAAGCGAAAGCCACTTGGGAAAAGGAGTCAGATATGCAAGCCAAATATCCGAGACTCTTCGAGAATTCAGGTACTCTTTCTTAGCAATTCTAAGCTTTTGAATTCAATTTAAGTTCTTGTTCTTGCTTTCTTATTTCCACTTGAGTGATTGTCGAGGACGACATTGTTCTTAAGTAGGGGAGCCTTGTAACAACCCAAGTTATATCTTAGTTAATTAGGACTAATCTCAGTTTTAATCTTGATCCTAAGTGTTAATCAAGTCATTAGAAGTCAACATTCTAAAACCTTAGTCTGAATCAGGAGTCAAATAGATCGAATCCTGATTCTAGAAAATCTAGAAACCTAAAATTTGACCTGAATAAATTGATCTTAGATCAAAAAATGATACCGCCATTGCACTCATGCCCTATAAATTAGCTAGGGGTGATGTTTCATGTCAATCGGAATTCGTCAAAACTTGGATGAATATTTTAATAATATTTTGAATACCTCGAAAATTAGGAAATTAAAATATTCGTCGGATCAAAAATCCGATCGCATCGTTGCATTCCTCACCCTCAATTAGCTAGGAATGAGTGTTTGAGAATCTTTATAACATAATTAAGTAAAAAAAATTAATTAATAAAATCTAATTAAATTGTATTAAAATATTATTTTTTAAATAGAATTAACGGCGTCGTCAGCCCAACTTGTTTGACCCGCGCCTTCCGTCAGGGCTGCCGTCTGATCAGACAGTAGCTGTGAGCCATTCAATCGAATGATCGAACGGCTCCCCGCCATCATCCCCGCGGTCCACGAGGACACTACCGCATGGAGAGCAGAGGTCGGGTGCCGTCGCGGCTGCCCAACGAGCCCCCTCGGCAGCCTCGTGGGTTCCGTACCGAGCTCCATAAAGCTCGGAATATCAGAGCCGAATCGCGTCACATGTATTCGCCGAGCTGCAGAGGTCCTCGTCTGAACCCTAGAACCTTACGCCGTTCATCAGGTACCGCTCGATACCTCTATTTCTTGCAAGCAATTAGCAATATTATTAGTCGCAGTTTATTCCATGATCCGGATTGCACTCTGAGCGGATTGGATCGATCGAATTTCACGGACTTGCTACAGCACTTACCGTTATTCGTCGTCCCGTCAAACCCTAGCCTCTAGGTCTACTCGTCTCTCACAACTCCAAACCCCACAGGTGTCGACTCAGTCGCCGATGCGCAGCCCCCGTTTCAGGCTGTCCGTAGAGGTGCAGGCCGTGCCGAGCTGCCGCCGAGAAGGCCCTCGTCTAGCGTGCCCTAGCCGTGGGTACCTCGGCTTATCGACGAGGAAGAGAGCCAGCCCAATCCGAGCGGGTCGGGCCTATCGAGGCTCGCGTGAGGTTGCGAGCGCAGCATGGGAGCTGAAGCGGCATCAGGTCGGGTCGGGCCAGACCTGACCCGCGTGCGTCCCGAGCGGGACAGCTTACGTGTCGCCATCGCGACGCAGTGGGCCCCGCATGTGCTAGTGCGTGGGTCCCACACGTGGGCCAGCAACCAACCCGGATGCGCCATGTGAGCGCCTAGGCCCCATCCCTGTCCCGCCACTCTGACTCGACCAATCAGAGCGTGCCATGTGTCCTGCTGGGTCCCGCAGTCGATCAATCCTGCATAAATCATAATAATTATATATATTAAGTATATATATATATAATTATATTTATAGTTTAATTAGAGACTTAATTAGGATAATTAGATTAGTAGTTAGTTAATACAGGTTAAGTATATATATAATTACATAGATATATTTATATATATATTTTCTGTTATAACTTAAATAAATTAATTAGTGATGTTAATTAGCAATTAATCATTGTTAGGAGTATAGTTAGTTTAACTGTTAATCATTAAGCAAATTAATAATAGTAGGATTAATATGATTTAGTTAATTAATTACTGAGTTAATTAACTGTTGAATAAATTAAAATGAGATAAATTGTTTAAACTTAATTTAATTAAAACAGAAAATAATTTAGAATAAATAATATTTGATTAATCTAATTAAATAGTAATAATATTAATATAAATTAAGAATAATTAAAAATAGATTAATGATAATTAATTGATTAATTTATAATATAGTAAATTAATTTTAAAATCATATAGATGAATAGTAAATTAATGTAAATTGAATAAATTGTGAATTCATTTATTTGAATTAATTAATTCAAAACTTAAAAGTTTAAAACTTTTTTGTAGAATGATCCTAACATAGCAAATATATGTCTCATTTTTACTCAGAAAAATAAAAAGAATCAAATGGCGTAATACAAAAATTAGTTTTGCGGGTACATAATAACGTAGTGACATTTTAAGACCTAAACAAATCCTCGCAACTTTTTAACCTAATTGTCCAAACATATGCAATATGGGTCTTAAAATACTCAGGAGAATAGTCCAACACTATAGAAGTATTAGTTTCTCTATTTGAAACTTAGTTTGAAAAGTATCATTTAGGACCCTACCCTGAAAATAATCAAAATGCCCCAAATATTCAATTGACCATAGCTTGATCAATTCAGTCCCAAATTTAGAAATTCAAAGTACTAACTAGCTTAGAATTTCAATGTCATCAATAAACTAAAATAATATTTAAGATCTAAAACTTAAAAAATGAGAAATGACCAAAATACCCCTAATCCTAATTAGGCCATAACTTGACTATTTAAAGTTCAAATTGGGTTTACTCCATGTCAACACACTCAGTAATATTATAAAAAAGCTATAGAAACAGAGTTTGTTAAAATTGGACCCCCAAACAGAAAGTTTAATTTTACCTACTATTGACCAACAAAACTACCAATTTGCCCTTAAAAATTGAAATAGTTATAACTTAGCTATTTGACCTCAGAATGCAGTCTATGGAAACATGGAATAATAACTAACAGTAAATTGCATAAAATTTTAGATTCCATTAGATGTAAAATACTAAAATGCCCCTTAGGTCAAAAAACTTAGTTTGGACCTATATGACCCATTTTTTTTCTCCAAATTGAGTGTACTTACTGTCTATCTTCATTTTAGACAGTAAGGAATCATTTGGTAGTAGAAATTCTAATTTGGAGCCTTAAATCAAAAAACTCACTTTTTGGACACTAAAGTAGAGGCAAAATTACCATTTTGCCCAAAATTTAAGTTAAGCATCCATAACCTCTAATTGTCCTTTAAATTACTAAAACTAATATTAGAATCGTAATAGAATCATTCTAAGTATTAAAAATCAAACTGTTAGGTTCAAATTATTAAATTTCCTGAAATTCCTCTATGTTTCTTCTTAGGACTTTGTACCTCATTTTAGGATTATTCTTAAGACTAGGACTAGCTCATAGGTTAGATTTATTTATTAGATAAGTGGATTATTCAATGAGTGGATCCTTAGTTTTTATTAGTTTCCAGATTTTACAAAATTATTTTGATTATTTTGTCTTGTAACCTTAGATTCAGGATAGGAGATTCATCCTATTAAGTTTGATTTGCTTAATAAGATTTACCTTAATCAATATACCACTTTTAGATGGAAAATTAGATCATATGTATTATTCTTTTAGATTATGGGATTAAGCTCAATCTCATGGTATTTAATTCATAATCTATAGTTTAGTAGATCTTGATCAGATCTAGATAGAACGTCTAAATTCATCAAATTAGGACGTTACAATTTATTAATGTAAATCTATAGTCATGCTTGATTGAATTAGATTAGAACCTGATCAGTTCTAATCCTTTTAACTTATAAGGACGTACTTCTAAGTTACACTTGATAGTATGAATTGGAGATCCTGAACTTGTGTAACTTATAATAAATAGAATGGTTTAATTAGACAACAACAGTATCACCATGTATAGAAGAGTCCCTTGCTTACTTGATCTACTCTTGTTACGCATTCCTTGTACTTTGTGCTTATTCACTTGGACATATTATATAAGAAAACTTTGTGCATGAAATGAAAACTTAGAATAATTAGGATAATAGTTGCCTTTGGGTTCAGTTCTGGGTGGATTTTGGTGCACATTTATCATAATGGATAGGGTAGGTAAGGAGTAATAAGGATGCTTAATATTACTCATTGAGGAGTGTGTGTTAAGCTTGGAACCCTATAGTCTTGCAGACGTGCTTAACTCCTCAGCTATTTCCTGGACGTGTCCATAGAAATAAAAGTAAAAATAACTAAAAGATTTTGCATTTGTATTTACTACCTCCTCAATTCTGCTGTTGTTCTATCTGCCCTAGCCCAGAAAGGCTATGGGAATTTCTGTCTTCCCTAGCCCAGAAAGGCTTTGGGAAATTCACTGAGCCCGAATTGACCAATTTTCTGATATGGCAGTTTTACTTACCTATTTCAGTGTTAGCTTATTGGGTACTATATTGTTGATGCATGTTTCAGTCAGATGTGTTTTCGTTACTTATCTGCTTACTTGTACGTACTTATAGGATGCTAGACTTTTACTACTTACTATATGTACCATTTCAGATTTTTTATCTTTAATTAGCAATATATTTTATGATCATCAGCATGTTTAGGTTTAGACTTTACCTTCAGTACTTTTACTTACTGCATTATGTATGTATATGCTCGTTCCCTGCTTAGTTATTGAGGTGTGCTTTTTGCCTCACTGTTTGCCTAGTTATAAATGTTGTATTTAAAACTTATCATATTCCTTATATGCTTACTGCTCCTCCTACTGCTGTTAGTTTACTTTTTGTATGTACTTAAGTTAAAGTGGTGACATTAACAATTCATTTAAAATATTCAGCATAAAATGTACTTAGATAATTTTCTAATAAAATTCTCTTTTATTGGCTGGGGGCCCCGGTCATTATGAAACTGATAATGTCAGATTCAGATAGGTTTGAGGAGCTAGGTGCTGAAGGAGATGAGCCTTATTTAGAGGAGGAGCTTCAGCCAGAGATCCAGATATTGCTTAGTCTTCTTTCAGTCTTTTGTGAGGATGAGTGTCTTTTGGATTTATTTTCAGTCTTTTAAACTATTTATATAAATGTTATAATAATATAGGTACTGTGACTGTGATTACTTTTATGTACTTTATTATTTCTTGAGCTATATGTTGTTTATTATTTGATGAATTGTGAGTGGATGTAATGTTTATCTTATTTTGCTTCCGCACTCGTATGTATGTCTTATTTAATGACTGATCATCTTAGTTATTCTATGCACGCCCTTCCCTTATGAATGGATTGTGGAACTTACCTAATCTAATGATAAGTGAGGGATTTACCAGAGTGACACTCCACTCCTTAGTCTAATGATTATGGACTTAAGGAGCAGGGCACCACAGCTTTACTTGGATGGTATTGGATCTCCAAGTTATAGTCGCGAAGTAACTCTAGCCACCTACGCTAACGACAGTTAAGTTCCTTCTGAGTGAATATGTACTTCAAAATTTGATGATCTGTAAACATCTCACACTTAACTCCATACAGGTAGTGTCTCTAGATCTTTATATCAAAAACTACTCCAGCAAATTCAAGATCATGCACAGGATAATTCTTCTCATTATGCATAAGTTGTCTAGAGGCATAGGCTATTACACGATGATCATGCATCAGAACATAACCAAGCCCTACCTTAGAGGCGTCAGCATAAACCTAAAAATCTTTATCCTCACGTGGTAGTGCTAGAATAGGAGCAGACGTCAATAATTGTTTCAACTTCTAAAAATATTCTTCACATACTGTGCTCTAGATGAACAGAACTTCTTTTCTAGTTAACTAAGTTAATGACAAAGCAATTAAAGAAAATTCAGGAACAAGCCTTCTGCAATAGCCAGTGAGTCCTAGGAAATTGCAAATCTCTGTTATAGATTTAGGTTGGACCCACAGTTGAATAGCTTGGATTTTTTTTTTATCTACTCTAATGCCTTAAGCATCAATCACGTGACCCAAAAATGCCACGGGCTTGAGCCAAAACTCACACTAAGAAAACTTAGTGAATAATTTATTCTCTCTTAATAATTCTAGAACGGCATATAGATGCTCTTCATGTTCAGCAGCTGACTTCGAATAGATTAGGATGTCGTCGATGAAAACGATGACAAACTCATCGAGATACAGCTTAAGGATATGCTGCATCAGGTCCATGAAGATGGAAGGAGCATTTGTCAGTCCAAAAGATATGACTAGAAACTCAATATGCCCATATCGAGTCCTGAATGTAATTTTAGAAACATCTTCATCCTTAACTCGAATCTAGTAGTAACCTGATCTTAAGTCAATCTTGGAGAAGATCTTCGCTCCGGTGAGTTGATCGAACAAATCATCGATCCTAGGAAGAGGATACTTATTCTTTACAGTCACTTTGTTAAGCTCATGGTATTCTATACACATCCGCATTGAACCATCCTTCTTCTTGACGAATAGGACAGGAGCTCCCCAAGGTGACATACTAGGGCGAACAAATTCTTTTTCTAACAACTCTTGCAATTGATCGCTAAGCTCTTAAATTTATTTCGATGCCATTCTATACGGAGCCTTAGATTTAGGTTGAGTCCAAGAATAAGTCCAATAGAAAACCATACCTCACGCAAAGGAGGTAGTCCAGGCAAGTCTTTAGGGAACACATCCAGGAACTCTCTAAAGATGATAGTCTCTTCTAGACTACTAACTTGCTTCACTTTGCCAATTAAGGTTATTAAGATTGCATAACAACATTCACTAATGAGACACTTGGCTTTAATTTCATTAATTAAGGATGCAATCAAGCCAAGTTTTTCTACAAAAACTTCAGGTTTCTTTCCAACCATAAGTAAAACTCGCTTACAAAAGCAATCTATTATGGCATTAAACTTACTTAGCCAATCCATTCCTAAAATTATGTCGAAGTTTATAATTTACATAATAATAAGTTTGGATTGAAAGAATTGGTTACTGATTGGGATGTCTACCAAATAGAACTCACTATCATATATTTCAGCACCATATGACATTTGTACTACCACGGGATTGCCTAGGGTGAAATGTTGAAGGTTAAGGGAAGAGGCATAACTCACAGACATAAAAGAGTGACTAGCACTAGTGTCAAAAAGAGTGTCACAAAACTGATTATTAATAATTAGAGTTCCTATAGCATGGAAAATAAACTCTATTATAACTAATGAAAATTAAAGCAAAAAATACTGAAAATAAAATGCAGAAGAAATAAAAGATAAAAATAGAAAATTAAATATAGAACATACCGGTGGTAACAACGCTGTTATTTTTTTAGGCAACCAAAGGAGAGAAAGCGTAGACTCTTGGTACCACAGGAGATTGAGCAACTGACTTGCCTTTATCCTTTCTATTGTAGTGGCATTGCTTAGAATGAGATGAAGGTACACCCTTTTGATGTTGAGCACTTCCACTAGCCAGAGGAGACATTAAGGCAAGTGCTGGCACTTGAGAATTGAGAGGAGCAGGGTTTTGCACAGAAGGTTGGCAATTGATCTTCATTTTATCCATGGTCCAATTGGCACGACAGTCCCAATGGCGATGATTGGTTTTGCCACAAATATAACACCTACCACCAGTGTGGTAGCACTTACAATTGGGATGTGGCCTGTTTTCTGGTCTTCCTTGTTGATTCTGCCTTAGATTCTAATTAAGATTTTGCCCAAAGGTAAGCTGGAAGGCCTTAGGACCATGAGGATGATTTCTCTTGAAAGGCTTAGATTTAGAAGGTTGGGGATGGGAACGCTTCTTCAATTTTATTTGAGCTTGATGGTACTCAACCAAATGAGCACCTTCAAGAAACTTGGAAAAATCATCATGATGTTGGGACATCAGATGACTCTTAATGGAATCTTTTAAGCCAGGAAGAAATCTAGTACACCTTGCCATATCAGTGTGGACTAGATTAGGAGAAAAACTGGCAAGTTTGCATAATTCCATCTCATAATCATGCACATAATGACTTCCTTGATTAAGCTGTATGAAGTCATTCTCGATTATGGTTTGGGCAGATGGAGGAATGAATTCCTCATGAAAAACTTGCTCAAATTCATCCAACGGGATATCTTCCAGCTAAACACTTGAAAAAATAGGTCTTTAACTCACCATCCCACCAATACTCTGCTTCACCAAGGAATAAGTAAGTAGTAAGACAAAGGCACTCACTTTCAGGATACTTTATACTGGCTAAGGTTTTCTCTATAGCCTTTAACCAGTCAATAGCTTCAAAGTGAGAAACAAAACCATTGAATGTCAGAGGATTCAAATGAAGAAAGGTTAGGAGATATGCATCTACTATAGGACCAATAGATGGTTGTGGAGCTATAGGGATTTTAGGAATAATTAGAGAAGTTGCTTGAGGAGGAGTTGGAGAATGTTGAGATGGAGTAGGAGAAGGTTGGGAAGGATTACAAGATGAGGCCATCCTTTCAACACATGGGTTTGTGCTTCAATCATAACCTTCATTAACTCTAACAGATTTTGTATCTAATCGGTATGCTAAGTTCTACTGGAAATAGGTTCCTCCACTACATGCTCAACAGGGATATTTGAATCAGGATTCATTCTAAAGAAAGGAAAAGAAGAAATAATTCAAAAACTGAAGAAGATAAAAAAATAAATTCTCATTAAATTTAAACTATTTAAGAGATACAACTTTGGAAGAAAAGGAAAAAGCATAAGTAAAGTAGAAACTATTTACAAAAGCTACTAAAGAAAAAGAAACTAGAGCAAAAGAAAACTAGTACTACTAGTTACAAAATTTTGCATAAAATATAAACCCGAAGTCATCAAAAGTGGGGGGAACGGTGAAGACGTCTACTCCCACGAATTAGTACTTCATGAGCATGACACCACCAATCCATGGCATTGCTGTCGAAGAGTTCGTCCAAATTTGGAGGCGTAGGTGATCGGGGCAATCTATGGCTTCAAATACCGTGGTAACATGAAAGAGCCATTCCCTTGCTAACTGTGGGAAACAATCACCTCGAAACACACAAAACCTCAAAATTTTATTCAAAATATCTCCTCCAGCTGCAGATACTCCATAGTATATATGACCAAATGTCAAACCGTACCAATGATCATGCTCCTAAAATTGGAAGAATAATCTAGTAAAGTATCTTAGTTCAGTCTCAAAGTTTGCCATCTGAAAGTTTGATTATAGTTTAAGTTAGAAATTTAAATCAATTATTAAAATAGTAAGGCGTTTACTATCCTATTATGTCATTTGATTGTCTTTACTATTCTGTATTGTTTGCTTTTGGATAAATGGATATCTTTTATCTTAACTTAAAATTTTCAACTTAGCTCTGATATCAACTGTGACGACCCCAATATTGAGTAATAACTAATCTCAATATTGATACATCACCACAACATCTAATACTATATTAGAAGGAAATTAATTCAAATTATTAGGTGCTGTGTATGGCCAAGGATTTAGAAGACGGTCTTAAGTTAAGATGGGAAATTTTTTGTAAAGCTATGCATGATGATACAATATGATGAATACAAATGCAATTGTATAAAATTAAGTACTTGAATTATTGAAGTATGAAGATGCTAATGATGAGCACTTACATTATGAGTATACAATACATGATGTATGTACAATTCAACACATTTATGGAATCTTTCCTTAACAATTTATACATTATGATGAATTCAACATAAATGAACATTAAATATCTAAATTCATAACATCTAAGAATATGCAAGGTCTACACATCCTATTCATAATTATAAGGAAGAAAGGCATATGAAGTAATTTATTATCCTATGATTCACACATCCTATATCATTTACATTTATCACATTCTTGAATGATTAAGATCTAGACGTATAATTCATCACAATAAGTGAGAAAATCATATGAAGTAATTATCTATCCTATGATACAGACATCCTATATCATTTACATTAATAAAAGAAATGAGAAATTAACATCTTAATTTCTAGTTAAGTATGCAACTAAATTCCAGTTAGGTATGTAACTATATTCCAATTAAGTATGCATTCATATATATACATATCCATTTATCCCAAACCAAGCATTTAAGTAAGAGGTTTAAATTACAACACAAGCATAGTAAATATAAAGCAAATTACTTTAATTATTACAAACCAAAAATAAACATTAGAAAGTAAATAAAAAAAGTCTCTCTCTCACTTGAATAAAAAATAAGAATTTAATAGATAAGCAAAAACAATTAATTTTCTTTAAGTGCTTAGTCCAGCTCCACTAGCCTCCAAATGCACCTGATCTATCATATTTTGGCATTTAAATGTGATAGGACAAAGTCAATAAAGAGAAAATATGGTTAGACTAAATAGTCTAAGTATAATTTAAGATTATGATATATATTTTATTGTTTATTTTGGATATCACAACTAGTCACAATCTAAGCATAAGCAAGGGTGCAATATGTAAGCATAAAAATATGAAAAAAAGAAGTAAGAAAAAGTAAGAAAAATTAAAGTGAGTAAGAATACTCACATAAATATACATCCTAGTTTGCAATTAAAACAAGGGTAAGAGTATCCTAAATAGGTTAGAAAAGTACTAAAGTGCATATGAAAGTAAATGAAATAAAGCATGTATATGTTCAATAAACTTATGCTAAGTAAGGAAAAGAAGACAGTGAAGTATTTAAATATAATTATAACAACATTCACTGCAATCTAAGTTAAAGTATAGTACTAAAACATAGAAATGTAAAGTATGGAAATTGAAGGAAGATCTTAGAATATTAGCCTAAGATTCACATAGTCTAGAACTATAAAAGTAACATAGCTAAAAGCTATGATGAGTCACAACAATCAATAAGATTATAGAAAATCTCATATTTTAAAATGATTAAAGTTGTTTTATGAAAGTATTCATTCTACGGGCAATTACAAAATGAAGCGAGGAGTTAAACACGTCTGTTTAATAAGTAAAGGAAAGCAGGGTCAAAACACATAACACTCGCATTCACCATCTGAGAATGTGAGCTCTTCTTATTACTCATAATTAGCCTGCCCTTGGCTTAATCAACAATGTAAACCCCTATAGTTTTTAATATGAAAGTTTTATTCATGCACAATGTCTTATATGAATGATTCAAATGAGTAAGTCTCAAAGCTAAGCAAGCATTCAAGAAAAATGCAGTAAATACACCTAAGTGATATCGAAAATTATCTAATTTTAATGATCTACTTAATAATTGGAGCTAACTAAGCTCCCAATTAACTTTGAGATATTGCTCTCAAGTTAATTGTAAGTAATAGTAATAATTGGGGTTTTGAAAATAGTAATTTTATTTTATTTTTATGAGATGACAAATTAGATTATAAGTATAACAATACTAATAGAAACTAGTTTTATTCTAGTCATAAACTATAAGATTTAAATAGGTTAACTAAATCATGGCTTAGGTAACTTGTAGGAAAGGATTATTGTAACAGCCCAAATTTTTAAGCACCAAGGTATTGTCCGCTTTGGCTTGAAAGGCCTCACAATTTTCCCTCAAAAGATAACTTCCCAGCAGGTCACCCATCCTGGGAGTGCTCCCACATAAGCACGCTTAACTTTGGAGTTCTTATCAGGACTCCACCGTTATCTGAAAAGGCGTCTCGATGTTTAAGAGTTTTACTTATTACTACTTAAGTGGGTCATCACAATCTCCCCAACTTAAATAACTAATGTCCTCGTCAGTATCCACACACAGATCTAAGAACCATCCATTGGGTAGATAGGACTAGAGGTGACCCCTACATGCGCAAGAGGTACCCACAACCATGTAGCACCTTAACCATCATGGGTTCAAGAGGCTGCTCACATGAAGTGGTACTTAGCCCTGTATGGCACTTAGCTCTTATCTGATACCCTATGGTTTGCTTTGATACCATTTGTAACAGCCCAAACTCTTAAGTACCAATGTATTGTCTGCTTTGGCCTGAAAGGCCTCACGATTTTGCCTTTATAAGATAACTTCATAGCAGGTCACCCATCCTTGGAGTGCTCCCACATGAGCACGCTTAACTTTGGAGTTCTTATCAGGAACTCCACCATTATCTGAAAAGGCGCCTCGATGTTTAAAGTTTCACTTATTACTACTTAAGTGGGTCATCACAATTATGGTTATAAAATTATCAAACTTAAAAGAAAATAGATTTTATGGTTCAATTTACAAAATTTCTCTAGCTAAGTTATAGTTTGAAGGATCTATCCAAATCAAATACTAATCTAGCTAGGTTAAAGTAAAATGAAAGGTTTAAAGTAGAGGAATAAAGGAATTATAAATTACAAGTTCTATGTTTTCTAAAAGTTAAAGATTAAGGAAATTAATAAGATTCCTAAACTATTACTAGGTCTTAATGAACTTAAATGAAGACTTAAGGACTAAGATGAAATGAACTAAACTCTAGTCTAATCATTTAAAGTTAACCCTATATAATTCATAATCTACAACTACAAAAGCATTAAGGCTAACTACTCTTAATTGATGTAATAAATAGATCTATGGATCAACTATAAATCATGTTGTAAATCTACAACTACAAGTCTTTTGTTAGATCTCTCTTTTTGTTATGAGTGAAATTGAGTCATATGAAATGATGAAATTAAGTTAAACATAATTAATTAATCTTAAATATTGACTAATTAAAACATTCATCAAAACAAAAATTTAATTGCATATTATTAATCTACGTATTTTTGCAATCAAAATTGTATATAATATCATATAATTTGGATGTTTATTTTGCAATTTATTTGTTAGATATATTTAATTTTTAATTAATTTTAATTTAACAAACATCTAGCTTAATTCCATAATTACTATTCTTAATGGCGCAGACAATCACGCAAAACTCCCGCTCGCCACGTCACTCCTTCACGGCGCGGTTCGAACGACTCGAACCAGCCAGTCTAAATGGCAACAATTGAACCATCATCTTCTCCAATGGAGCGACGGACGGATAGAATTAGGGCAAAATGAGGGCGGCAACCAAGGGAATCCTCAACACGTAATGACTATCGCAAACGAAAGGTTGTTCCTATGCCTTTAGTTTAAGCTTTAGAACTCTTCTAAAACTAATCATAATGTATGCGAAAAAGGATGCCCTAATGTTATCTTTCTGACGATTGAGTACAGGCTAAATTAAGAGGATTAGTGATAACAAAAAGAGAGATCTAACAAAGACTTGTAAGACATTTGCAATAATGATCTTAACCTGTAATGGAGATAAATCACACCCAAAAATAAAAATCTGAATCGAAGTGCATTGAACTCCACTTAATTTGATCTAAAATATATATATCAATTCGATTAGAGGTAATAAAAAAATAGATGTGAATGATTGCACATTGATACAAAAGTTACAAGGAGCAAACATGATTGACGACATTCTAAGATAATCGAACGAACTCTAAAAGAGTTCATTTTAAAGCAATAAGATTCGACAGTGCGACTTAAAATTTTGGATTTTAAATCAAATTAATCAAACTGTTAATAAAGCAGAATGGAGGTGATGTACCTGCTAGATTACATTATGATGCTCTTGCCGATCCTAAAGATGAATACGAGCTACTAACATGAAGTTCTCTTTGGGAATATCTGTTCGTAGATCACCCCTGCCATCATGAGCTTCCAAAACAAATGACTTCCAAAAGAGATAGAGTAAATGGAGAGCAATTAGGGATATCAAAGAGAATAAGGGATCGACTTGGACAGCTAGAGGGAAGGGCCAGCCGATGGGTATGCCTCTGCCATTCCACCCTAGAGCGCAGAGTACGAACGCAGGCGGGAGAGAAAGGAGAAGGCGTACAAGAGAGCTATCTCAACCGTTGGATTAGATGAACGATCCAACGGCCAGCTCAGATCCTTGCACATTAGTCATTAGATCTTTAATAAAAAGCACAGTACGACAAAGATTCATTCATCCCGCTATCCCGTGTTCGACCAACAATGGCAGATTCGCGTGATCCAAAAAGCCGTTTGAATATTTTAAGAATTAATATTTATATTATTCAATTTAAATACATTATTAAAAGAATTAATTATATACAAATTATTACTCAAAATTAAATAACCAAACACACTCCAAAAAATCCCAAAAATTCACACTTACCTAATTAAGGGGTGAGGAACTCAAAAATGCGATCATATTTTGTATCGGAGATCAATTTAATTATCTTAATTTTCTGAATATTTAAATATTATTAACATTTTCAGGGAAAAATTCGACAACTTCCAAATACTTCTAAAATACCACCCCTAGCTAATTTGGGTGTGGTGAGTCTAATGGTGGACTTCATTTTTAATTTTGAGGTCTAAATAAATTGAGCATTCTCAGAATTATCAGAAAACCAGGAAATGTTGGAAATTGTCAAACGATCTCCAATTCGCACGACAATTGAAATGGAGTCTCCTAATACTATTATAAGAATAATGGAAAAAGATTATAGTCAATTAAGTCACTAATTGATGGGTAACAACACTAGGGTTGTTACATGCACCTAGGGCACCGAGGTAATCAATGTTCCCTGCGATGACTGTGGTCGATCCTGTAACAACCCATGGTTGTTACTTAGCTTAATTTAAGTATAATCATATCTCAATTATCATTACGTTAAGTTCATATAGTAATGAGAACTAAATCTTGAAGGTTTGGACCAATTCAGAGCTCAATCAATTAACTTGGAATATTTTAATATTTAATTAATTAGAAAATTGGGGTATTTATTTTGACCTCAAAATCGAAATTTGACTTCGCCGTTGTGATCCTCACCCCAAAGTTAGCTAGGGGCGATGTTTTGGATGCGTTTGGAGGTCGTCGAATTTTCATCAATATTTTAATATAATTAAATGCCCCAAAAATTAGCATAATTAAATAATCATCAGAATCAAATTCCAACTTCGCCATTGGATTCCTCACCCCCAAATTAGCTAGGGGTGAATTTTTGGGAATTTTTGGAGTGCGTTTCGAAAATTCAAGTTTTTAAATAATTAAAGAAAATAAATAGGTAATTATTCAGCTCCTCATCTGCAATTTCTCCCTATTGTTATTTCTTCCTATTGTTATTTCTTCCTGTCAGCCTCCTCTGCATAGCCGGCGCCCACATGCTCAACCATGATGAGCCCTCTCCGAGGCTCATGATGGCTCCCTATAGACCCAAGCCCTCCTCCCATCCTCCTCTTCTCCTTTAAAGGAGAAGCACAGTCCTTCCCTCTTCCCTTGCTGTCCATTTAGAGCCCCTCACTCTCCCCTCCATTACTAAGTTGTGCTGAAGAAGGAGTTCCAAGTTCTTGGAGAAAATAGATTACCTCTTCCTCCTTCTTTTGTAAGGCTAAAGGTACCCCTTTACCTCTCTCTTTTATCTTCTTCATATAGCTACAATGCTTTAATATATCTCTAGAAGTCTATAAATATGTATGGAAGCCATTAAGGCCCTTAAAAGTATCACATTTACTGAAAGGACATTGCTCTATTTTCATTTATTCTGCATACCCTATCATTTATCCACATATTTCATATAGTTATGATGCTCCATTTGTGCCAATTTTAGTGTCGATGGAATGGTATCGGAAAGACCTTTCCATTGATATATAGCACAGCTCATGGAATGCTCTGGATTGAGAGTATTTGAGCTTGAAAGTAAGCCTTCCAGGTTTCGTCCTGGCGAAATCGCCGTCTGGCGCTGCAGCGGCATTTCGGATTAAAATAAATCCGTTAATTAATTAATTAAACAGTAAAATAAATCCGTTTGGCGCAGCAGCGGGTTGCAGCAAAAATATTTTTTGAAAACTTTAGGAAATATCAAAATTAATTAATTGAACCGCGGCAGCAGCGGGCCGCAGTGCTACCGCGTGAAAAGTGCTCCTGTGTGCTGCCGCACGAAAAATGCTACCGCACGCTGCCGCGCTAAAAGTGCCACAGCGCGCTGCAGCGTCTGAACTTGCAAAATCTTCAGAATTTTTTGAAAAAATTGCCCAGTTTTGGCTGAAATGGCCAAAAATTCACTATTTTGATATTTTAAGGTCCCTAGGACTCTAGTAGGACTAAAATTGAACATTACATAAAATTCTATATGAAAATTAAGTTTGAAACCTTGTCATTTTTTTTAATAAGTGCTCAAAACTTACTTTGTGCATTAAATTTATTGTACAAATTGCTAGATAACTTAGAATTTTAGTGCCAACAATAACCCAAAATAATAATTAGGTTTTGAACCCTAGAAAATTAGAAGAAATGCCAAAATACCCCTAACCTTAACTAGGTCACAACTTGACCATTTGAAGTCCAATTTAGGTCTACTCATATTTAAAGTACTTAGTGTGTTATAGGGAAGCTATAGCCACTAAGTTTGCTAAATTTGGACACCAAATGGAAGAGTTAACTTTTTGATCCCTCTTAACTTTAGAAAATTACTTATTTACTCATAAAAATTCAAATGACTATAACTAACTTATTAGACCTCAGAATTTAGTGTTCTTGAACTCTATGGAATCCTTGAATAGCAACTAACAATAAACTGCATAAGAATTTAGATTTCATTAAGTGTAATTTACTAAAATACCCCATAGGTCAAAAATATTAGTTTGGACCTATATGACCCGTTTCTTGTCCAAATTAAGCATACTTACTGTCTATCTTTAAGTTAGACAGTAAAGAACCATTTGGTACTAAGAAACTTTAATTTGGACCATTAATTCAAAAGTTGACTTTTGGGCCCTTAAGTAGGGGCAAAATGGTCATTTTACCCAAAACTTAGGTTAAGTGCCCTTAACTTCTAATTTGTGTTTTAAATCACTCAAACCAGTATTAGAACTGTATTAGAATCATTTAAGTAAGAAAAAAATCAGCTATTAGATCAACTTAGTAAAATTTCCCAAAATTCTCTAAGTCTTTTCCTTAGGATCTTTCACCTCTCATTAGGACTACCCTTGAGACTAGGACTAGCTCATAGGTTAGATTTTATTTATGAGATAAGTGAGTTATCCAATGAATGAATCCTTATTTTTATTAGTTTTTATACTTTTACAACTTATTTGGATTATTTTATCTTTCAACATTAGATTTAGGATAGGAGATTCATCCTATTAAGATTGATTTGCTTAATAGAGTTTACCTCAATCATTAGATCACTTTTAAACTGAAACATAAATCTTATGTCTTATCCCTTTGGATTATGTGATTAAGCCCAATATCGTGGTGTTTAATCCATAATATATAGTTTAATAGATATTGATCAGATCTTAGATAGAACGTCTAAACTTATTAAACTAGGACGTATAATTCATTGATTGAACTTGTAGTCATGTTTGATTGAATTAGATTAGAATCTGATCAGTTCTAATCCTTTTAACTTATAAGGCCGTACTTCTAAGTTACGCTTGATAGTATGAATTGGAGATCTTGAACTTGTGTAACTTAGAATAGCTAGAATGATTAATTTAGATAACAACTGTGTCACCATGTATAGAAAAGTCCCTTGCTTACTTGATTAATTTTTGTTGCTACGCATTTCTTGTATTTTGTGCTTAAATTCCTTGTTCATATCATATAAGAGAACTTTGTGCATGAAATGAAAACTTAGAATAATTAGGATAATAGTTGCTTTTTGGTCCAGTATATTAGTAAATTCAGGTGCACATTTACCCTAATGGACAGGGGTAAGGAGTAATAAGGATGCTTAACATTACTCATTGAGGAGTGTGTGTTAAGCTTGGAACCCATATAGTCTTGCAGACATGCTTGACTCCTCAGCTGTTTCTGGACGTGTCCACAGAAACAAAGTAAAATAACTAAAAGATTCTGCATTTGTATTTACTACCTCCATAGTTCTGCTGCTAGATTTCATCTGCCCTAGCCCATAAAGGCTATGGGGGTTTCTGTCTGCC
This sequence comes from Gastrodia elata, assembly GCA_016760335.1. NCBI lineage: Eukaryota > Viridiplantae > Streptophyta > Magnoliopsida > Asparagales > Orchidaceae > Gastrodia > Gastrodia elata. Next base: position 24,109,755 of record CM028672.1, on the reverse strand, counting down.
CAAGCCCAGAAAGGCTTTGGGGATTTCACCGGTCTGATGGCCAACTTTCTGATATGGCAGTCTTTACATACATGTTTCAGTTTTCAAATTACTGTGTACTGTGTTCTGATGTATATTTCAATCAGCTATTTTTCTTTACTTACTTGCTCAGTTGTACATATTTATAAGATGCTAGACTTTGCTGCTTACTATACGTACCATATTCAGATTTCTGTCATTTAATTTGCATATGTCATATAATCATCAGTATGTTTAGGATTAGACTTTACTTTCAGTATTTTTACTTACTGTACTATACATATATATGCCCATTCCTTGCTTAGTTATTGAGGTGTGCTTTTGCCTCATTTGTTGTTTAGTTATAAATATTATATTTATAACTATCCCTGTTTCTTTGTATGCTTACTGCACCTATGCTTTTGAGTTTACTTTTGTTGTGCTTAAGTATAAAAATGGTGACATTAATAACACATGTAAATATTCAGTCTAAAATGTACTTAGATAGTTATCTAACAAGATTTTTCTTTTATTGGCTGGGGCCCTGGCATTATAAAACCGATAATATCAGATTTAGATAGGTTTGAGAAGCTAGGTGCAGAAGCAGATGTGCCTTACTTAGAGGATGAGCTTCAGCCAGGAGGGTCGGATATTACTTAGTTCCTTTTAGCCGCTTGTGAGGATGAGTGATTTATCTTTCAGTCTTTTTAACTAATTAAATTTTGTAATAATACAAGTATTGTGACTGTGATTTACTTTATACATTTTATTATTTTCTGAGCTATCTTATTACTGTTTCTTATGTGATGCATGGTGAATGGATGTACTATTTACTTCATTTAGCTTCCGCACTCTGCTTGTATGTCAGATTTAGTGATTGATCTTCTTATTTATTCTGTGCACGTCATCCCCTTATTAGTGGATTATGGATCTTACCTAATCCAATGATAAGAGTAGGATTTGCACAAGTGACCCTCCGCTCCTTAGCTTAATAATTATGGGCTTAGGGAGCGGGGCGCCACAGATCCGCATGGCTACGGGTAGGTCAGAACGAGACCTACTCGAGGAGGATTGAACCGGCTAGTGGGGTGGCCTGGTTCACCGAAGGGGTCTAGCCTTAATCTCTAAGGTTCGGTGGGGATTGGGTAACTATAATCCTTATAAACTGAACCTCGATACGCTTCGATCGGGTTTGATCTAACCAGATCAAACCAATCAATCCCTAATCTAGCGCATGGAATAAGCATTTGAATTGCAAACACATCAATCGTATGATGAAATTAAGTGATCGGGGACGTACCTGATTGAAGGTCACAGTTCTAGGGTTAACAGCAGACTGCCTATCGCACGCATCGATGGACTCAGATGATTTGCACGAAGTCCGGGGTTCTCTACATGCCTTAGAACGGGCCACGATGGAGGACATGAGGTTCCCCCGTGCTGTGAATTGCAACCGCGACGGTGACTTCTCGTGGTGCGACTCGCGAAAGAAGTGAAGGAGGAAACGACTATGCATCGTCCGATCCCAGATCGGATGGCTCGGATCTGCCCTCTGATCCTGACGGCGGGTCCCAAACGACACCGTAAAGATGGACGGCACCGTTATATTTAAATTAATTAAATTTTAATATTATTTAATTAATTTTAGTTAATCTTCCTATTTAAAATTAAATGACTAATTGTATTTAGAAAATTTTTAAATATTCACCCCTAGCACCCCTCAAATTCAAGTTAGACCCAGTTGCCTATCGCTACGCTGCTGACCCATTCCGGTTTCGTTTCACGGGTGGGTAATTGGCGCCAAATACTTGATAAAAATTAGTTGAGGTAGATTACCGCCCAATCCCCTAAACCCTAAACTACTCACATCTTTAGTACCCGGAGAATTGCCTAAATCAATTCAAGTCACGTTAGAAAGAGCGTTTAGCTACCTATTTATTTGAGGCAAAAGCTCACCCCTTAGACTGACCGGTCCGGTAGGCCTACATTCTCCTAGCGTCTCACATCTCCACAGCAACCGCTGCGCGGCCTACCGGCTTCTAAGCGGCCTTTCTCTTTATGGAGACAGGGCAAGGAGCCCATACTTGGAGCACGAATTCATACGTCAGATGCCCAGTTGGATCCACCCGGTAGGGTAGGCCACCGGAGGTGGTACTGCTCAGGAGACTCTCGCCCACAACTAGCCACCCGGACCGGAGGATCTAGACCTTATGAGTAAACCGGAGTAGGAACGAAGTCAAAGTTTCTCCGTAGGATACAAAGGAGACTGAGAGGAAAAAGTACACCATGTCCTCCTTCGCCCTCTCGCTCACCTCAAGGTTTAGCCTAGCCCTATGAGCGTAGCTCACGAACGAACGTAAGCCAGTTTCAGCATGCTATTCCAGTCCAGTAGCTTTAGTCCAACGCTCAGCTCAGAGCAGAGGTATGAGAATCGGAAATGTCGAGCTTGCGGTTCATTTTAAGAGTTTGATGGTAGGCCCTTCAATGAGACGAGAGTCGAGGCTCCTTATCCGATTCAGTTAGGAAGGAGTCCGGGTGAGCCTTGCGGATTCCCGGTTTCTGAAGGAATAGCGGGCCAGTGTCAGAATCAGAATAGAGATATGAGTTCAGATAGTGTGAAGTAGCAAGAGTAAAAACAAACCTAGCCCTAGCAGCCCTAGCCTAGGCTTCCCTGAGATCTAAGTCAGTTCTTCTTAGGCAAAGCAAAGAGAAACGTTATTGGCCAAATCCAAGTTCTTCTCTACTTATACTATTACCCGGCCTAAAAAGTAAAGTGAAAAGAGGCTACGTAGTAGAGTGAAAGCCCGCCTATAAAATTACCAATAGAGAATCGTTATTGGCCAATAAAAGAGACAGGCCTAACCTACGTCGTGCTTTGCTTCCAAGGTATCTGCTAGCTCGTGACTTTTCTCAAAAACATCGAATGTGACTGAGTCAAAGAAAGTTCCAGTTCGGGCGTAGCAGTAGAGACACATTCCTTTCCTTTTATTTGATTTTAGATCGATCCACTCCCCTCAAGGGGCAGCGAAGCGGGGCTTAAAAAGGGTAGGTCAATTCGAGTGAGAGAATCCCGACTTATTAGGGAAATTCTGGGTTAGGCTGCCTCCGGCAGATAACTACCAAACGGGGTTGACTCAATCTGCTTCGCAGCCTAAATTTGATCAGACTCGAGAGAGGCTGCCCTGCCCTACCGGAGGTCGTCATAAAAGATTATCTGATATCGATGAGACTGATCAGGAGAAGGCCACCCTCCGGGTAGGATGAGACGCTAGGAGAATGTAGGGTACGAAGTAGATGAGACGTTAGTCGAATGTACCTCCGAAGAGTTCGCAGCTTGTGGAGGCGGAGGAAAGAGCACCAGCGGCAGAGTCTAAGCCAATAGCTCGACTTGAGCCAGAGATCTTTTTGCATTGTCTCTTTTTTAGTTCTTGACCAACGGAAAGAAGGCCCGTACGTAGGGCAAAAACTAGCGCCTTTCTTCGAGAATCAACGTCGAGAAAGAGAGCTTTAGCTTTGATCGTGCGTGATACTATCTGACCCATGCGAGTCGCTGTAGGAGACGGAGGCCGCGCAGCGGTCAAACTCTTAAAATGAACCGAAACGAAAAAGGTATGCCTCTCCCTACCGATCGACCCATTCAAATCATTTCAAATATAAGAATTAAAAATTGACCTTCGTAAAAGTTGCATTATCTTCTTTCGCTACATTAAATAGAGAATCCAACCTCCATCCTTGGTAATAGAAATGAATGATCTTCTCTTTCATAATTTCATTCGACGAATTTCTCTTTGGCTCACTATTTAATATCTATATATTCGACTAGCGTCTCCATATTTCATATCCGAAGCCCAAAGTATCTATCATCTATCTCCGAACTTCGACTATCGTCTCACATTCACTTCGCATGATTTGTTCTCTACCTACCTCCGGTGGCCTTACGGCTCACATCTCCCGTTGGTCGATAGATCCTACCCGGAGGCGTCCGTTTCACTGGCTCTAGTATTCACTGGCTTTCAAGGAATGGAAATAACTAACAACGCTAGTTCTCCTAGGGAATGGAGCTGGAAATCAAAGCTTTTGAGTCTAATTGAGGGGTGAGGAACGCAACAACAAAGTTGAATTTTAATTCAAATGAGTATTTGTTTTTCAATTTTCTAGAGTATTTTAAATATATTAAAATATTTGACGAATTTTAGACGACTTTTGATTGCCTCCAAAACATCACCCATAGCTAGTTTTGGGGCAATGAGTGCAATGGCGAAGTTCAATTTTTGATTTGAGGTCAAAAAAAATTAGGTGAATTTGCAGGGTTTCTGAAATTCTTAAACAAATCAAGATTTGATCCATTTGACTCCTAATTTGGATTAGGTCTTTGAGGTGAACTCATAATAACTTAATTAGTGCACTAGAATTAAAATTAGGACTTGGATTATTTCTGAATAGCTAGAGTAATATTTTGGGTTATTACAGACTTCACCACTTAAGAACGATGTCGTCCTCGACATCACTCAAGTGGAAAGAAATAATGCAGAGTTTAAGAAAATGAATTAAAATGACAAAGAGCTAAGGAAGTACCTGGGTTCTTAAATAGCTTTGAGTACTTTGACCGCATGTCTGACTCTTTGTCCAAAGTAGCTTCACATATAGAATGATTCCTCCATTAAATCTTGACCATAGGGATGGAACGGTTCCTCAGTTGCTTCTAATCACGGGCCAAGATTTGGATTGGTTCTTCAACATAGATCAAGTCAGGCTGGATTTAAAATTCTAGAAATATAACCAAATGAGAGGGGTCTCTGAGGCATCTTTTGAATGACGATACGTGGAACATGTTGTGAACGGCTGCAAAGTCATCAGGAAGATTCAATATGTAAGTTGAAGAACCTACCTTGGTTGCTACCTCAAAAGGATCGGCATAACGGGGAATGAGTTTCCCTGCTATGCCAAACCTGAAAACTCTTTTCATTAGACTAATTTTCAAATATTCTTAAAAATTCACCTTTAGCTTATTTGGAGGTGGAGAATTCAAAAATGAACTTAGATTTTAATTTGGAGATCAAATTAATTTAGCTAATTCTCATGGTCTAAAAATAGGCAAAATACTAAAATACTCAATTGAGCTCCGATTGATTTCAAACTTCTAGGATTAGATTTAAGTGACCTATTGAGTCTAATGGAATCAAATTAAAGCTTAGTTTAGCTTAATTAATTTAAATTAACTATGATAATAACTAGGATTGTTACGCACATACCTCAACCCAAAGCTACTGAAAAGTTAAGCAATGAATTTGTAAAAGAAACTACTAAGTACTAGAAAATATTCTAAGTAAATAAGATCAATTCTACACATATTAGTTTTAAAAATAAAATGCAATATAAGAAGAACATAAATAAATCTAGCATTCTTACATGCTTGTATATCACATCAAGAACTACTGAATATATAAGAATAAATACTGGAAATACAGTAAATACATAAATGTTGCATGATTGCTGAAGAATACAAAACTGAAAGTATAATAAAAATGTTAACACAATATGGACATATGCCTGCTTAAAATTGCCATAACATGAAATGGTGGATCATCTAGCCACCAAGTAAATTTTCTGAAGCATCTAGAAGAAATTTCTCAGATCAATAGGTCCATTAAAATATACCACCCACGAGAAATTTTGCGAAAATCCGATCACTTCCAAATACTTCCAAAATGTTACCCCTGACTAATTTGGGGGTGACGAGCGCAATGACAAAGTCGAATTTTGATTTCGATGTCAAATTAAATATCTCTATTTTCTAATTACTTAAATAATTCAAATATTTGATTGAGCTTTAAATCCCTCCAAATTTTTGGGAATTGAATTATATAACTAAATGAACATAATAGAATGATAATTAGACTACAATTAAGCTAAGACTAGGTTAAGTAACAACCTAGAGTTGTTGCAAACGGTGCTCCCTCCACAAGACACCTCACAGGCTCTGAATATACCCCGCACATACCCTGGATTGTGGCCGATCTAGCGGACTCCCAGTCATGACCTGGGCTTCTTTGGCTCTCCACGTGACCCCTCTGCTTGAGTACTGTAAACAAATGTACAGTCTTGGCTCGATCATAAGTCAATTGGGCTTGATCGAACCTAATTTATTATTTTTATCTATCGTGTATAATGAGTAATCAACAATTGAAATACAGGATTGCACATTTAAATTAAATTGACTAGGAAAGAGGAGTACCTCTCGTTCGCTACCCGCCGACTCCGTCCACGTCGTTCGCTCGCCCCAGATACTCCCTAACCATGTCAAAGCTCTCGTTCACTCCTTGATTTGCCAAATAACTAGGGGATGGATCCGTCCCAACCTTGATTGGGCGAATTGACAGCTAAGATTAATATAATAAATTTTTTCAATTTTTCTTAATTTGTAGTGCCCTCTCAAATTTTAATAAGCTAAACCCAAGTTTAATATAATAAATTATATTGTGAACTCTCTGAAATAAAACTAAAATAGAAATTTAAGCTTTTTGAAGATTTCAAACACAATTTGAACTCTTATTGCATTCCCGTATTCACGCTAAATTGCTGAAACTAAGTGAACTTGTTCTTGTAGGCTCTAGTAGAAGTCTCCTCGAGTCAAGCAACTAAGCTATCCTTCTTGTATCAATTGTATCATCTAGTTAAGGCTTAGATTCTTATGCAATAGATTACCTAAAATATACATTAGACAAATAGGATTTATGCAACACAAATTTCTATTTTTTTGTCATCAAAGCTAAATTTAGAGAGATAAACAAACTAAAACATTGTTTAACGACCATGATTTGTATATTTTACTTCAGATATATATATGTGTTCATTAATTTCTATTATCTTGTCAAATATGTGAATGAAGCTGGATAATGTTGAAATATTAATATTTTATATCTAAATTCAAATTAAATATGATATAATATTTTATTAAATTATAAAACAATTCATTGCCACATATTGCTTATGAAGATAAAACTATCTATAACCTAAGTAATAGTTATGTGATTACAAACTTCTATGATAAGTATAAGTATACAAATAAATGGTGACTATTTTGGCTCTATATATATAATTTTTCTCCAATACAAAACACATTATCTCCAACAATTACTTATGATTTGACAAACTCAAAAATGTAATCTAATCTCATTTTTGTTTAGAGAAATGCTATTTATATCTACTGAAAAATTATTTTAATAAAATTTGAATATCATTTCAATACAAATTTTAAAAATAATATTTATAGTATTTAATATAAATAAAAAAGTTCTAATGTCCAAATTCTATTAAACAAGTTTTTTTAGATTCACATCAACATATCTAAATAGTATTTCTTAGATGGTATGTTTTGTGCCTTAGAATTAAATATTAATGATTATACATTTGCTTCAACTAATTCTTAAGAAAATCTAGTTTTAAATGAAATACATTTTTTACTAATTCTTAAAGAAAATACATTATTTCGGATTTTTGTTTCAAATCTTATAAATATTAAATATTTATATGCTTGGGAATGATATTATTAATAAAAATAATTCAAATAAATTAATTGCGTGTTACAATTAAATTGCTATTTTTTTAAATAAAACAATTTGAAGCCCACCCAATTATCCGTCAAAATATCATTAGCGCTGATAAAATGAATTTTATGTGCGATCGGAAATCATCTATAACTAACGGTTCAGATGCATCCACGATAGTCAAATTGATAACCATGTTCTCAAATCAATTTCCCGCTTCTATAAAACGCCCCAATTGCCAGCGAATGAAATTTTAGCCGCAGAGACGTGAAGGCACCTAAAAAGCGAGCAAGACAAAATAGTGTCGGAGAGATTCCTGCCCTTCGCAGACGGCGACTATATCCCAGATTCCGGCTGTCCTTCCGGTGATTTGATCGGCCTTTCCAAGAGGCCTGCTCGATCGTTGGAGCTTTTCTGCTCTGCTCGCCTTTTCCGTTTGCAGAAATTGAGGCGTTTTCATTTTTAGATCTGGTGCATGATGGGGTTTTCCTTGTTCCCGATGAAAGCGTCAGCTCGATTGCTTTGGAGTTCCAGCTTCTTTCGTCACAAGAGCATCGTTTTCTTCTAAGGAAATTTCCTGCTGGTCGTAGATTGGACCAATTTAACCCTAATATATTCTAGCAAGATAATTTTTCTGTATCGTTGGAAGGTGGGTGAGGGGTTCATCGCATCTGCAATCATGGATTCCAGCCATCTTATTTTCAATTCGACTTCATTACACTCTGGACGCATGCTCTTCCTTGGTGGCGATGGCAGCCAGATCTACAGGGGTATCAATTTCCTCCTCCGATTTTCGATGTTTCTTTAAGTTTTTTCTTGGAGTTTCTGCAACTGATGCGAATAAGTTGAATTCGGGAATAATGAAGGATCGAGATCTGTTCTTGGCTTCGAGGATGGCGCGAACAGACGGCGCCCCTTTTTCACCACAGAGGATGAGCTCCTGGAAGAGGAGTACTACGACGAGCAGCTCCCGGAGAAGAAGCGCCGCCTCACCTCCGAGCAGGTAATCTGCGCTTCAATAATCAATGGCCGAGTTCGTCTAATTTTTGGATTAATCTGATGCCCTGCTTGAGTAATTTTACTTTTAAGCGATATTGAGCTTTTTTCATTGGGTTGATGGAAATGGTGAGAAGGTGCAATTGCTGGAGCGGAGCTTTGAAACGGAGAACAAGCTGGAGCCGGAGAGGAAGAGCGATCTGGCCAAGAAGCTGGGGCTGCAGCCCCGACAGGTGGCGGTTTGGTTCCAGAATCGTCGGGCCAGGTGGAAGACGAAGCAGCTCGAACGAGATTTTGACCGGCTGAAGTGCTCCTACGACGCCCTGCTTGCCGACCATGACTCTCTTCTCAAGGATAACGGCCGCCTCCGCTCCCAGGTACGCCTGAAATGGGTCCATGCCTCAGCCATGGTCCCCCTCTTCTCTCACCTGCGGTGCTGTCACCGCTCTATTGCGATTCTTCACGTTATTCGCCGACTACTACATACGCCGCACGCGATTTTTAATTTTATAGAAGAGAGCACGACGCGATCCATGGATTCGAACATCTTACTTGAGCATAATTTTATTTTATCTTTTTGTTGAATCTAAAGCCTCAGTACTATAACTTTATTTCATAAACACCTAAAAATACAATATATATAAATATATAAAGATATTATTTCACTTTTTTTTTTAAAATTATTATTTCACTTAATATTTAATTTTTAAAATTTAGTGCAGGAACTACGCGAAATTTTTTATTATAAATTTTTTATTTATATTAGACCAGCATTTTATATAATATATATATATATACTGCTAAATTCACGTCATATTTAATTTTACTTCCAAAAATTCTAAAATGAATATTAAAAATTAGGTTCAGAATATATTATATATGAAGGCTTTAATTTGCAAAAGTCAAACTTCATAATTTTACCCAATCTCTAAATTTTTATTAAATTAAATAGTTTATTTCAAGTTTAATTTCAACAATATGATCCTTACAAATATGTCTCAAGTTATCTTAAAACATATTAAAGATAGTATTAAAAATAAAAGTGAGAAATATAAGATTTCAGTATTTTATTTAAAGCCTTTCAAACTGCACTTTTTTTTTCCAATCTCTCAATTTTTATTAAATTACCTTCTTCTATATATTTGTATTTTCAAATATATCTCAAATATTTTGAAAGAATATAAAATTCAAATAAGAAAAAAGTATATGATTTTGGTTATGAATAACTTTGAATATTTGTAACAAATAAAAAACTTAAATCATTAAATTACAACATGATTCGAAACCATATGTATATATTAATTTTGGATTTGTGGATGGTTGAATCCGGTGAAAAAGGAGGGATACGATTACCCTGTTGGGTTGGTTTATTGAATAAAATGGGAATGGGTGGCAATGGCAGGTGGTGTCTTTGACAGAGATGGTAAAGAAGGAGCTGGGAGGAGAAGCGGTGGATCCGGCAAACCCGACCCCTACGGCGCAGCCCAAAGTGGCGGAGGACGACAGGACGAGCAGCGTCGTGCAGGGCGACGACGCCCTCCACGTCGACAGCAGCGGCGACTCCTACTTTGATTGCCGCCTCGCGCAGCTCCAACCCGCCATCTTCTACGACGACGAAGCAGGCAGCAGCGACGACGGCTGCAGCTATCTCCCCGGCGCCATATTCGCCTCGGATCAGGACAATTGGTGGGCCTGGACCTGATTCCCCCCTTGTTTTCTTACCTTTAGAATGTTGGTGCTGTATTTGTGCTGTGGACTGATGTGAGAAACCAACCAACCTTCGGGGAATAAGAGCCTAAAAGGCACAATGCTTTGTGATACTGTCTATTGAAATAATCTGCCGTTATTTTCATTCCTAACCCTTTTTAACATTCTTTTTCTTTTTTTTTTCTTGGATTTTTTTTATAAGATAGATGTGGGCGGGCGCACATTATTATTTTAAGAAGAAGAATTATTAGTTCGTCCGTGCCGATGAACTTTATCAGCGGCTAACCCACTTTTAAAAGGAATGCTACCAGTCGCCTTTTTTTGCTTTTTCTTCTCTAATCACTACTTCGCACACGGATCGGAGATATATGCTACGCCTCCACTCTCTGCCTTCGCGGGTGCTTTCTGATGCATCACACAAGCCTTTTTTATTATACGTGTTCTGCTACTTTTACTATTTATATAATTAGAGCCCATCTGTTAGAAAGTCCGAATGATACATCTACAAGGAATATCGGGTGATCAGAGAGTACTTCACAGCGATAAGTTATTGAAGAGCTACGTGGAGGCTAACAGAGCATCACCCCAGCAGGTATTGGGTTGCATCGACGTTCCTCGATTCCGCTACGTCGTTTTGTGTTGAGCAAGAAGGATCTGAGACTGGTGTACGCATATAATAAATGGAGCATCACGCAGCTCGATATACTGAACGCCTTTCTATTTATTGTTCAATCTTACTGCGCGCAAATTGAACAAACCCATCGGTAAGCTTTTGTATTTCTTGAGAAGCACCCTCATTTTCTAGTACGCTCCTACAGGCGCCAGATGGGGTTGAAAGAAGGGAAGAATTTCAAACCTTAAGGCTGTCAAAAGTATGGATAGCTCAAACATTCATTCTCCAATCCACAATGAATGTAATCGTGAAGCCATTGCATTAAACAAGCAAACATTAGCTTTATGATCACTAATTTTGATTAAATAAATAGAATAAATTAATTAATAAAATAATACATTTAATTATTACTAATATAAATATTAAACTGAAATTTCCAACGCCATTATTAAGAAACGCGGAGATCCCATGAGGCACACTGAACACAAATCACCATCTTACTTTCGTCTGGCCCGTTAGATCCAATTTCATCCAAATCAATAGGCTAGATTTCAAAGATCAAACCGTTGTATTAAAGTATTTATCCAACGGTTGAAATAGCTTTACTGTACGTCTCTTTCCCCCTTCACCCTGGCGTACGTCTCTCAACTCCCTCCAGCTGGCCCTCTCATCCGTATTAATCTTCTATCTTCGACTGACATTACTTCGAGCAAACCAAAAGCTAATGCGGAAGGAGAACGCTGAAGCAAAAGCCCTGCTGAGAGCTCAAGAGAAAAGAGGTTGAGAATTGAAATTTCTACTGGGCACTGTGAGCTGAAAATCTTCATCAGTGAGCTGTGAGCCTGCTGTCATTGGAAGAAGGACTAGAACCCTAAACCTAGGTTACTTCATCTACACAGCTAGGTACTCCTCCCGATTTCTCATTAAGCTCCATAGAAATATTTCTTTATTCTGGTAACAACTCAAATTGTTATCCTAGCCAATTATGATTAATCTAAATCCTGATTTTGATCTTAGTGCACTAATTAAGTTATTAGTAGTTCATCACCAGGACCTAATTTGAATTAGTGGTCAAATGAATAAACATTGATTTTGGAAATTTCAAGAACCCTATAAATTGACCTAATTATTTTGAGTTCAGATCAAAAATCAGACTTTGTCATTGCACTCATTGCCCCCAAATTAGCTACAGGTGATGTTTTGGTGGCAAGCAAAAGTTGTCGAAAATTCATGGAATATTTTAATAATATTTAATTAATTAGAAAATCAAGATATTTAATTTGACATCAAAATTAAAATCCGACTTCGCTATTGCGCTCATCACCCCCAAATTAGCTAGGGGTGTTGTTTTGGACATGTTTGGAAGTTGTCGAATTTTCGCGAATATTTTAATGCAATTAAATACCCTGAAAAATAGGAAAATTAAATACTCGTCAGAATCGAAATCCGACTTCACCGTTGCGTTCCTCACCCCCAAATTAGCTAGGGGTGAATTTTTGGGATTTCTTAGAGCATATTATGAAATCTGATTTTTTAAGTATTAATTAATTAAATAAATTAAGTTAAAATCTTTAAATAATTCATTTATTCTCCTCCTTTCCCTGAGCTGGACCCAACCTCCATTCTGCATTCGGCGCCTCTCCCTCTCCCTATGCACGCAATACCCTGCCTCCCTCATTCTCTCCATTTTTCCTGCCATTTCTTTCCTCCATGCTGATGGGAAAGTTCATCCAAGAGCTATACCTTTCTCTTCCTATAAGATGGATCCTAAGCCCTCTCCTTCCTCCATTTGGCCAGCTGAACTCTTCTCCTCCTCCCAAGCTTCTTCTCCTTCCTTTATTGTTGTGCTTGTTGCCGAAGGAAATCTTTCAAGTTCTCAAGCCCGAAGGATCTTTGGAGAAATCTCTCTTCGAAAGCCAAGATACCTCCCTTTTCCCCATTGAATGGATTCAATGGCTACTTCATTTTACTCTTATGCTTATTTTGCATACTTAAAACTCTGTGATTGAGATATAAATTTCATTAGAGCTCCTTGAGATTGAAAATTTTTGGGAAGAAAATCAGCTCCGTTTTTTCTTCTTTCTGCATACCCTAACCTTTAACTTCATTGTTTGCATAGCTAGAATAATCATTTCGAGCCGATTTTGGTATCAGTGGAAAGGTATCAAAAATACATTTCTATCAGTATATAGCATTACTTGTGAGGTGCCAAAAAATGGGAGTATTTGAGTGTGAAATGAGACCTCTCACAGTTTTCGCACAGGCGATATCACCGTAGGGCGCTACCGCACGCCGTAGCGCCCGATTCTCAGGTTAAATCTGTCGTAGCGCTGCCGCGCGCCGCAACACTAAAATATGTCGCAGCGCCTAAAAGCACTACAGCGCACCGTAGCGGGATACAGCACGCTTGGCTCACGGCCAGGGAGCGTTACAGCGCGCCGTAGCATCCAGCTCTCGAGAACCCAGGCGCCGTAGCTCACCGCAGCGCCTGAAAGCACATGCCACAGTGCTAAAATCTGGCGCAGCTCTTGAAAGGGCTGCAGTGCTCCGTAGTGCGCCACAGTGCACCGTAGCGCCTGGTTTTCGGCCAGAAGGCGTTACTGCGCGCCATATCGTTCAGAAATGTCCAAAAGTGTCCAAAATTGTCTGAAATTGCCCATATTTGTGATTTTTCACATTATAATGATCCTAGGACCCTAATGGAGTCAAAATATATCAAAACCCATAGTGCGTGATTTTAGTAAAATTAAGCATTGTATAAAATTGTAGGTGATTTTTGAATATAGAAAAATTAGATTTTGACCCATTTCATGAAAATAGAACATTAACATTGAAATAATCATAACTTAATCATTAGATATCAGAATTCAATCTTCTTGGATTCTATAGAATTCTTAGATAGCAAACAATAATAAACTAACTGAACTTTTAGACTTGACTTAGTATAATTACCAAAATACCATTATCTGTTAAAATTCTTAAATTGAACCCTTAAGATATAATACTTGTCCAAATTTGATATACATACTATTTATCTTCATATTAGACAGTAATGAATCATTTGGCATCAATAAAATCTAATCTAAAGCCCTTAATCAAAAGTAGTATTTTAGACCTCTAAATAGGAGCAAAATAGTCACTTTGTCCAAAATTTAGGTTAAGTGCCATTGACCTCTAAAATATCATTTGGATCATCAAAATAAGTAATAAAATTGATTTATAATCAAATTAGACCCTTAAACTCATAAATTAAGTGAATTGTTAAAAATTCAATTTAAGGTTTATAAAATTTCTAAGTAAAATCTATTATACCTTAACTTAGTTAAAACTCATCCTTAACTCTTTTAAATGAACAAAATTAGCAAATGAAGGTAAATTATAATAAATTCCATCAAATACTAAAATTTCCTAAGGCATTTCATTAGGAGCTTTTTAGGAATCTACACTTCACTTTAGGATCTTTTCCTTAAGATTAGGAATATATACTAAGTTAGATTTCATATATTGAATAAAGTGGGTTATTCAATGAATGGAACCTTAGTTTTATTTATTTCTAGATTTTCATGCTTTAATTTTTTAATTAGTTTATCTTTCAACTCTATATTAAGAATAGGAGATTCATTTTATTAAGCTTGATTGTGTTTAATAGAATTTGCCTTGATTATTAATTCACATTTAGACTTAAACTTTAGTCCTTAAGCTTTACCCTTTGGATTATGCGATTAACTATAATTCGTGGTGTTTAATTCATCCCTAGCTTTAGCAGATCTTGATCAAATCTTAGCTTAGAACGTCTAAATTCATTAATTAGGATGTGATGATTTATTATTTAAATTTATAGTCATTGTTGATTGAATTAAATTAGAACATAATCAGTTCTAATTACTTTTAACTTATAAGGCAGTGCTTTTAAGTTACACTTGATAGTAGGAAATAGAGATCCTGAATATGTGTAACTTGGAATAGTTATAATAGTTTAATAGATAATATTTGATGTCAACTTGTATAGTAGAGTCACTTGCTCACTATTGTTTTACTTGTGTTTTCGCATTCTTTGTATTATGTGCCTTATTTTTTGAACATGTCATACAATATATTGTTGTTGTATGAAATGAAAATATTAAATAATTAGGATAACATTTGTATAGGGTTCAATTACTTGTTGATCTTGCGCATTTTACCCTACTTGACAGCAGTAAGGAGAAATAAGGATTACTTAACATTACTCATTGAGCAGTGTTGTGTTAAGTTGGAACCCAAACCGTCTTGCAGACGCACTTGACTCCTCAACTACTTCTGGATATGCCCACAAAAGTAAAGTAAATAACTAAAATTTACTACATTTATGATTATTGCCTCTTTAGTTCAGTTTCTATTATGTTATTCCAGCCTAGCCTTAGATGATGCTAGGAATATACATATACTTGTTGCAGCATGCTATATTAGCCCTCTTCTAATATGACAGTCATTACATATATGTTTAATGTTTACTATTTATTGTGGCATTTTACTTTAATCAGATTTACTTTTCTTGCTTATTTACTTATAGGATGCTACTTTTTGTTACTGCTTACTATACACATCACAGTCAGATTATTATTTTTAACCTGCATATATCAAGTAATCATAAGCATATTTAAGATGAGTATTTTTTTTCCATATTTTCTTTACTTTACTTATAGTTATATGCCTAACATTGTTACAACTTTGATATTAAGGTATGTTCTCTTACCTCACATGTTGCTTAATTATAAATGCCTTTGTTTATACCTTATTCCTTCCCTTATATACTTATTGCACCCATATGCCTTGCTTATTTTATAGTCCAAGTAAAATGGTGATATCATAAAATTCATGAAATATGATAGCCTAAAATGTACTTAAAGAATATGTCTAACCATGTTTTCTTTTCTTTGGCTAGGTGCCCTATCATTGTGAAACTGACAATGGTATATTCGAAGTTATTCGAGGTCATCGAGCCTTCTGAAGATCAGATTCAGGAGGAGTGTGCTGCCGCTTAAGATCCTTAACATAGCTTCTCTTTTATTTTTGTGAGGATGAGAGCTTTATCATTTTCATTAAGACTTATTTAATGTTTGTAATAATTCAGATATTTATGTATGTTATTTTACTGTATTATTTCATTCTGAGCCACATGTTTACTTCTTACTTATATTGTGGTGGATTGAATATAGTATTTTTACCTTTCTTGCTTCCGCGCTCTGATGAATGTATATACTTAGTGAATGATTCCACTGTATTATTCAGGGCACATCCTTCCCTTATTAGTGGATTGAGGAATTACACCTTAATCTAATGATAAGTGAGGGATTTTGCAAAGTGGCACACCACTCCTTAGCCTTGATTATTGATGGATAAGGGGTGGGGTGCCACAATTCTAAGCATAGATAGTTCCAATATTCTTTCACTACAATTTTTTGGCTATTCTTCATTCAATAAACCTTTGTTAAATATAATAGATACAAATTTTATTTCGTTAGCCCTAATGCGATTATATGGTTTCAGTTTCTCCAAATCTCACTTCCCTTTGGTTTGTAAACCTAAAATCCTTATATAAAAACATTGTTGGAGTTCAGATAAAAAAAGGAAATAAATATTACTGAATTGAACTCGATCTAAATAGGTTGAGCTCGATCCCCTGTCTCAATTTTCATACCCAAGGTATCGAAAGACAATACCTAGGACATCAAGTTTAATGAACCGAGAGACATCTTCGATATGGGCTTTTCTATCCCGATCGAAGATTAAGGTATGAGTTCCATGTCTTGAAATCAATCGTACTCTAAAGTGGCTCTGAGTGTAAAAATGGAGATGCCCCCTAATTTTTCCAAAAATGAAGAAGTATCGGAGAAGAAGACGGTTCGATGAACCGTCGTAAAAAGGAAAAAGACCGGTTCACTTAGTTGGACCGTCTGAACCATAATAGACCGTTTCATTTAGGAAGTGGGACTCATTACAATGTGTGGCTCTCATAAAGGGAGGACATGCATCTTTAGTGGCGCAAAAATAAAGGCGTCGTTGGTAATCATACCTTAATCCTCTGAAATTAATTAAATAGTGCCGAAAATAATTATTAAATGGAAGATTAAATTTTAACAAAAAATAATTAATAGAATTATGAATTGAAATAATATGAATTTTATTTCTTTTGTAATTTGCAAATTAATTATCCAATATATAAAATATTATATATTAAATAAAATGCAAAAATGCGTAGATTAACAGTATGCCACTTGAATTCTATTTGAATGATTAATTTATTTATTCATTATATTAGATTTTATTAAATAATTTGAATTTAGTTCCAAACTTGTAAGTAGAATAACTAATCATTTGATATCCAAATTGGACACTTAAATAGTCCATTTCACTCACAAAAAAATGAGAAACAATAATAAGAGATCAAACATAGGATTTGAACCCTAGATCTTCTAATAATATTTTAAGCCTAATTAAGGCCCCTATAAGCTCTAGAAAATTTAATATTATTCAAATTCAACATAGCTAGTGTCATTTTACTCTTTAGGATATAAGATTCATATTGACATGTATATCCTATCATTTGGACAACATTTGGACAGTTTAGGTATTTAGCTCCTTAATTTAAGTTGAATCTTAATTTCTTATTTTTCATATATGCTTATTTTAGGATGTGTGAACCATAGAACATCAAACTAGTTTCATTTTAATATATCACATATAGTTTTAAATTGTATGTTTAAATCTTACATTTCTATAAATGTGATGACTAAAATTGTTAAATGCCCTTTCAAGTTGAATTTCCTCCATTGTAGAATAACTTAGGAATGATTTGAATTGAATGAAGTGTATGTATCTTTTCAAATTGATTATTCAAATTATAGTTGATAGTTATTATATTAATGCAAATAATGAATTGGAAATATTTAGGACTTTTTAAAAATAATCATCTTCATATGTAGAATTATTATATAAATAATTTAAATAGAATAAATTGTATGAGAATATTTAAGTTAGAATTATATCTACCATTGTAGATACTTTTTATAAGTTATGTAATGTGAATATTGTAATTCTAACATGAATAATTGCATATCATATGCTAAGTTTAATTCTTCTCTTTCATGTATGCTTCATATGGAATTTAAATTACTTGACTTGAATGTATTGCCATATTCATGTAACTAGAAGCTAAAGTTACATGTAGTTTATTTTTATTGGAACTTAATTAGAACTAAATTCATATGCTTTAAATTAAGTCAATGATAGTTCTTTAATGAATTGTTCTTTCATTTCATCTTCTAATAAATTGATAAACTCTAAGATTATCTTATGTCTTATTTCACTTGGTGTAGCGCCCCACCCCCTAACCCGCAGGATTAGACCCAAGGGGTGGTGAGCCACTTCTAGCAAATCCCCCACTTATCATTGGATTAGGTAAGATCCATAATCCACTAATAAGGGAAGGACGTGTGCAAAATGAATATAAGAATTAGTCACTAAATCTAACATACATACAGAGTGCGGAAGCAATATGAAATAAATATTACATCCATTCACCATACATCAAGTAAAAGTTGATAATATAGCTTAGCAAATAATAATGTGTAGAAAGTAAACACAATCACAAGTACCTGCATTATTACATCATTTTAATTAAAGTTTAAGAGTAAAATAAAGCATCACTCATCCTCACAATGAAATTAAAGACAACTAAAGGTCTTCTGCTCCAAGCTGCTACGCCTCCTCTATATAAGGCTCCTACTCGGGCGTTGGATCCTCAAACTGCTCAAGATCTGATATTATCGGTCTCATAATGCCAGGGCCCCAGCCAATAAAAAAGAATCTTATTAGACAAAATGTCTAAGTACATTTTAGGCAAATAATTTATTAAGCATTTATTAATATCACTATTTTACTCTAAATAAGACCAAACATCTATCTAGTATGAGAGCAGGTAAGCATACAGGGAAAATAAGATAAGTTATAAATATAATATTTATAACCAAGCAAGAATTGAAGTAAAAGCACACCTCAATAAACTAAATAAGGAAGGGCATACATATGTAATACAATAAGTAAGAGTATTGAAAGTAAAGTCTAATCCTAAACATGCTGCTAATTATATGATGTATGTTGATTTAAAATAGTAATATGAAAGTGGTAAGTAGTAAAGTCTAGCATCCTATACATGTATCTACACAAGTAAGCAGATAAAATATGAAAATACAGCTAATTGAAATAACTTGGATCATCAACATAATAAACAGTAAGCTGAAAAATTGACAAGAAGAATGTATAACTGCTATATCAAAAAGAATTGGCCAATCCGGCCCAGTAATATTCCCATAGCCTTTTTGGGCTAGGGCAGATAGGAATTTCCATAGACTTTATGAACTAGGGCATAAAGAATAGAATAGAAGTAAAGCAAAGCTGAAAAGGCAGGTAATACTATGCAAATATCTTTTAGTTATTTTTCTTTTGTCTCAGTGAACACATTCAGAAATAGCTGAGGAGTCAAGCACGTCTGCAAGAATAAACAGGTTCCAAACTTAACACAAACTCCTCAATGAGTAATGTTAATCATCCTTATTTCTCCTTACCCCTGTCTATTGGGATAATGTGCACCATAATCGACCATAAATTGAACCCAAATGAAATGTTTTCCTAATATTCTAAGTTTTCATTTTCATGCAATAATATTTTCTTATATGCCATGCCCAAGGAAAGTAAGCACAAGGTTCAAGGAATGCGTAGCACAAAATCAAGTATTAAGCAAGGGACTTTACTAAACATGATGATATCATTTATTATCTAATTGAATAATTCTAACTATTCTAAGTTACACAAGTTCAAGATCTCCAATCTTACTATTGAGTGTAACTTAGAAACACGACCTTATAAGTTAAAAAGGATTAAAACTGATCAGGTTCTAATCTAATTAAATCAAGTACAACTACATACTTGAGAAATAAATCACAATGTCCTAATTAGATGAATTTAGACATACTATCTAAGATATGATCAAGATCAACTAAACTAGGGATAATGATTTCAATACCACGAGATTGGATTTAAGTACATAATCCAAAGGTATAATTTAAGGAATCTAAGGTTTTAATCTAAATTTGATATATTGGTTAAGGCAAATCCTATTAAGCAAAAATCAAACTTAATAGGATGATTCTCCTATCCTGAATCTAAGGTTGAAAGACAAAATAATCAAAATAAGTTATAAAATCTAGAAACTAATAAAACTAAAGTTTCATCCATTAGGTAACCCTTTTACCCAATGAATGAAATCTAACATATGATCTAATCCTAATCTTGAAAATATCCCTAATGTGAAGTGTTGAATTCCTAAAGGAAAGACTTAGAGAAATTTATGAATTTTACAATTTTGACATAATAGCTAATTTTACTACTTATAATGCTTTTAATATAGTTCTAATACTAGTTTTAGTAATTTAGATGATAATATAGGGGCTAAGAACGCTTAACCTAAAATTTGGGCAAAATGGTCATTCTGCCCCTACTTAAGGGTTTAAAAAGCCACTTTTTGAATTAGGGATCCAAATTAGAATTTCTTACTGACAAATAATTTCCTACTATCTAATATGAAGATAGATAGAAAGAACACTCAATTTGGATAAGAAACAGGTTCTAAAGTCAAAGCTAAGGTTTTTGACCTAAGGGATATTTTAGTAAATTGTACATAATGAAATCTAAATTTTTATGTAGGTTACTATTGGTTGTTGTTCAAGGATTTCATAGAATCCAAAAATATTAAATTCTGAGGTCTAATAAATTAGTTGTAGCCATTTCAATTCATAAGGGTAAGTTGGTAAATTTTTATGTTAAGATAGTCAAAAAGCTAACTTTTTTATTTGGTATTCAAATTCAGTAAACTCAGTGGCTATAGCTTCCCTATATCACCTTGAGTACTTTAACTGGGAGTAGACCCAAATTGGACTTTAATTAGTCAAGTTATGACCTAATTAAGGTTAGGAGTATTTTAGTCATTTAAGATTTATCTAGGGTTCCAAACTTAAATATTATTTCATATTATCATTGGCACTAGAATTTTAAGCTATCTAGCATTTTGAATTTTCTAATTTGGAGTCTA
Organism: Gastrodia elata; assembly: GCA_016760335.1. Taxonomy (NCBI): domain Eukaryota; kingdom Viridiplantae; phylum Streptophyta; class Magnoliopsida; order Asparagales; family Orchidaceae; genus Gastrodia; species Gastrodia elata. The sequence continues at coordinate 24,088,769 of CM028672.1, read as the reverse complement.
ATTGACTAAGATATGATCAAATCAATATTTATGACTTTAGGGGTAATTAGGGATTAAATTATCGTCTAATACAAAGTTAGAATTTCACCTACACATTTATATAGTGCTCCATTTTACTTAAAATTTGACCCCACTAGGGTCCTAGGGTTCTTAAAATTTAAAAACTGTGAAGTTTTGGCCATTTTAGCTGGTTCTAGACCAATCCGGACAGTTCTGGATGCTACAGCGCGCTATGGCGCCTTCAGGCAGAAAGTCAGGCGCTATGGTGCGCTGCAGTGATTTTGATGCTACAGTGTGCTATAGAAAACTAATCTGGGAGCTGGATGTTACGGCGTGCTACAGCGGATTCAGACGCTGCGGCGCGCTGTAGCGGAAATAAGCATTGTGGCGCGCTGTAGTGCTTTTGATGCTACGGTGCACTACAACGGTTAAAATTTTGAATTACTGTTCAATTACTTTACCTATTGATTTCATATGGTTCTCCCGAAATGATGTTGCAGCCCACTGTGGTGTGCTGCAGCAGTTTAACTTTTGGGTTACTGTTTAATTAATTTTTCTCTTAATTTCCTTTAGTTTTTTCTGAAATGACGCTGCAGCCCGCTGTGACGCGCTATGACACGTTGCAGCGGTTTGCTTCTAGGCCATTGTTTTAGCTCAAGAAGCGTTGTGGTGTGCTGTAGCACGCTATGGTGGATTCAGTTCAAAACTTGAGCGCTACGGCGCGCTGTAGCGCCCAATGGTGATTTTGCCTGAGCGAAAACTGTGAAGGGTCAATTTTTTGGCTCAAATACTCTCAACTGAGATCACTTCATGAGCGACGCCATATACCGATGGAAAGGTATTTCCGAGACCTTTCCATTGATACCCAAATTGAGACAAAATGATTAAGTTATCAATAAAAATAATGGGATTAAAGGACCAGGTGTGCAGAAATTTGTATTAGCAGATTTACTTATCATTCACTATTGTTTATAGATTTCTTATGAGTTCCTACATCTTAAACATAGCTTCATAGATGCATAACTAAGGTAACATAGAATCTTAAACATACCAATAAGTATAGATACAAAATGGAATAGCTATTGGATTAACCAATGGCGGGAAAGGGAGTGCCTTAGCTTTGATAATGGCCGAATTTCCAAGAGAGGCTTGAGAGCTTCAGAGGTTCTTTTCTTCTTCTTTTCCAATTGCTAGCAAGAAGAGGAAAGGGTTGAGGTTTCTTCCAGCAGAAATCACAGCAATGCAGGGAAGAGGGGAATAAACTTCAGCTGGGCAACTGAGGGGGGTGGAGAGATGAGAGCCAAAGGCTCTCTTAATGGGGGGGGGGAGAGGACTACCAATGGATGGGATATGGGAGGGGCTGGCAGGAGATAGGGGGCAAGATAGGTTGAGCACAATAGGGGGGCTGAAGGGAAACGGTCTCAGCCATGATTGGATGGTTGTGGGTCACTGTGGCGCCCCACCCCTTAACCCGCGGGATTAGACCCAAGGGGTGGTGTGCCACTTCAGGAAAATCCCCCACTTATCATTAGATTAGGTAAGATCCACAAACCACTAATAAGGGAAGGTTGTGCACAGAAGTGGCCCACCACCCCTTGGGTCCAATCTTACGGGTTAGGGGGCGGGGCACCACAGTTGGTATCAGAGAATTCCATAAGGTGTCAGATTGAAATTTGCAGTCCACTCTACCTAATGGATTATTCTTCTGCCAATCAGTCACTAACTAGATACCAAAGTTACATCCAAGCACCATGATCATGAGCTCGGGATAATAAGAGTATAAAAATGAAAATACAATTATAAGTAAGATAAAATGCTCAATCTAACTAAAATAAATTACTTAACATGGATACCTAGGAACACTACTATACGGCCATGTTGATGTACAACTTTTACACCCACTTTGAAGAAAGGTGGGAGTTCAACGTATACTTGGCAAAATGTTACAGGAGAGAAGTTCAAGGAGTCTCCCCAGCAGGAGCCAGCATGTTGGAAAGGATGCTAGAAGATGCTATATACCAGGGATTGGATTTCCCCATCCTAGCCAGGGAGTGGTTATGAAGAGTAACAAAAGTGTTCAATTATCTGAGATACCCAGATTGTATTTGACTCAACATCATTGACCTCCTCCTCCAAGACTACGCAGAGGAGTGGTGGGCTCACAAAGTGTGGGTATTCAAGCATGGACCTGCTCGCTGCCGCCAAAAAATGACTTACGCCAAATCCTTCATCGGTAATCTTAGCACGAGAGCCTCATTAGTTAAAGCTATAAAAGCAAAAAGGTTAGTCTAGAAAGGTTATGAAGCCTTCCTAGTAACGATACTAGGAGAAAAGAAAGAGGCGTTTCCTTATCCAAGAACCCCATCGATTGCAAATTTGTGAACATTTTTCCTGAAGACCTACCAGGTCTTCCTCCTACATGGGAAGTGGAATTTACAATTAACATTGTTCCAGGAACACAACTCATCTTGAAAGCTCCTTATCGAACCCAAGCCTATCCCAGATGCATCAGTATATACTTGGTAGTTCAAACCTTCTTTAAGTAAGACAAGAACGGGGGCAGAAGAAAGAGCATACTTCAAGGATTGGAATGTATTCTCATATTCGGGACTCCATATGAATGGCACTACCTTCTGAGTCAACTTTGTGAGAGGAGACACTATTTGCAAAAATCCTTTGATGAATTTTCTATAATACCCTGCCAGACCTAAAAAGCTTCTGATATCAGTCACAGACTTTAGCTATGACCAATTCTAAACGGTGCTAACATTATTTTGATCAACTCTGATTCCTTGTGCATCTACGATGTGACCCAGAAAAGTAACTTAGTCAAGCCATAATTCATACTTGGAATACTTGACATATAATTCATGGCTTCTAAGTTCTTATAACACTATCCTCAGGTGATTCTCTTGATCAGCCTTGCTCTTTGAATAAATCAAAATATCATCGATGAAGATGATGATGAATTTATCTAAATATGATTTCAGCACTCGCTGCATTAAGTCTATAAAGATGAACGGTACATTAGTTAAACCAAAGGACATTACCAGGAATACATAATGTCCATAACGTGTTGTGAAGGATGTCTTTTCTATAGTTGCATCTTTGACTCTTAGCTAATGATAACCAGATCGCACATCGATCTTGGAAAATACCTTATCTCCAGATAACTAATCGAATAGATCATCGATACGAGGCAAAGGATATTTATTCTTGATAGTTACCTTGTTCAATTCTCTATAATCAATACACATTCTCATCGATCGATCTGTTTTTTTTTTTTCTCGAATAAAACTGGCGCTCCCCAAGGAGATGAACTTGATTGGATAAGACCCTTTTTCGCAGCTCTTAAAGTTGCTTGTTCAGCTCTTGCATCTCCTTAGGCGCCATACAATACGGAACTTTTGATAATAAATACTATAACAAATTCTACTTCTCTAACAGGAGGAAGACCAGGTAGATCTTCAGGAAAGACATCAAGAAATTCACAAACTATTCAATTCTCAAAAATAGGAACAACTTCATTCTTTTCTCCCAATATTCTTACGAGATACGCATTGCATCCATTTATGACTAACTTTTTATCTTTCATTGCATTTGTCAATGACACTAGGGTACTGAATCTTCGAATGAAGGATTTTGACTGACCTTCGCTGCCCAAAGTGATTCTCTTCTTTTGGAAATTTTATGAAAGCACCGTGTTTGCTTAACCAATTCATGCCCGGAATTATATCAAAATTTGCGATTGCCAATATAATTATTTTTTGTTCACCAATAGGAATATCTATATTGCAGAATTGCTGGGATTGCATACGAGCTCTAGAAGGTAACCCGATGCTCAATAAGTTTGCTAATCGATAGGTTGGTAGCTTAAGAGTTTTCACCAAACTTTCTGATACGAATGAGTGACTCGCTCCAGTATCAAAAAGAATGTTACAAAATTCATCATTTATCATTAAGGTGCCTAAGATTGCAACAATTTAATAAAAATTACTATTCAAACATTCAAAAATACTAAAATAGTAAAGACTGAATAAGATTAATTTAAGACATACATGAAACAACTTCATTATCTTCAGGTACAGATGCGGAAGTCAACATGTACACCCATGTAGGGGCTGTTGGTTGTCTATTATGAGGTCGCTGACCCTGATGATTGTAGGTCGCGTTTGAGCTTAGGGTTGGCAACAAGAGCGGGAGCTGGCATCACAGCCAAGGCTGAAGCTCTGCTATCCAGCGGCTCGGAGTGAACTTATTGGTCTTGATTTGAACAGATGATGGGCGCCCCATCAATAGTTTTCTTAGCTTGGCAATCATAGAAATGATGGCCATGGCGAACACAAGTGAAACATACATTACCATAATGGTAACATTTGCCATATGGATGACGATACTTACATTCAAGAGCTTTAGTATGGGGCTATTTAGCTTCAAGATTGTATGTCCTTGCCACCTTTCGGTGACCAAAGTGCTCCTTCCTAGGCTGCACGAATGTAGCCTTCCTTTTCTGGTTCATCTAACCTTGGAAATCCTCTTGGAGGCGGGCAGCTTCGATCAATTCTGCCAAATTCTTGATTTGGAGAGACACTAGATGAGCCTTGATGGAGTCTCTTAATCCTTTTAAGAACCGATGGCACTTGGCAGCTTCAGATATCTGACTTAGTCTTGAACAAAGCAAGATAGTCTTCAGAATTCAGATACTGATCTATTTCCTTGTGTGAGGTGAAGCAATTCATCCTCAAGAATCACTTGATCTGACATTGAGATAAAAGCCTCCCAGAAAGCTTCAACAAACATATCCCAAGGGATATCCTCCAATTCATAATTGGCGAACTTGGTGTTTTGCTTGTTCTCTTACCAATATTCTGCCTCTTCTTGAAATAGATGAGTGATTAGACGGATTGCTTCAGAGTTTGGACACTTTATACTTGCCAAATTTTCTCTATAATCTTCAACCATCTAACGGTATCCATAGGGTTTAGAGCCCCATTGAAGGTAGGTGTTCTAAGACACATAAAGTTGTAAAAGATTCCATCTTCTAAGAAATGAGAGGAAGCTGGAGCTCCCATCTGTGGGGTAGATTGTTGACGAACACTTAAAATAAGGGAACGGGTTTCTTGCGCCTGTTGTGCATTCCTTTCAATCAGGACTCTCATTAGACTAGCCATCGAATTCGCCTCATCTGGTCCACCTGAAGACGAGACTGCATTTTTAATCAGTGTAGGAGTTGAAGGAGATCCTAGATTCATGACTGTAATAAAAGCATGAATTCAGCGAACGAAACAAAGATCAACTATGTTTTCAATCATCACTTTCTCAAAAGAGAAGTTACATATATAGATGAAAAGATAAACTGATATGAAAGTAATGATGTGAAATCTAAGGACATCATCTATAATTCTCTGCCCTAAAGGTAGCACAAAAACCATCGACTCTTACTACTCGATGCTTCCTAGCTAAATTTCTATATATCTAGTACCACCATCTACCAGCAGAACCTCCAAGCAGAATTCCTATAATCTGGAGATGGTAGCTATCAAGACTAGATGTCTCTTGAAAAGCAGTGGTCACACAGTTCAACCACTCTTTGGTAAGGATAGGGAAACATGTTCCTCTGAAGGTTGGACAAATTAAGATCTTATACAGCACTTCTACTCTGCGAGGGGATACTCCTTCAACGACCCTTCCATAGACTTTACTGTCTTGGAAATCATCTACCCAATACTCGTTAAATAATCTAAGGTAGTAGAAGAAATCGAACTGTGATATTCCATCCCTATAATTTCATTCAATTAATAGTTTTGGTTTTCCACTTATTTTAGTTATAAGCATTTAACATGTATAATTTACTTCTTTAAAGTCTATTTAGATCCTAAGATGTCCTTTGTTACTTTTATTTAACATTTAACCATATTTTACTCGTTTATGGTTTATTCAATTCCTAAGGTATCCTTTCTAGATATTCTTAATTTCATTTCTAAGATCTCAGTTGGATGAACTATGGATGCTGCTTTTCTTACACTTAGTGATTGTGATCATATATGCTACAAAGAAAGGTTCATAAAGTAGATAGGAACATTTTCTTATCTGACACTCTATGATATTTCTCTAATATCAACTGTGGCACCCTGCCTCGTCGCCGTGCGCAAAAGAGATAACATAATTAATTTCGGTAGCGGAGTGGTGCGCCACTCAAGAAGGAATTTCCCATCTCCCCAAAAAGCTCAAATTAACACTAAAGGACTGCTGACTCAACCTCAAGGAGGGTTGGAATCTAATACATAAGATAAGAGTAGTATCCTTATCCTAAGTATTAGACTAATACATACATTGGATTTAAAATATAATATGAGGAATTCAATATATGTATAAAGTATTAGCATTTCCAGTATGTTGATCACATCACAATACTAGGTATAAGTAATATATAATAGAGTGCGGAAGCTAAAGAAAACATATAGAAACATTCATCACAAAAAGCTGAAAAAAACATTCATCTCTGAAAAGAAAAGAAAATACATCCAAAATTATTACAAATAGTTTACTGAAATATAAGAAATAAGTCTAAGTACTAAACTAAAAATAGTGACTAAGCAAAATAGTAAAGCTGGAGAATAGTCCACTACTGCTCTATGAACTCCTCTTGGATCTTCTGAGTATCTACCTGATATGGCTGCACTAATTTCTCTGGATCTAGCAAATTATAGGATCCCAAAAGTACTATGTGTTAGATAATAAGTCTAACACATCGAAACTAATCTAAGCAATTCTAATTATTCACTTCACATTTGAATAATGTAAGCAAAATTGTAAAAATACTAAAATTAATTGAAAGTAATAAATTGTACAAAATTGAAGTAAAGTAAATTAAAGCTGAATTGTAATTAAATACTGAAAGTAAATAAAATTGCAAATAATCTGAAACTAAGTAATAACATATAAAACTATACTGTATGTCACTAAAGTCATGCATCTTAATGAGTCATAATATTATATGCCACTAACATATAACTAAAATATCACTGAACTGTCATGGATATATAGTCTACTATCTATATACATCCTGTTAAGAAATACAATTTACTATGATACCTGAACATCTTAAATTTCCCCTGTTGAGATATATAACTTTCCATAATCCATACATAATCACTATTACACATACCCATGCTTATGCTTATGATCATGTTTCTAAGACTACATGTCTCAAAATCCAAAAAATCTAGAAAATATTTTAAAATTAGATAATAAATCAAATATCTCCATTGTACATAATCCATCTAAATGGATTTTAACTCCTATGTCTAGTTTCCATGATTGGTTTTACTTAAGATTTTACTTAAAATCATAAGCTAGAAAGGTTATATACATATGGTTGTATGTTTCTAAGAAGGGTGAATTTAACACTTAATTTGTTTTAAACTGTACTTATCGTCGCGCACGACGATAGGAGGTAGAACCTGGTCACAGTCTATTCTCTCAAACTGAGCTATTAAATACTTTAATTACAAGCATACTAAGTGTTCTAAGAAGGGTGACATAAATACTTAGTTTGTCTTAAACTGTACTTATTGAAGCGCACGATGATAAGAGGCATAACTTGGTCATAGTTTATATCTCAAACTAAGGATTTTATTTCCCTAACCACAATATACTACTAGTCTTCTAAGAAGGGTGGCTTAAAATACTTAGTTTTTCTTAAACTATGCTTATCGATACGTACAATAATAGGAGGCAGAACCTGGTCACAGTTTATCTCCTCAAACTAAGGATTTCCTTTCCCATAATCACAATAATTTTAAGATTTGAAGATTTACTCTAAGCTGGACTGTATTCATCTAATCCCTCGAGATAGCACCTTATCATAAGTCCACACTTGAGTGACTCAACTAATCCTGAATATTGCTGAAGTAACTCAGCACCATGGATATGCATAATCATATCCAACTAATAATTTGGATCTTAGCAATTCTATTTAGAAACTAAGAATTTACCAAACCTATGAGTCCTGACTCTAATCGAGTGAACCCTACACAAGGCTTCAAGAGTGTAACCAAAAGGTCACTCAATATAAGTTACTACCACATAGAAGGAATATTACTCTAAATACATTGGATGATCCTACCATAAGGGTCTAAGATCAATCTTCTAGGGTTAAGAAGAATCATCTAAGTTCCTATCTCAATTTTCAACAAAAGATCTTCCTACCTCAATATATTATCAATTAATAGGCTTAACCTTTTTTGCACTATTAATCCTAAAGTAAGATCATAAAGATCTTACACTTATATTATTCTAATTCATATAGTTAGCCTGAATTCACAATTCTTATTCCTTTAAGTTTGAAATGACTAGATCATATGGGTAAACTCACCTGATCAACACCTATGCTATAATTATGGGTTACAATTAATCATATTATTAAGAGTTGATCATATTGTAAATCAGTAAAATTTTATGGTCTTTCTTATACAAGAATATAAGAGAAAATGAGGGATCTTAAGGTACATGTCCATATAATAAATCACATAAGTTCTTTAATGATCTTAGCACTTCTAATTTATTGATTTAAGATAAATGTTAAATTAGATGTATTATTAGAATCATGCATGTTGAATTGTCTTTCAATCAAAGTTACTTGATTAAGGTGACTAAGGTTTAGATCTTAATCAAGATAAAATAGGGTTTAACCTCTAGCCTTACCAAAATTAAGACTAATTGTTGATTTATAGATCAATAACAAATCAATGAATTATTGGTGTATTATTGATGGCAAATTTTAGATTTAGATTAAGTATCACTTACTTAATCAAGTTCATAAGATTCTTATGTTCAAATATAATTTAACATCAAATTGAGTAAATAAAGGTGTCCAAATCAGCATTAAATTCTCTAACATACATAAACATTACATTGATTAAAATAATGAGTAATTAAGGCTAATCAAATCTCAAATCAAATACAAAAAGGATTAGCACTTGATAACAAATTTAAAGCAATTATGTTCCATGCAATTTTAGTAATAAGATCTACTTGGTCATACAAACAATCAAAGATTTTAACATTAACATTTGGCACAAAAATAATTAAGTAAACACATAAGGGATTTTAGCACATGCTATTTAGGGTAAAGGATAAATTTTCACATTTGAATTTCACATGAAATTTTATACAATGCTTAATTTGACTAAAACCAAATTCCATTTTAATATAATTCAGTTTAATTAGGGTTCTAGAAGCATTAAATTGTGAAAAAATAAATTTTTGGCCATTTCGGACAGTTCTGGGCACTTTCGGACATTCTTGGATACTACGGCGTGCTGTGGCGCCTTCTGGCTGAAAGCCAGGTGCTGCAGCGCGCTGTGGTGGATTACAGTGCTGTAATGGAAATCTTTCCAAAATTTGGGTGCTACGGCGTGCTGGCTCTTTAAGGCGCTACAGCGAAAATCAGCGTTGTGGCGCGCTGCAATGCTTTTAGGCGCTACAGCGTGACCAACCTAAGAGCTGGGTGCTACGACGCACTACAGTGCTTTTTGGTGCTGCGGTGCACTGTAGCGACTTACATTTTAAAAGTCACTGTTCAACTAATTTATCCCTGGATTTCATTTGGTTTGCCTGAAATGATGCTATGGCCCGCTGTGGCGCGCTATAGCGATTTCCTTCCAAGCTGTTCTTTTAGCTCCATAAGGCGTTGCGGTGCACGTAGCTCGCTACGGCGCTCTACAGTGGATTTAATTTAATTTCATCAAATTTTATCCTTTGTCAAACTATTATGCCACTGTGGTGCTACAGTGGACCCAATTTTGAAACTTCGGGCGCTGCGGCGCGCTACAGCGCCAGACGGTGATTTCGTCTGTGCGAAAATCGTGATGGGTCTCTTTTTGCACTCGAATACTCCCAATTTTGGGCACCTCATGTGTGGTGCCATATACTGATGGAAAGGTCTTTCCGAGCCCTTTCCATTGATACTAAAATCATCATAAATGGATAATCCTAACAAGTAGAAATTGATGCCCTAGTTACAGGATACAAAAATCATACAGCTTTTTGACAGAAATTTTAATGGAGAACTTGAGCTTCGATCGGACTCATTGAGTCCGATTGAGGCTCGAAGATTATATCTAGCTTCTATACAATAGCTAATGAGCATGCAAATCATAGTATTTCAATAAATCAGAATAGTTGAGTACAAAGGAGAGTAAGCAAAATGGTACCTTTGATTAGGAATAAGAATACAACTCTGCTTTCTTCTTCATGAACTTGGAGGAAGGAAGCTTCTTCTTCAATAAACACAGCAAGTGAGGGGAAGGAAAGAGCTTTATCTTGACAACAAAGGATGGAGAGAGGGGGTTGAGCTCCATTTAAAGGAGAAGTAGAAGATGATGGCTATGGGAGCTAAGAGGTGAGGGGAAATGGCCTCAGCCATGCTTGCGATTAGGAGAAGAGCATCGGTGCTGAACTAGGCATGCCAGCCAGAGAAAAAGGGAAAATAATTTGGAAAATAGAAAAAGAAATAAATATTTATTTTTTTATAATTTTTGATTTATTAAAAAATTCAGATTTAATAAACACGTTCCAAAAAAATCCCAAGAAATTCACCTCGAGCTCATTTGGGGGTGAGGAATTCAACAGCAAAGTCGGATTTTAATTCCAACAATTATTTAATTATTCTATTTTTTTGGGTATTTAAATATATTAAAATATTCGCAAAAATCTAACGACTTCCAAACACGTCCAAAACATCGCTCCTAGCTAATTTGGGGGAGACGGTCACAACGTCATAGTCTGATTTTGATTTTGAGGTCAATTTAAATACCTCAATTTTCTAATTAATTAAATATATTAAAATATTCCAATTATTCGATTAAGCTCCAAATTACTCTAAAATTTTTAAGATTGGCTCTATTAACTAGATGAACTCAATAGAATGATAATTAGGTTGTGATTAAATTAAGATTAGGCTAAGTAATAATCTCAGGTTGTTACAGAACCTCCAAGTACTGATCCCTCCACTTCTTCCTTAAATTGTTAGCACCTAAATCTATTTCCATCGCATATTGTCATTTCAAGCCTCAAACGGACTCAATCGAGGCCGATTGAGCTCAAGCTAGCCGATCCATTCACAATGGTATATAGTGCTGCCAAACCATCTGCCCAAATTCTTTCATGGTTAGGTCTAGTCGATGGTCGTGGATGTCTCAGGTCTCGATTCACCCGCCGTTCAATAGATCCCTCCGAGACTTATCGAACGGCGGGCAGGTCAGCCCGTGAGGTGGTCGGGATATGCCCTGGCATCAAACCCTAGTTTGCTCTCTGCAGTTTTGCGATAGGGAAGATGGGTCTTGTGCGGACTAGGCTGCAGTTCAGATTAATTCGCTGGTCCAGACCGATCAAGACTTCCAAGAATCGCGCTCCAACACTGGTCCTTATTCACATCAGGACTGACACACGTCACCCTAATGGGACAACGAGTGTCATGATGGCACGTGTGATTTTCTACGTCACGCAGTTATCCACGCCTGATAGCCGCCGCTCGCGTTCTGTGCCCCTTAATTTATGTGCCCTAAGAATCTGTACCATCGGATGATTAAGACATATGGAATTTAATTATTCTATTTTAATTAATTTAAATGCAGATTTTATTTTAATCATAACTTTAATAATACTCATCCAAAATATATGTTATTTTATATCATTTCGACTAGAAAAATAAGATGAACATAATGGAGTAACTTAATTTTGGATTTGAACCATAATTTTGTTAAGGACTTTTTAACCCTAATTAGGAGTCTTCCAAATCTTAAAATATTAATGTTGTCTGATTTTGACCTACTTAGTGTCATTCTTCTCCTTATACTGTAAGGATACTATATTTATGTATATCCTATCATTTGGACAACAATTGGAGATTTTAGGTATTTGGCTCCTCAAAATGGGTAATTTTGTAATTTCATAATTCTCTTATCATGTTTATTTTAAGTATTTAAATCCTAGGACAGCAAATATATCTCATTTTATTTACCTTTTTTTTTAATTTCAATTGTATGTTTGAGACTTTTTTTTTATAAATTAGTTGCTAGTATGCTTAGCAAAACCCTTGATTTAACTTTCAACCTTACTAGAGATATGAGTGATTTGTAACTTGAATTGCTAGTGATCTTTAGAGCCAGTTAATGCACCCAAATAATGTAGTTAACTTTATTGTATGTGTGAATATAATTTGTGAATCTATTAGGACTAGTTCTTAGTAATTGGATTGGAACCTAGTTCACTTCAACTTTAATTCTTAAATCCTCATTTAAGCTCCTTAGTGATTTGAATTAGGAGTCCTTAGTTTATTAGTATAATTTAGAAATTCTATAGACTTCATTAACCTACAACCTATAGTAAACATAAAACTTATAGCTTACAATTCTTCCTCTCCCATGCACTTAGACTTCTCTTATTACTTGATCTTAGCTAGATTAGTGTTGATTTGAATAAAGCCTTTCAATTGCAACCTAGTTAGATGACTCTAGTATGTAGAACCTTAACTTCCATTTCCTTAAGTATAGTAATCCTTTAGTCTTACATTTCTATACTAGTTCCCTAAGCCTTGAATCTATTAACTTATACTGATTTTATGGTTTAGGATAAGTGTAAGATATGTTCTTTTTTTTTTCATACATATACTTATAAATTATTTTGTCATTTCATAAATTAAATCAAACTACTATCTTCCAAAACTCCAAATACTTATTTTACTACTTACAACTAACTTGAGATCAATATCTCTAAGCCAAGTGCAGGCTTATGGGGGCTATAAGGAGACCTCACATTCTCAAAGAATGAATGTGAGTGTTTAATTTTTATTTGAGACCCCGCTTTTCTTATTAGTTAGGAGACATTCTTAATTCCTCGATCATTATATAATTTTGCCAACATAACGGAAAATCATAATAATTTCAATAATTTATATTTTTGGGTCACCACAATCTTATTGATTGTGTGTACTCATCATAGCCTTTGAGATATGCTTACTTTACATAGTTCTAGACTATGTTTTCTTAGCCCAAGAGGCTAAGATCTTCCCTTACTTATTTGCTTTACACATTCATTTTCAGTATTGTGCTTTACTTACTTATAGTTCATTAATTATGCAGTGTATGTTGCTTTAATTTCAAGTAATACTTTACTGATTTTATTTGCTTTACTTAGCATATATTCATTGGACATATACATGTTCCCATTTATTATTTTCATATGCACATTTAGTAGTTTCTAGCCTTATTTAGAATACTTTTTCCCTTACTTGTTGTTGCAAACTAGAACAAACTTACTTGTGAGTTTTTACTCCTTTCTGCTTTCCACTATTTTTCCTTATAGTTATATTTTACATTCCTTTTTCACTTTCATGTTTTTATGCTCTAGTGTAGATTTTAATTATAAATTGTATATGAGATATCTAATTAAATGTTAATAATATTTAGTCAAATCTTAAAATTTACTTAGATTTTTAGTCTAACCACCTTTTTCTTTTTATTGGTTGTGCCCTACCGTATTTTAAATACAAAAAATATGGTAGAACTGGAGCATTTTCAGATCAATGGAGCTGGACCTAGTGTGAGTCATTAACTTTGAAGAACTTACTTTTTTGTTTCCACATTTTAATTTCCTATTTACTATTTATATGTGAGAGAGTGAACTTTGCTCTTTAATTTCGAGTTTGTAATAATTTATTTTCTGCATTTACTTTTACTTATTCTGCAATGTATTCATTTTCATATTTAAAATGCTTAGTTTGGATAGATGGATGAATGAATGAATATTTATATCTTCTTCTTATATATAAATTTATACTAGCATGTAATTCTATTTTCTACTACTTCAACTTACTTGCATATCTCCTACTTGCAATTACTTCTTACTTAAATGTAATTGTAATTACTTTCATTTAATCCTTAATTCATACTTTCCTTCCTCTTTTACCTCTCCATTTTAACTTAACACCCTTATAAAGATTCTTAGCCACACAGCACACAATAGCTAGGTTGGTTTCCTTCCAACCCAGTGTTAAGTGATGTGGTAGTGCTCTACTATTGGATTAGTTTTCAGATCCAATATTGGGGTCGCTATAACTGTACAATGAAAGGATACCTCTTAACCATCAAGTTTAAACATAAGATACGCCTCATGACCACTATTCTATTTTTAAGGTCATTAAGCATGATTAGCAAAATTAGGCTATAAAATCAAGATCTAAGCTCATTAATAAGTTCTATATGACTTAAGGAGTCATGGATATCAAGATCTTAGAAATTAGAGTCCAATTAAGCTAATTATTTACTAATCAACTTTTAGGGTAATTAAGAGGTGAAAGTGAAATTTAACCTCAAAAAATATTCTTATTTGCATAATCAAGTTCTCCTATTCTAATGAAAATTTAGAGATCTTAATCATGTAATCTGGCCAAGGAATGGGTTTAATATTCACTAATTAAGATTTAGTGTAAAAAGGCTTAATTAAAAATCTAACCACATAAACTAAAATTTTATTGCAGTTTATTATTTCTTATATTTTCAGATCAAAATAATATATTACATCATATCATTTGGATCATAAATTATACTTATTTAAAAAATTCATTTGAAATTTCTTGGATAATTAAATCGTAGGCTTCTGATTTATTAATTGGATTTTTAAATCCAGAAAATCAACTTATTAAATAACCCGACAACAGAAGGCGTTGGTCGAGGTCGACGCTGGCCAACAATGTGCATCCTCCATGCAACCTTCGGCTCAACGCATATCAAAAATTACGGTTATGGTTTTTCAATCGATTCCACTCATAGAAACCACCCGACGGCCTAATCTTGATCTCAAATCGTTCCCAACCTTCAAACGGGTCAAAAGTACAGCAAAGCCCTATGGGAGAGCCATTGGATCAACAGATCCCTACATGCACTATGCCTTAATTAGGGATTTACTATGGAGAGTCATAACATTTCGTAGAGGAGTTGGCTTAATTTCCTTAAACCTACACCTTCAGTGCTCTTAAATGGATAATACAACCCTAAAAGCATGGCGATTGGATGCCAGGAACCTTCAGACCTTACTCTCGCCTCAGTACTGTAGATTACTGTGAGTGATGAGCTATAATGACGATCAATTGAAATAACCCGATGCCTAAACTTCAATTTGATGCAATAATTGGGTGAGCAATTGACTCATGAGCAAGCAAATGCTTGATTCAAATATCTATTGCTTAGGAGTCAAAACTTCCTTCTATTTCTTGAGCAATTCATTCAAAAGAAATGAACATTGTTTGAATAAACTATTGCTAATTAAATCCTAATGCATAAGTTATCTAACACTATCATCAAATGAATTCATACTATCACAGCATTGATATGATAAATAAATGTCGACGAATGGAGATTGATCAGAAGATTTGGGTACTGTCGAGCATTGTACTAGATGAGCTGCTTTGATCATTAATCAGGCTAGCTTAGGCTCTTACGGTGTCTTCAATCGATTGTAGACAATTTGTAAAAGATTTACTGGCAATTAAACGCCCGATTGAGCATCAATTGTCAGTAATATTTGGATTGACAAAATTGATTTCAACGATCCTCTCAAAACATGATCGCCATTGAACTTTAACTTTGAAACCGTAAATCAGACATGTTTTGAGAGGATCGTTGAAATCAGTTTTAGGGATGGGGCGCCATTGATTCTATGTTCAACTGTGGCTCCCCAGTTAACCCAAGGGGTGGTGTGCCACTTCAAGTGGCTTTGTCATGTCTAAAGTAGCTTTGTCAACTGTGGCGCCCCATCTTTTAGGATCGTTGAAATCAGTTTTAGGGATGGGGTGCCACAGTTGACCCAAGGGGTGGTGTGCCACTTCAAACATGATCACCATTGAACTTTAACCGTAAATCAGACATGACAAAGCTACCATTCAACATACAAAAAGCACTTTGGCCAATTATTGAGCTTATTCATCTCAGGGAAGAGTAACAGACCTGTAGTCTTAGGGAGGCAGAGGATAGGTGCAGAAAATCGGTGTTGCACCAGAGTCTAGAATGAGGTTCAGCAGCTACCCTGAGTTCTCGACCGATTGCTGGGGGCTTGAACTTCAAGCCGCTCCCACTAACACTTCGAAAAAGGTACTAGATAGAGCATGAAGTTGATAGGTTAGATCGAATTTAATGCAGTGTTGCTCTTGATGCTAAGGCACTGTAGAGGAGCACTTTGAGCCAATAGCTCTCTGTGGAAGCCTCTGGGCTACTTATAGCCCAGAGATGAATAATCTATCTTTAGGTAGCCTTTGATGGCTGGTCCAGGAGGGTGAGCGAGCCATTGGATCTGGCCCGATAGGATTAGGCCGGGAATGTTACAACCATAGGTCGTTACCCTAGTTAATTTGAGCATAATCATCTCTTAATTACTATTCCATTATTTTCATCTAGTTATTAGAACCTAATCATGAAGTTTTGGGGTCAATCAAAACTCATTAGAGTGAATTGGCTATTTTACCAATTTTAAGACTAAAAATTAGCTAAAAAAATTGATCTCGGATCAAAAATCCGACTTTGTCATTGAACTCCTCTCTCTTAAATTAGCTAGTGATGAATTTATGGAATTTTTTCATGAGAAAATTTTCCCTACTTATTTTATGATAGTCTCAAATCAAAATAAGTATGGAAAACTTTTGGGTGTCAAAATCAAAATATTTTTTGAATTTTTGAATTCTCTCTCATCAAATTAGCTAGCAACAAAAATTTTATTTTTTTTTGAGCTAAAATGGATGAGTTATGTTTAAAAAATATTTGTAATTAAGAAAAAAATTAAAATATTTGGTGTTACGATTTCGACAAACTTGATTATGACCAACTTCATACTCAGATTCTAGGACAACCACTTGGCCAAATTGGATAATTTTATTGTCTATGGATTTCTCTCAATGAGATCTACATTTTGGAACCTTAAATTTTAATTTTGGAGGTAAATTTTTTATAAATTTTGAGAAATACTAAAATTTTTCTTCTAGTCAAATTAGAAAATATTATGTCATATTTGTTGGGAGTTTTGTATGTAAATCACTTAATTAAAGGCTCCAATCATTATTCCATAAAAATTAATCTTAATTAAGGATAAATTTAAGATAAATTACTTTGAACTATTCAAATTATTCTTTGATCAAACCTACACCATTAGATCTTTTATCGAGCCTCAAAGGTACCCCTAGACCTTCTAACCTTAATTAAAAACCTAAAAATCCTCACTTTATTTCATTCTTATCTCCATTTGCAAGCATGGCTAAAACTCCCTTTCTCTTCCTCTTCTCCTCCTATCCAAACCCAGAGCTCTTCATCCCTAAGCAAATCCCACAACAATGAGAAGATCTTGAAAGCTCTATACCACATAAAAAATGAGACCTAAGTTCTCATTCTTTCCATAGTAAGGAGAAGATCTAGGTTTCATCAAACTTTCTTTGCTTCAAAGAACTCTTTTCTTTAATTCTCTCATTCTTTCCCTTCTTTACCAAATATATTTCATATTTGAAATATTAATATATTGATCAAATAAATGATATGTGCAATATTTTTAAGTTATAATCACTCCCATAATAATATTTTAGATTGCATAATTTATATGTGTACATTCATAAAATTCTAAGGAAAGTTTCTTAGATTTATTCTAATATTTTATAATTATTCATTCTCTTTTTATACTATCATAATTCTTGTTGTATTCAAAATTAGTTATTGTAATTTTGTACACACATTCTCATATGCAATTTTAAGAAATCACAAGAAGATGCTACACATTAGTTTTGTATTTAAGATGTTCAAAAATCATCCTAAAGTTGAGAAAAAAAAAATTTTATTTAAGCATTTTTTTCAAAAATAATTTTTATTTGGCATACTTATTTTACTTATGCATGCTAGGTTACTAGCTGTTATTTTTGTTTTAGTACTCATATGTATTAGTTTTACAATTTTATGTGAATCAGTATATATTTAGATGTTTATAAGTATGTAAGGGTGTATTTTACTTTTAGTCATTTTAGTACTTTCAGTTTTACATACTTTTATATTGTATGACCCTTGTTGTAGCTTTTGATTTGAGGTATGTTGCTTTACATACTTCCTTTTGATAAGTTATAAATGTATGATTTATGTCTTTGCAGTCTACTGGTATGTTGCTACACCCCATTTAGCTTTTGTTTCTATAAGTTTTTAAATGTGGTATCTTCTAGAATATATATTTCAATAAATCAACCTAAAATATACTTGGACAACTATCTAATCAATATTTTTTTTTCTTGGCTGGGGGCCTAACATTGTGATACCAACAATGTCAGATTCAGAGTTGTTCATTGAGCTTGCTTCTAGTAAAGAGCTTGGATAGGAGGAGGAACTTCTAGTTGTTGCCACTTAGTTAGTCATTTTCTTAGTTTTTAAGAGGATGAGCATTTATTTCCTCCTTTCGCAAAATTTTCATTTAAGTTGTAATAATTATGAAAGTACTATTCCTTACTGCACTTATATTTTGAGGTGGATTAATGTTTACTGTATTTTTAATTTAATGGATGTCTCATTTCTTACTTCCGCACTCTGTCTTTTGTATAATCATTAAATAATACTCAGTTTAGATGGGTCACATCTTTTAGTTATTGACGGGTTAGGCAGAAACCTAATCTGACTTTAAATGAAGGGTGTGTCTCGGTGATCACTCCATCATAACCATGTTAATATATTAGTGTTAACATGACCACGGTGGGGATGGGGCTCCATAGAGAAGGTTACATAGGTGACCATTAGGATCTCACAAAGGTGGGAGACCAAGGATATACTCCTATACTGCCAGCGTGAGATTCTATTGAGAGTTATCAAAAGGGGACCGCTCGGCTGAAGCTCGGGGGCAAAGACCTACATTGATTGGGTTTAAGCTGATCATCTGATCAAATGATCATTATGTCAGAACGGTCCTAATGCTCCTAATACTAACAGCCAGACGCTGAATTAAACCCAGCCGTTGGATCCACTATCCGACGGCTGAAGAAGGTACTGAGCAACGAGAGAGAAATGTCGTTAGATCTAAGTTTCAAGATTTGTGCGACAGCAGCGGATCTATTATGATCCCGACAACGGTCTGACTGTTGGAAAAATTATTTAATTTAATTAATTTAAATCCTTAAATATTCTTAATTCCAATTTAAGACCAAATGATCTTCAAAATTTTCTAAAATTTTACCCTTAATTATTTAAAGGGTAAGGAATTCAAAAATGAAATCAATTTTTAATTTGGAGATAAAATTAATTTAGTTAATTTCCAGGATTTTAAAATTGACAAAATAGCTAATTAGTTCAAATGAGCTCCAATTGACCTCAAAATTTCATGATTAGCTTTAGTGACTAGATGAAGCAAATGGAATGAGAATTAAGATTTGGTTTAGCATAGATTAGATAGGGTAACAATCTTGGGTTGTTACGGGCTGCCAGTCGTCAGCCAGGTGGTCGGGCAACCTGCCAAGCATGGGGGCCCACAAGTGGGGGCCAACCCCCTTTGCGTGCCCTAGTAGGGCATGCATCTGGTTGGGGAAAGAGTGGAGGTGGAAAGAGAAGAGAGAAATTTTTGGGGAAAAAAATAAATAAATAATTCTGTTTGCATTTGTTTTGTTGTCTGATTTCTAAATTTGATAAAACTTAACGAGATGATCTGCCTTAATGAGACGAATGTCATTGATCAAAAAATTCTCAATTCAGAACTGTATTTATTTTTAATTAGGTTTTGAAGATTAAAACTTCAAAAAATAATTATGGACAATCTGGGGCTCAAAATTCAATGAAAAATTTTGTGTAGCCTTCTTTTATTATTATGAATCCAACAGCACCAAAATTTTTGAATTTGGACTAATATTTTATCTTTCTAATTTTCCATATTTAAAAATTTAAGAATTAATATAGAAATATCTGTTGATCGGATTGCTTCCAAATTGGGCATTACGAACTCGAAATTATACACTTTCCAATGGTATATTTGGTTTAGCTTAATTTTAAACTTGCCCGAAATCTTGATTTTGTCCTAATTGAGTTAGCAATTTGGCCCTAATTGCTTTAACCAAGATTTGGGTTGTTACAGATCTACTACTACCCAGATTAAATCATTTTCATTCTCAGAATGTGGAAAAATTGATGTCATTTTACTTATATTTAGGGATATATGAGGTTGTAATAGACCTTAGGTCTTTAATTTCCCACTTTGTAAAAAATGTAGGCTTCATATTTTGAAACATACTTCCCCACATGTAACTTTGATCTATAAGACATCTTGTTTCCTCCTAATTGAATAAATATTTGGGTATATGAGTTTCAAAAAGAATAATAGCTCTAATTACTTAATCATTGGGAACCTTAAGTCTTCTTCCTTAATATACAATTAGGGATGGCTTCAAGTCGACTTTGAGTCGAGGCAGCCCATACTCGAACTAGAATTCAAATGTTTAAGTTCTAGTTCTAGTTCGAATTTGAGCCGAGTTCGAGCTGAGTTCATGTCATTTCGAGTCATTTTAATTCATTTCAAATAGGGTTCGAGCTAAATCGTTTAACTCGAAAATTTTTGAATCGAGTCAAAATATTTCAAGTTTGAGTTTTGAGTTTCATGTCAAATTGCCAACCCTATATGCAATGCTGCTAACATTTAAATGAAGCTCAATCCAAGGACCCTTACATACTTAGGGGATCAATGATTCATATTTTGCATTCTTTTTTGTGTTATCTTAAGAGATTTTGATACAGGAACTTCCAATGATAACTAGTTTAAGCTAACTTTAGTTAATCCTCGAGGAACAATTTATGGCTCTAATGAGAGTTTACAGTGAATACTAACAGAAAGAGCTTTAAGCACTATACTTGTTTTCCTATGATGATATTAAATACTTGAGTCATAATCCTTCATAAACTCTAATCACCATCTCAATCTCAGATTTAATTTCTTCTAAATAAAGATATGCTTTAAATTTTGATGGTAAGTAAATACTTTACACTTAGCTCCATATAAGTAATGCCTCTAAATTTTGATAGCAAAGATAGTTATTCTAATTTTACTATAAGATCTTAGTTATTTAGATGCATATGCTATAGCTTGTCCTTCTTTCCTATGCAAGCATCTCAAATCCTATAGAGTGGCAAAATAGGATCTATCAATATGGAGGATGGCATTTTTAATAGCATTTCCTAAGAATTTTAAGCATAAAAAATGCAGCATTAATTGAAAAGCAAATCCCATCAACAAAATTGTGCTTTTAACATTTATGTAAGTTAGGAATCAAAGCATACTAACTGCCGAACCACAGCACCAAAGTTTAGTATAATACTTCTAATTCTTTATTAGCAAATAAAGTGGCATAGATTTGGGATTAGTAAGAATATATAAGGAATGCCATGCTGTAAATCACCGAGCATATGAAATTATAATTAATTATTATTATTGTAATATTTGTAAATAAAAGAGGTTTCTTGGAAAGTGGCATCAGCCAAGTGGTGACTTAATTATTGGATGATTATTCATTAATGTTTGTTGCTTTGTGCAGGATATTTTAACAAGGGGTTGCTATAGTTCCAAATTGGGAACTCAAAATATGTCCTCGGAATAGGGCTGGCTCGACTCGAATCAACTCAAGCTTGAACTTAAAATGTTTGAGTTTGGTCTGACTCATTTCGACTGGAACTCGTTCGAGTTCCAGTCGAGTTTTAAGTCATTCAAGTCAGTTCGAGTCGGTTCGAATCGAGTCAAATAGAGTTCGAGTTGAGTCGTTGGACTCGAACTCCATTTGAAAATTTCGAGTCGAGTCATATATTTCGAGCTCGAATTCAATTTTCGAGTCAAATTGCTATGATGCGCTTTTGTACACGTTCAGAACATTTAGCACTATTGCACATTGAACAAAGTAGCTTTTTTAAAGTTAACAATTTTGTTTGATGGTCTTTTCAGTGCTCCTATAAACTATAGTGCATACTTTTTAATTATTAGGCCCAATGGATGGAAAACAAGTGTATTTGTTGCAAAATATTATTTATTTTATTATAAATGATGTTATAATAGGGTATTGGAGTTATCCTACTTGTAATTTTAGCATAAATTCAAATTTCACTTTATTTTTTTCTTTAATTAGGCTTATTTTCTTTTTGAAAATAATATTTATTTTATTTTCTTAATTTTTTTATAAATTAGGATTCATATTGAAAAATTAAGATGCTCAAGTTAGCAAAGGTCTAGTGATTGCTCATACCCTCCTTCATGACTTCAATGCCAATTCCAAAGGTAATTAATTACTCAAGGGAAAAATGGATTTCTCTAGAAGGCTTATTACTTGGTGAAAGTGTGTATCACACATGTTTACTACTCCCTTATTATTATTAGGGAATTTATGGTTTGTTTCCCTTTTCTAATGGCATTAGATGGGGATGCCGCCTCTCGCCCCATCTTATTTACTATTGCAATGAAAAAGTTGTCATATACTTTATAAGAAACATGTTCACTTAAATTTCTTACACCTTTCTAGAAATATTGATTCAAATGTTCTCATCTCTTATACGCTGATAAAATACTTATCTTCAAAAAAGTACATCAGCATGTAGCCCTCAAAAACTGCTTTGACAAAATTCTCAAAGTTTCTAGGCTTAACATCAGTTTGGAAAAATCTTCTAATTTTTCTCCAAAAATATTCACAACCCTCTACTGTTGGCTTTGTGTTCCCTTATGTTTAATAAATTTCACTTGATGCTCACTAGTTGGCCCAAAAAACACCTTCATATGCAGATAGGCGATTTCTTAAGTTTTTTGCACAGAACCTTTTGCATTTCAAGCAGCACTCCATAATATATTAACATTTTATGTTCTTGCTTTCTTGTCTTTGGCTCTTGGGAGAGGAAACTCTAGATATGGGAGGGCTTTATAAAATACTCCAAACTTTATAAAATAAATAGAACTAGCTTCTACTGGTGTGTAAAAAGCATGACTCATAATCATCGCAAAGGATGGATCAAGGAAATAATGCACCAATGATAACACTTCATTTTCCCTAAAAAGTGACTATAAAGGGCTTCAAATGGAAGATTAAGTTAGCACTTGAGTAATTGATTCCAATAAAAATTATTTTTGTTATTTGGGTGAGCTAGAAATTCACTCTCATCTATTCTTCAACTGTCTATTCTCTTCTATGGTGCAAAGAACTTCAATTTGGCATTGGATGGCTCTTTCCTCCCGCATTAACCCCGTTAATGGATCTCAAATTCATTAAAATCAGAAATTGGAGAATGAAATTATACTATGTAAGTGCAATCATTTACTCTCTTTGGGAGAATAAGCGTTAATCATATCAAACTTATGGTTACACGTTGGAAGCTTTCAGATCATACTGCAAATTAATACTATCAAAAAATGGCTATTCTTTGAGTTGTTGTTGTATTTTGTAGAAGCAACTTTTGTTTTTGTATACAAGAATTTGGAATCTACAATAAAATGGTATTATTAATCTTCATTTATGAATCAGCTTTCTATGATTTTGGCTTTGTTTAATGGTCCCTTGCCATCAATATATTTTTCTTTGAATTTTAATTTATTTTATTGGCAGGTTAACAAAATGATGATAGATAATTAATCTTTTTAAAGTAAGCAATCAATATTTCATATTAGAAATACATCGACTATTACAACACAAACTCTGAAGCATCAAGATATTGTTCATTTTGGCTTTAATGACCGCAGTTTTTGTCATTGAAAAATAAATTCCAAGAATGTTTCTTGTAATGACCTAAAGATCAAATTAAGAAATTTGGTAAATTGAATTTTAATTCCTTGACACACTAATTCACCCATCCCAAATAGCCTTCACTAATGGCCGACACGATTCCTACAACATTCTTATTGTTTCTGAGATTATGTGTGCCTTTGAATCTTCCAGCCAAGGGAAAATATTTTGTTCTAAAATTGATCTTCATAAAGCCTTTGATTTCATTAACCATGACTATATAATATGTTGTGGTGTGGAGCCTGATTAAATCAGCATAATGTGCATTTGATGGAGTTCATGTGTGTTGTGGACAAGGCTTACTAGGTTGATAATAAGCTAAGTGACCAGGCAATCCTCAAGGTGCGTCCCAACACTCAAAAGGCCTTAGCCTAAGGCATCATCGCCCAAGTGCCAGACAAAATAAGTCTAACCTGAGATATGGGAACCTGGGCTTTCCCAGGCGTCTGTCACGGTAGGGCGTGATTAGGTTTTGTGTAAAGTCTAGTTCAAAGGCTTGTGTTAGATCAAAAGGCGGTGTCACCCTCTTTCTTATACAAGAGTTTTGTTCTTTGTAACTCTGTAACTATATTCTTCATATATTATTTTTTTTGGTGGTGTGGTGACAGACCTAAATTTCATGTCTGCACTTGCACGCAAGTGTATGTGGTATGAAATAATAAGTGGAAGGTGACTTCTGGGAATTTATCGTCCTTAGGGAACGGAGTCTTGTTACTAAGTTATATTTCCCTTTTAATTTTTGGTTTTAGATAGTTCCTAAATTAACAATACAATTCATCTTAGGGTAAGATACGATATATTTAAAAGGAGAGAGTTGGGGTTTCATTGCAGGACTTGTAAGGACTTAGTGTTGTTACTTTATTATTGAAATATATAAATTAATTTTTCCATGCCTAATTAAATCAAACAAACATTGTTAGAATTGGAATAAATGTGGCGCCCCGCCCCTTAATCTGCAATCATTAGATTGAGGGGTGGTGTGTCACTTTGGCAAATCCCCCACTTAATATTGGATCAGGTGTAAACCAGTCACTAAGTAAATACAGAATCAGAGTGCAGAAGCAAAGTAAAACAAACATACATCCAATTCACCATAATAAATAGAGAGAGTGCAACGTACAACTCAAAATAAAAAGTACACTAAGGAAAAATACAGTCAAAGAGGTGTACAAGGAAAGGTACTAAAGTATTGTCTACTTTGGCCTGAAAGGCCTCATGGTTTTTCACTCAGAAGATAACTTTCTGGTATGTCACCCATCCTGGGAGTGCTCCCATATGAGCACGATTAACTTTGGAGTTCTTATCAAGAACTCCACTGTTATCTGAAAAAATACCTCGATATTTAAGAGTTTCACTTATTACTACTCAAGTGGGCCTTTACACACTCTCTGGCCGAAAGTCATGCGCTACGGTGTGCTATAATGCCAGACGGACATTTGGCCTGGACAAAAACGGAATAATCCCCCCTATGGCGTCCAAATACTCTCGATTCAAAACACCTTAAGTGAGGTTTCATATACTGATGGAAAGGTCTTTCCAAGACCTTACCACTGATACCAAAATCAACATGAAAAGGTTATTCAAAAGCATAAATAATAATGCCCTAGATCTAAGTATACATAAATCCTATTTGCAGAACTATTTTCTTAATGGACAAAATGAGATTTGATCGGACTCATTCGAGTCCGATTGAGGCTCAACAAAAAATTATAATGCCATGTGAGAGCTGCTCAAGATATCATTTTACAAAGGCATTGATTAAATATATGAAAAGAGGTGTACAAGGAAAGGTACCTGAGCTTGCAAATGGAAGGAGATAAGAGTTCTTTAAGAGCTTCTTTAGCTGCTAGCAAGAGGAGGAGGAAAGATGAGGGTTTTGCAGGAGCTTGGGGAGGAGAAGGTGCTTCGACTAACAGCAAAATTGGAGAGGGGAGTTGAGTGTGCTAGCTTTAGGGAGAAGGAGAGGGTGGCTTCAGCAAGGGAGCAGAGGCATGGGCTGGCAGCAGGAGCAAGTCATCTCCCATCAGTTGCTTGGAGAAGGAGAGGGGAGCTAAGCTCCTTGCGTGCACCAGGAAAGGAAGAACGGGACACCATTCACAAGAAAAAGGGGGGGTGGGTCCCAGGCGTAGGAGATAAGAAGGAAAATGAATAATTAAATAAATTAAGTTAATTAATTAATACTTTTTAATTAACATATTTCCCTATTTTAAATTAGAGGAATAAATAAGTTCCGAAAAATTCTAAAAATTTACCCCTAGCTAATTCGAGGGTGAGGAACGCAATGATAAAGTTGGATTTTAATTTGAAGATTAATTTGATTATCTTAATTTTTGGGGTATTTAAATATATTAAAATATTTGAGAAAATCTAACAACTTCTAAACACTTCAAAAACATCACGTCTAGCTAATTTGGGGGTGACAAGCGCAATGGCAAAGTCAGATTTTGATTTCGAGGTCAAATTAAATATCTAAATTTTCTAATTAATTAAATATTATTAAAATAATTCAAATATTCGATTGAACTTCTAATAGCCACAAAATCTTCAGGATTTGGCTAGAATGACCAAATAAACTCAATGGAATGATAATTAGGCTGAAATTAACCTAAGAGTAGGTTAAGTAATAGCCTAAGGTTGTTAAACCCTTATAATAACCCAAGTTGTTACCTTAATCAATTAGAACTAATCTCAGTTTTAATCTTGATCCTAAGTATTAATTAAGTCATTAGGAGTTAACCCTCAAGACCCAATTCAAATCAGGAGTCAAATGAATCAAATCTGAATTTCTGGAAAATCCAGAAACCCTAAAATTTGACCTATTTAAATTGACCTCCAATCAAAAAAATAAACTTCATCATTGTGCTCATTGCCCAAATTAGCTATGGCTGATGTTTTCGTGTCAATCGAAAGTCATCAAAATTTTGATAAATATTTTAATAATATTTAAATAACCCAAAAATTAGGAAATTAAAATACTCATCGGATCAAAAATCTGACCTCGCCATTGCGTTCCTAACCTTCTAATTAGCTAGAAAAGGATATTTGAAAATTTTGGAATTTTGAAAAAAAAAATTATTTTATTTAGACTTAACGGCGCCGTTAGTTAAACAGCAATTGTCGTTAAAACTCTTCACGTCATCGTCTGATAAGACGGCGCCCATCTGACCATTGGATCCGATCGATCCAACGGCTCGGAGTCGTTGTCTTCGACGACTCCGCCCGCGCGACACGCGGACTTGGCACCGCTCGGGCTCGCCCACCAGGGCCTTCCCAGCCCTCGTCTCCTCTGTCATCGGCCCTATAGGACCCCCCCCCCCCCGAGCTCAGCGACCCACGGTTTGTACGGTTCGAGCTCGGAGGCATCTGGATTGAACCTGAAGACTACCAACGATCCTAAAGATACTCGATCTCCTCTCGATCTCTTATTGATTGCAATTATTACTATACCCACATGTTGAAAGCAAGCATTAAGATCAATCCAACGGTCCGATCGAGCCCTTGACTTCTCGATCGGACAGAATCGAGGCTTCTTCCCCAGAGGGTTCGGCCTACGCCGAACCCTAGAAGCCAAAACGACGCGGGTCTCGAGTCGGGTCGAGCCCGACCCGCGAGGATCTAGACCCGTGTCCACGTGTGCGGTACACGTGGTGCCTGTGGGGACGCCTCCTCGTGGCATCATTCTATAGGGCCACGTGGCTCCAGCTGGCTGGCACGTGTCCAGTTGGGGCCCGCAACGCCACGCGGTGTTCCGCGGATGCGACACGTGGCACGTGGGGCCCACTTCTTCGTCGTGGTCTCTTCGACTGCGGCAGTGGGACCCACGCGCAGTGCAGCGCCTAATGAGGCGCTGCCACGTGTCAAGGTGGGGCCCATCGTCTCGTCGTGCGTCAACCGTGGGGACGCCGCGGCTCTCGTGGCCAATCACAGCGTGTCATGTGGTAGTCATGGGGCCCACAAGTCATATCCGACATATAATTTAATAATTTTAATATTTGTATAATTGTAATTAGTTAGTGTTAATTATGGTTAATTAGTAATTAATTATGCTTAGCAATCACATTAGTAGGTTTAATTAATGTTAATTAGTAGTTAATTTTTATTTAACAGTAAACATTATTTAATTAATTAATTAGTTAATTATATTAGTTTATTAATTATTAACTAACTGAATTTAATTAACATTATATTATAAATAATAATTAATTAATCATAACCTAATTAAGAGTAATTAATTACTAATCAAATAGTAATAGTAGTAGTATTAGTTAATTTAAATTTTCTTTTAATTCAAAATCTTTTTTATTAAACAATGAAGTTAATTAATTAAAATAATTAGGTTTAATTTAATAAATTAATATTAACAGTAGCTAATTAAGATTAATTAATACTAATCCTAAGAATTAATTAAATAAATACTTCAAGTATTATTAAATAGATTATTATTTCATTAATTAGGTTTAAACAATAATATAATTAATTAATTAGCACTAACGCTAATTGAATAGTAATATATATATATATATAATATTTGAATTAATTAATTAAATAATAGATAAATTATTAATTAATAATTATATATTAATTAAATACATATTAAGAATAAGTAATTAATTAATTGATAAATACAGAAAAGCTTATTTATAACTTTAAAAATAAACAGTAAATTAATATAATTTGAATAAATGAATAGTAACTTTATTAATTTAAATTATTTTATTCAAATTCTTTAAAAGTTTAATAACTTTTTGTATAATGATCCAAAGATAATCAATATAGATCTCATTTTACTCTAAAAAATAAAAGGAATCAAGTGACGTAATTCAAAAATTAGTTTCGGGGTACGTATAACGTAGTGGCATTTTATGACCTAATTAAACCCTCACAACTTTTAACCTAGTTGTTCAAACATAGTCAATATGGGTATTAACATACTCAAGAGAACAGCCCCATCACTGTAGAAGTATTCATTTTCCTATTTGGGGCTTATTTTGAAAAGTAACATTTAGAACCATACCCTAAAAATGACCAAAATGCCCATAGACTTCAATTGACCATAACTTGGTCAATTTAACTCCAAATTTAAAAATTCAAAATGCTAACTAACTTAGAATTTCAATGTCATCAATAAACTAAGATAATATTTATGATATGAACCCTAAAAAATTAGAAAATGATCAAAATACTCCTAAGCCATAACTTGATCATTTGAAGTCCAAATTGGGTTTACTCCCTGTCAACACACTCAGTATATTATAGGGAAGCTATAAAAATTGAGTTTGCTGAAATTGGACTTCAAACAGAAAAGTTCGGTTTTTGCCCGTCGACCGATAAAATTATCAAATTGCCCTTAGAAATTGAAATATCTATAACTTAGTCACTTGACCTCAGAATGCAGTGTTCTTAGACTCTATTGAATATTTGAATAGTAACTAACAGTAAACTGCACAAAAATTTAGATTCCATTAAGTGTAAAGTATTAAAATGCCCTTTAGGTCAAAAACCTTAGTTTGGACCTATATGACCCTTTTCTTATCCGAATTGAGCGTACTTATTATCTATCTTTATGTTAGATAGTAAGGAATTATTTGACAATAAAAAATTTTAATTTGAAACCCTAATTCAAAAAGTAGTTTTGTGTATCATAAAGTAAGGGCAAAATGATTATTTTGCTCAAAATTTAGGTTAAGCACCTGTAAACTCTAAATTATCTTCTAAAGTCAATAAAATTAGTATTAGAACTGCATTATAGTATTCTAAGTGAGTAAAATCAACTATTATGTTAAATTTATTAGAATTCCTAAAAAAGATCTCTGTCTTTTTCTTAGGATCTTTTCACCGCACATTAGGACTACTCCTAAGATTATGATTAAATCATATGTTAGATCACATTCATTGAAAAATGGGATTTTTCAATGAATGAATTCTTAGTTTTACTAGTTTCTAAATTTTTACAACTTATTTTGATTATTTTATTTTTTAACCCTAGATTCAGGATAAGAAATTCATCCTATCAAGTTTGATTTGCTTAATAGGATTTACCCTAATCAATAGATCACTTTTAGACTAAAGCCTAGATCTTTGGCCTCACCCTTGGGATTATGTGATTTAGCCGAAATCTTGTTGTGTTAGAATCCATAATCTCTAGTTGTATATTTTAGCCAGTAAATAATTTAGAACATCTGAACTCATAAACTAAGTCGTAATATTTTTCATAGCCGACATTAATTAAGCATATTAGGACCTAGCTAGTCCTAATATTTTGTAACCTATAAAGACATACTTCTAAGTTACACTCGATAGTATGAATTATAGATCCTGAACTTGTGTAACTTGGAATAGTTAGAACATTTAAATTAAATAACAAATAATATCACCATGTTTAGTAAAGTCCCTTGCTTACTATTTGTTATTGTGCTATGCATTCTTTGTATTTGTGCTTATTTTTCTTGGACATATTATATAAGAAAAACATTGTTGCATGAAAATGAAAACTTAGAATATTATGAAAACATTTACATTTGGGTTCAGTTCATGATGGATTATGGTGCACATTTACTCTAATTGACAGGGGTAAGGAGACATCAGAATGCTTAACACCACTTATTGAGGAGAGTGTGTTAAGCTTGGGACCCGTTTTGTCTTGCAGACATTCTTGACTCCTCAGCTGTTTCTGAAATTGTCCATAGAAATAAAAGTAAAATAACTAAAAGATGTTTGCATAGTATTATCTGCCTCTTTAATTATGTAGTATTATATTATTATGATATATTTGCCCTAACCCATAAAGGCTATGGGGATATACATATATATTAGGCTAGATTGGCCAATTCTTCTGAAATAATAATTATACTTCATTTATAATTTTTCAGCTTACTATTTATTATATTATTGATGTATATTATTTCAGTCAACTGTAGTGGCATTGTTTTACTTACTCACTTGTATAGATATATGTATAGGATACTAGACTTTACTGCTCATATTATATGTACCATTTTTAAATTAATGTTTTAAATTAGTATATATTATATGATCATCAGCATGTTTAGATTAGACTTTTCTTTTTAGTATTTTTACCAACTGTATTACATATGTATGCCCTATTTTGTTTAGTTCACTTGTAGTGTGCTTTTGCCTCACTTGTTATTTAGTTATAAATGTTATGTTTATAATTTATCATGTTTCCCTTGTATGCTTACTTGCTCCCATGCTAGCTAGATGTTCTATTTAGTATTGAGTAAAATAATGATATTAATAAATGCTTAACAAATTACTTGCCTAAAATGTACTTGGACATTTTGTCTAACAAGATTTTTCTTTATTGGCTGGGGCCCTATGTGGCACCCCACCCCTTAATCCACAGGATTAAGCTGAGGGGTGGTGTGTCACTCTGGCTAACCCCTCACTTATCATTGGATTAGGATGAAATCCACAATCCACCTAATAAGGGCAGGAGTGAGCACAAAATCAAATAGCAGTCACTACCTACTAAAACATACAGAGTGCGAAAGCTAATTATATATGAGAAACATCCAAGCATCATAGTATAAATATAGTGAAATATGACTCAGAATAAATAGCATATAATAATCCAAACACGCAGTCATAGGTACATGTATTATTACAACATTTAAAGTTTAAGTAAACAGAAGTGTAAATGCACTCATCATCATATATGAAAACTAAATGTCTTCTGGTCCCAATTGTTGCATCTCTTCCAAGTAAGGCTCCTCCTCAGGCACTGAATCCTCAAACTGCTTTATACCTAACATTGTCAGTTTTACAATGTAGGGCCCCAGCAAAAAAAAAGAAAAATCTTGTGTTAAACAATTATCTAAATATATTTTAGGCTGATAGATTTTTATGTGTTCTATAATATCACCATTTTACAACTTATGAAAAACAAAAATATCTAAGCAGTATGTGCAATAAGCATACAAGGAAACAGTAACATTTATGAACATAATAACAAATGAGGCAAAAGCACACCTCAATAGCTAAGTAAGGAACGGGCATATAATATAATAAGTAAAAGTACTGAAAGTAAAGTCTAATCCTAAACATGCTGATGATCATATGATATATGCAAATTAAATGACAAAAATCTGAACATGATATGTATAGTAAGCAGTAAAGACTAGCATCCTATAAATATGTACAGGTAAGCAGGTAAATAAAAAAAAATAGCTAACTGAAATATGTATCAAAATACTGTACATAGTAAGCTGAATAACTAACATATGTATGCAAATACTGTCATATTAGAAAGTTGGCCATCAAGCTGGTGAAATCCCCAAGCCTTTCTAGGCTTGGGCAGATAGAAATTCCCATGGCATTTCTGGGCAAGGGCAGACAGAATCCAGCAGCAGAACTGAGGAGGCAGTAATCACATATGCAAAATCTTTTAGTTATTTTACTTTGTTTCTGTGGACACGTCCAGTAACAGCTGAGGAGTCAAGCACGTCTGCAAGACTGTATGGGTTCCAAGCTTAACACACACTCCTCACTGAGTAATGTTAAGCATCCTTATTAATCCTTACCCCTGTCTATTAGGGTAAATGTGTGCCCAAATCTACTAAATATACTGAACCCAAAGGCAACTGTTATCTTAATTATTCAACATTTTCATTTCATGCACAAAGTTTTCTTGTATGATACGAATAAGGAATTAAGCATAAAAACACGAACTGCGTAGTAATAAAATATCAAAATAAGTAAGGGACTCTACTAATATGGTGATATCATTTTTTTTCTAATTATCCTTTCTAACTATTCTAAGTTACACAAGTTCAAGATCACCATTTTCCTACTATCGAGTGTAACTCAGAAACTCATCCTAAGTTACAAAATATTAGGACTAGCTAGGTCTTAATATACTGAATAAATGTCGACTATAAGAGTTAAGTAATAAATCTTTATGACCTAACTGATGATTTTAGACATTCTATACTAAGCTCTAATCAAAACTATTAAACTATAGATTATAGATTTAAACATCATGAGATTGTGCTCAATCACATAATCCAAAGGATAATACATAAGTTCTATATTTGATGATCTAATATTAAGGCCAATCCTGCTAAGTAATCAAACTTAATAGGACGAATCTCCTATCTTAGATCTAAGGTTAAAAGACAAAATAATCAAAATAAGTTAAAAAATTCTAAAAATTAAAAAAACTAAGATTTCATCCATTGAGTAACACATTTACCCAATAAATGAACTCTAACTTATGATCTAGTCCTAATCTTATGAATAGTCCTTATGTGAGGTGTAAAGACCTTAAGAAGAAACTTAGAAGGATTTTCAAGTATTTCACCAATTTGACCTAAAGACTGATTTTACTCACTTAGATGATTCTAGCATGGTTAAAATGTTAGTTTTAA
This sequence comes from Gastrodia elata, assembly GCA_016760335.1. Lineage (NCBI taxonomy): Eukaryota > Viridiplantae > Streptophyta > Magnoliopsida > Asparagales > Orchidaceae > Gastrodia > Gastrodia elata. The sequence continues at coordinate 24,055,580 of CM028672.1, read as the reverse complement.
CATTTTAAAAGGCTAATTAAAGGTTATGGGTACTTATCCTAATTTTCAGGCAAAATGACCATTTTGCCCCTACTTATGGGTTCAAAAAGTCAACTTTTGATTTAAGAGTCCAAACTAAGGTTTCTTGGTTTCCAATGATCCCTTACTATCTAACTTGAATATAGATAATAAGCACTCCCAATTTGGATAAGAAACAGGTTCTACAAGTTCAAACTAAAGTTTTTGACTTAAGGGCATTTAAGTAATTTTTACTCTAATGAAACCTGATTTTTTATGCAGTTTATTTTAGGTTACTATTCAACGATTCCATAGAGTCTAAGAACACTAGATTCTGAGTTCAATTGACTATGTTATGGATGTTTTAAATTGGAAGGGCAATTTGGTAATTTTGGGTAGGTCAACGGGTGACAAAAATCAAACTTTTTCATTCAAAGTCCAATTTTAGCAAACTCAGTTTCTATAGCTTTCTTATAATGCACTGAGTATGTTGATAAGGAGTATACCCAATTTGGACCTCAAATGGTCAAGTTATGACCTAACTAAGATTATGGATAATTTGGTCATTTTCTAAATTTTTATGGTTCAGATCCTAAATACTATTTTAGTTTACTGATGATGTTGAAATTTTAAACTAGTTAGCATCTTGAATTTTTGAATTTGGAGTTGATTTGACCAAGTTATGGTCATTTGAATTCTAGGGGTATTTTGGTCAATTTTCCCTAAAGTCAACTAAGAATTCTAGAGTTCTCTTTGTCCAGATGTCCAAATGAGAAAACTAATACTACTACAGTGATGGGGTCATTCTCCTGAATATGTCCTAAAATATTACTTCGTTATGCATATCCCAAAATTAAATTCTGCATTACACCATTTGATCTCTTTTATTTTTCTGAGTACTTTGAGATCTATATTGACTATGTTTGGATCATTCTACAAAAAATTATTAAACTTTTAAGTTTTACTATTCAAAAATACGATTTGTATTATTTACTATTCATTTATTTAATTTGCATTAATTTACTATTTATTCTTAAAGTCCAAATCATGATTTTTTGCATTTGATAATTACTTAATTAATATGTAATTAATTAATATTAATTATTAATTAATTATTATTTAATCTACTATTTAATATAATAATATTATTATTACTGTTCATTTGTGATTAGTGATAATTACTTAATTATAAAAATGTTTAAGTTAATTAATTAACTGCTTAATAATATTATTAAGTAATAGATTAGGAATTTTTTTTTATATTACCTTACTGTTTGACTTAATTAATATTTAAGTTAATCTGTTATATGTTCTGTTTAAAAATAATGTTTAATAAATTTAATCAACTAAGATTTATTGATTATTAATAATATTTAATTAAGCTAATCCACTATTCTTAATCTATATTAATAACCTAAGCTATTAATAAATTTTAACAGAACACTTTAAATTTTAATTATCATAACTAACCATTCATTAAGTATAATTAACAATAACTTAATTAAACAAATACTTCTGTTTTAATTAATCATATATATATATATATATATATATATATATAATATATTTATTATATGTATATATATAATTATGTTTAAATATTCCTACAGGTAATGATGAGCGGGACCCACCACTGACGCGTGGCAGGCTCTGATTGGGCGAGTCAAAGCCGTGGGTCCCACCGCTAGCAGCGGCAGAGACCGTGGGCTCTACCCAAGCCACACGGCAACGTCTGGCTCGCTGCAACGCAGCAGGTGGGTCCCACCAGATCAGGCCGTGGACAGACAGCGGGCCCACTGCCACGCGTCACACTGGGAGAGTGCCGTGTGGCGCTGCGGGCCCTGCGCACTACACGCGTCCGCCAGCTGGGTCACCCCGCTAGGAACAGGTCGGGCCCAGGTCGACCCGGCCCCACCCTTCGCCTTCCCCCGACTTGACCAAGGGGAAGGGATTTAGGGCTCGGCGTTTGCCGGCCCTTCCGGTGCCAACTCGGCTCAGCCCGCACGGCCGGCGGTAGACCTCGACGAGGCCCACTCACCGGCACCCGAATCGGCGCTGACGGAGCTCGGGGCCGCGAGATAAGGCCAGCCCTAGTTCATTGGGTTCGGGCGTACCGGACTCTAACGGAATCCACTGTGGATTCCGACGCAATTGGGCTCAATCCAACCGTTGATCGATCGATCGAACCTAGGCGATTGTCAATCGGGGATGTGGAATAAGGTTTCGAATGCGTATGATGCAGAATGCGTAATGAAAAAGATGGGTAAGAGCGTACCTCTTTCGACGGCCCGGAAGATTTCGAAGCGAGGAAGATGATCCGACTTCCTATCGGCAAAAACTCCGAACTCATCGTTATGGACGGGTCTTGAGGGCACACGGCAGACTCGGCGAGGATGAGCCTGACAAGGCGATTAGCAACTGCGGCGGCGTCCTCACGCGCTACGACACGCGGTGGAATCGGTGAGGACGAAGCGTCGAGACTGTTCGATCGATCGATCGAACGGTCACACTTACCGTTCGATCGAACGGTCTGGGTGACGGCGTCGGGGTCCATTAACGGCGCGCGGGAATAAAAATTAAATATTAAATTTATTTTGTTTAATTAATTATTTTAAAATCCTAATTTAATTTTATTAATTCAAATTACTTCATTAATTTCCAAAAATTCTCAAGTATTCACCCCTAGCTAATTGAGGGGTGAGGAACGCAATGGTGAGGTCAAATTTTCGATCCGACGAGCATTTTAATTTCCCAATTTTCAGGGTATTTAAATATTATTAAAATATTCGTCGAAATTTTGACGACTTCCGATTGACACGAAAACATCACCCCTAGCTAATTTGGGGGCAATGAGCACAATGGCGAAGTCTGTTTTTTGATTTGAGGTTAATTTAGAAAGGTCAATTCTAGGGTTCCTGGATTTTCTAGAAATCAGGATTCGATCCATTTGAATTTGACTCCTGATTTGGGCTGGGTCTTAGATGTTGACTCTTATTGACTTAATTAGCACTTATGATCAAAATTAAGACTGAGATTAGTCCTAAATGACAATGGTAACAACTTGGGTTATTACACCCTAGCATTGTGAAACCAATAATGTTAAATATTGAGTAGTTTGAAGATCCTGTACCTGAAGAGGAGCCTTACTTACAGCAGCTTGAACCAGAAGATATTTAGTTCCCTTCCTATTTCATAGTGAGGATGAAAGTTAATTAATTCATTTCATAAACCTTATTTAAATGTTATAATAATATAGGTACCCATGACTGTGTTTACTTTCTGCACTTTATTATTCTCTGAGCTATTTTATTTTTATTTTATGCCTGATATATGGTGAATGGATGTAGCATTTACTTCTTATTGCTTTTGCACTCTGTATATATATAGATTAGTGACTGATTTTTTTATTTATGCTGTGCACATACTTCCCTTAGCAGTGGATTGTGAATCTTACATAATCCAATAATAAGTGAGGGATTTGCCAGAGTGACACTCCGCTCCTTAGCCTAATGATTGTGGGCTTATGGAGAGGGGCGCCACAAATGTGTTGTGCCAATTAAAGTTTCAAAGCCAGAGTGACACTCCGCTCCTAAGCCTAATGATTGTGGGCTTAGGGAGCGGGGCGCCACAAATGTGTTGTGCCAATTAAAGTTTCAATGGTTTGTTGCTCTATTAACTATAAAGGCAAAATATATATTAATCACTAAGTGTTACAAGGAATTACTATTAATGAAGCATTTTTGGGAAGAGTTAGGCTTAAAGGAAGTAGAGTATGTGATGTGTAACAATAGCCAAAGTGATACACTATTATAAAATGCCTTTCATTTGAGATCAAAGCACATTGAGTCAAGTTAACATTGAATTTAGGATGTGCAAGAAAGGAAGCTACAGCTACTATGCAACGTGCACATGAGTGTGAACTGGTCGAGTATGCTAATAAAGAGTTTGCTAAAAGAGAAACTCAAAGCTTGCATGTGGAGGTTGGGTTTGTAAATAATTTCTTAGAGTTCTAGAGGGAGACTTGTTGAATCAAACCATACATTTATTGATATTGGGTGCTTAGGTGTGATCAAGTTTTCCCAAGACAATGCTAGTATGGTGTTGGGCATTCATGTATGATTAGTCGCTATCCTAGCCCAAGCTGGTACAAAGTCAGGCGCCCAAGCACACGCATGTGCCAACCTATCCAAGACAAGCTGAAATTTGAGCTTTAGGGCACGTTCGAATGTTTATCCAACTACGCCTGCTATAGTGGCAAGCACCCAGGTGCTAGACAAACAAGCTCATCTTGCTCGGCCACACCCTTATGTTATGATGTGGAGGCCAATTGGATCCTCAAGGGGAGAGAAAAATATGCTCCTGTGGATTCTGGGATGGATCCATAAAAACTAACAGGAGTTCTGGTGCTCAGGTGCACCCAAGCGCTCAGCAAACATGAAGTATGGTGCTTATACGTGCCCATGCGTCCAACAGATAGGAAGTCTGACACTCGGGCTCGCCCAGGCACCCAGCAGATTGAAAGTCTGGCACCCCGGAAGCAGCAACGTGTGTGCTCCGGTGCATCCAAGCGTCTGTGGAAATATCAGCCCATGTGTGACATGTCCAAGGTTGTTTATGGCACTTTATGGGTTAATTTGGGATTTCTTATATGAGGGTTAAGTTTTGAGAGTGTGCCAAATATTCTGTGAGAGCTTTGGAGGCTTTGAGGCTTGAACCCTAAATTGAGAGAAAGAAGAAATCTGGGAGAGAAGAAGAAGAAGAAGAAGAAGAAGAAGAAAAGCATAGGACGGTGAATATGTTCTTCTTCAAAGAGATTGATAAGTTCTATGTAACTATATAATCCTACTTTATATAGTGAATTTTCTTGTTGTGGTATGGTTACGTGATTTTTTTTATTCTTAGATTTTCTACGTATGTTCTTGTGTTTATAATCCTGCTTGTTTTTTTTTTGTGCTGTGATGGCTCTTTAGTTTTGTGTTGATGTATTTCGTATTTACTTCAGTGATTCTCAGCGATCAAATCTCAATCATATGAATTTCTTTGGAGTAGAAGATCTCTCAGTTATCTCCGAACACCAAGTGCCATGATTAATACCAACGCCAATACAACATGATGCATGGGCAATGGTCTTGCGAGCTTGCAAGGCATCAATCACACTTAAATAGAGTGCATGAACTGTGATTCAACCTAAAATTTGCTATTTCTTAAATTAGAACCCGTTAAGGGTTGGAGGAGATGCTTTAAAGGAGGAAGAAGGAGATTAATCATTTTTTGAAGATCTTTTTGGTTCCAGTAAAGCGCAAAGCCAGATCTACACTCAAGATTCAGGAAGAAGGGTTCTCTGCACTATGTTTAGCTAGTGGTTTTGTATAAGTTTTATTGTCCTACTTTAAGTAGGGTTTGTTCAGGAGTTGAATGACATGCTTTACCTTCATTGAAGATTCTTATCATAGTATCTGTATCGTTTACCAAAATGATTCAAGGGTGTTGAATTTCTATTGAACAATTAGGTATGCTCTTATTTTCTTCTATGTATATGATTAATTTTGGGATACCACTAAATTGTAGTACTTTTGTGGTTCTCAAAATTTATGGCTTGTTTTTTTGCTGTATGTGCACTATTTTATCTTTGTCAAAGTGAGGATTGGGTCGTTTCCCTGCCAAATGCCTTTTTTTTTTTGTCCTTTTTTTCAGTTTTGTTTGGCCCTTCTGTTGGATTATTTGTTTTTATTTTTCCAATCTTTGCATTTTATTTTCTTATCTAATGCAATTAGCTATTTCTCAACCTCTTGCAAGCAAAAAAAAAAAGAGAAAAGGATAGAATTTATAGAGCAAGATTTGCAGCAAATTTGTTCCTCCCTCCTCCGCGGCCGCCCTCGCCGGTGTCCAAAGCAGTATCAATCCAAGAGAACATCCCTAAATTCTCTCAACTGCAATTTTGGCTCACGCAATTCACAGTCATCATCGCCGGAGCAACCCAAAGTCTCATAGGAGAAGATTGAGAGATTTTGTACCACAATTAAAAAATTATTAAAATTAATTAATTATATGAAAGAGAAATGCTATCTAGACCCGCTGACTTGACACTCAAAAAATCTCATCTAATAGAATTTATAAAACATTTCATTAATATTTGTTTATTTACATTAAAGTAATACAAATTTTATTTTTAAAATTTGTATTGAAATACCACGTAAACAAATCTAAATAGTATTTCTCTATATGAAAAAAGAATTTATGATATTTTTGATGATATATAAGTATTTCCTAAATAATATTTTAAAATCCTAATTATTGAACTATCATAATAGTTATTAATTTATTTTTCCAAAATTTAGTAAAAACTAAAAATATATAATAAAATATAAAATAATATTAATATCCATAAAATTGTAATTTACTTGGATTGGGAGAGAATATATTGAGCTGTCATACTCAATAATTTTAAGAAAAAATATTTGGTTTAATTATGCAAAAGTTCTACCTCATATTTTGAGCAACCTACTTCTTTTTAAATTAAGAATTTACTACATATACATCATCATATACAAATTAAAATGAAAATGATATTGTAACACATTTTATTTGGACGAATATGTAAATAAGAAAAGAAAAATATATGAATTTTTTTAATTAATAGTGAATATGATTATGTATACCTGATATATTTGCACATCAATATATACATAAAAATATATAAATGATAACAAAAATATTATACTTACACAAAAATATACATCAAAAAATTATTATACATCAAAAAATTATCATGACAAAAAAAATGTGATACCAAGCTTGATATTCAACGTTGCGGCCATCAAGTGACGGATGATTTCATGTTAATCTACATAAGGTGATATGTTATTTAAAAAAATGAAGTCAACGGCCTGCCATCACTTTCATTTCATTTTGACGCATCTTAACCTTCTTTTTTTTATTTATTTATAAATTGAAGCATTGTGTTTTGTTTTGTATTCTTATCCAAATCACTAAACTAACTTATAATTGTATTTATTATTATTTTTACTTTTTATTGATTTTATTTTTATGAGAAATAATACTTAGACCGCTGACGTGATCATCAGAAAAATCAATCTAATGAAATTTGGATATAATTTCAATACAAATTTTAAAAATAATATTTATATTATTTTAATGTAAATAAATATATAATAATGAAATAATATCTAAATCTAAATTTTTTTTGAATACCACATCAACAAATCTAAATAATATTTTTTATGCTATTATTATTATTATTATTATTATTATTATTATTATAATGATTAGAATAATAATAATAATTAATATTATTATTACAATTTTTACTACTATTTTTATTATGTTATTAACATTATATAGTATATTCTATTATTATTATTATTATTATTATTATCACTACTATTTTTTATATACAAAAATAATTACTATAGTTTTTAATTAATGTGAAATTAATTCATGATATTCTTCAAACAAAATTTAGAAGTTTTTGTATTATACTTGTATTATATTCTTCAAACAAAGAATCTCTCCATTGCTCTCCATTGCTAACCTAATGAATAAATTGCGGATAATTATGGGAAAGAAAAATATTATGCTTACACAAAAATATATATCAAAAAATATCTAGTTCAATAAAAAAAAAATTTATTTTTATTTTTTTTATTTTTGCATATAAGCCCCACAAAAAAATTGTATTCAACCAATAATCTATTTACACATTGAATTGATACATTATCTATATATTTTTAGTGTATAAGTATAGCAATACTCTTATGAGCAATTTCAATACTAATCATTTTGCTAGATAAGAGTTGGGTGGCTCTATTCCAATGCCCAACAAGCTAGATAGATGCTTTAACATTTTCATTGTCAATGCAAGTCTTCGCTATCAATACTGGGTTTAATCAGAAGCATGCTAATCTCATTCAATATGACTGAATGCTTATCCTACTTCTAATGAAAGCCAAGCTTAAGCGGCTAGATAGGTTTATCTATTCTAATCAAAACAATAGTCTTGAATATTTTCAAAATAGGCAAGCCGCTCTCATTAATGTAGTATCTCTCAATTCTAATGAGGCAAATCTTAGTTAACAACTTTTTATATGTTAATCGTGCTTTAGCTTCAGAGCAAGCCCCTCCACAGAGATTTTCTTCCCAATTCAGTGTTGCTAGCATAAACAAATACAATAGAAAAATCTCTCAATTTTGTTTGAAGAAAGCCATGAAGAAATTGCACATTGATCACAGTGGGTTGAAAGTCCAGCAAGCTTGGATTCCATTTGATCCAAATTTTTCCAACATGAGATTGAGATTATGAATGCGACGTTCATTGTCAAACAACGAAGATTATTTACTGCGCATGAAAGGATTTTGCATTTCAGAAAGAGAGACCCTGAGTTCAAGCAGGGCAATAAGCTGAATATTATTCAGATTGATAAATTTCTTGATATTGAAAACTCTTATGTAGGAGTAAATTACTCTGACATTCCAAGATGCTAATTTTGGGAAAACCATAATGAAGAGAAAGGGGGAAAAGCTAGCTTATGGGTCAGCCGAGGTAGAGAGGCTTTGGGTCTACCTCATATTGGTCGAGCTTTTAAAACTTAGTCAGGTGATTTAGAGATGTCAGACAAGAGGTCTTCTTGGTTAAGGTCGAGGGCTGCATAATGTGGCTCTTTTGGAGAATTTATAGTAGAGGAGGTATAATAAGAAGAGTGAGAGGCATTTGATATAGGGGAGAATGAATTTGTTTTTTGGGACGGAGACCGAGTTTAGGTTTAGAACTGGGTTTGGAGAGCCTTGTATGGGAACCGAGTGAGGATAGGATTTGGGAATGGGACAAAGGATGAAGACATCATTTGGGGTGATATTCTGAAGTTCAGTGTTTGCAAGGCTTGGGAAAATAGCATTGGTTTCTACAATATTTTAAGACGCAACTTCTACCCTTATGGCATTATTAGGAACATTTGAATTATAATCACAAGCTTTATGATATAGAGAATTAAAAACATTGCATTTATCCAGAAGCCAATCATAAATCACTTGCTGGGTGAAGGATTCCCCGTTAACTTCCACAGTGATTTCATCTGAGAGGGGCGATGTTGCATAGACCTCAACACAGATCCTTGCAAACGTGAGCATGGTTCGTGAGGCTGTAAGAGCGTCAGCCATGAGAGGCTTGCCTATGGAACTAGCGACTTTGGATAGACACAAATTTGATCAAGCACGCAAAGGAAGTTTAGAAAAGTTTACCCAGATGGGGGTGGAATCATAATCAGCTTGTGAAGGAGTGAAATCCAAAGTCCAAGGTTAAACAAGAAAAGGAGAGCCAAAGAAAAACCAAGGTCATCGAGAAAGGCGTATTCAATATCTTCAGAGCATGTGAACTTTAAAGAGTAGAAGCCATCAGAAAGTGAAAATAGTGTGAATGTGCCTTTCAATTTCCAAACTTGTTCATTGAATCAAGTAAGTGCTTCTGTGAATGGGGTTTGTCGAGTGAAAAATCTACCAAACAGTTGGACCACATTAGAGAGGCAGCAACTAGATTGTAATTATCAAGAGAGACATTCTCTTCAACTGGCGGAATGTAGGAGAGAGTACGAGAGTTCGAGGCAAAGCGAGACTTCCAGACTGCCCTTGAGATTTGTTGAGAGATAGGAAGAGAAGTTGAGAGGATGTGGAGGAGGAGACGAGGTGGGTGGCAGCCTCAGAATGAAGGAAGACGCCAGTGAGGCGGGAGAACTCACTAGGGTTTTCACGATAATTTGTCAATTCAACAATTCAATGTATAAATATATTTTTTGTGTGGATTATATGTAAAATTTAAAAAAAATATATATTCATCATAAATACTTTTGTATATATATTTTTATATATACATTACATTTTTTAACTTTATTTAATCCATAAAATATTATTATTTATATATGACAGCAATTTAAAATTTTCTTTTCTGTTCCTAAATTAAAAAAATATAGTCTTAATATTTAATTATTTTTTAATTTTTTATGTATTTTTTTATTATAAGTGTAATTTGATTTTAAAGAATTATATTCTCAAATTGTTGTCGCCCCGTATGCGAGTTTCACCTTTTATTTATATATATATATATATATATATATATATAATGCAATATTTGAGCCCAAACAGAGCCGATTTACAGAGAGTTTAAACCGGAGCCGGGTCCGAAATCCGTCTAGGTTTGACAAAGGAATCACATTTCAGTGTTTTACAATTATCTACCGTCTGCTTCTGCCTCTCTTCTCATGCCGCCAAATGTATCAATTGAAACAAAGCGCTATAAGAGCAAATTCTTCAACTTTCAGTCCCATTTGAATTTGATGAATTCCAACTCTTTAACCTTTTCCCTTTGGCCGGTATCGGCAGCCCTTCTCTACTCCCTTTTCACCATTGCAGAACCTTTCGATGCCTTCTTTTTAGTAAGATTGCTCAAAAGAGCAAATTGGATCTCTCAGATGGTAAGCATGGATGTGAGTGTAATCTATTTGTCTTTTATGATGGGAATTTTCTGGGGACGAAAGGTAAATCTTCTTTCTTTGACATCTTTTCTTGGCCTTGGAGCAATGTTTTCTTTGCAAATGGGTGTAGGCAGAAATCATTGCTATGGCTTATCGCAGATATTTCTTTTAATATTTTTCCTATGAATCATGTAAGAATATTAGGCTTGAAAGCTTGAACACAAAAGGTATTATTACTAATTTTTCTTATTAGGACTTGGTATTGTTTCTAAATGAGCTTGGAAACTGAATCTTCCGTGTTTTTAAGAGGATAAAATAAACAATGTCCATCTTAGGTGCCTTTCTTTATAAATATATTAGAAGTAATCAATTAGTTTACTGCTAATCCCCTTGGAATGTATATGAATGTAATGTAATCAATGGTTTTGATGATTATTTATTTATTTATTTGCAGTGAGAGGTGGTGCTGTTCGAACTACAAGATGACAGGTACACTATTAATGCTATCAAACAATTATCTCTTGTATCGATCCACTTTCAAGGAGGGGGGGAATTCTATACATACAGCACAAATCGTCCATATCGATATATTTGGCACCCAAATTTTAATTTCTTAAAAATACCTCCTACCTGGGTTTTTCCACTTATTGCAAGCGAATGAGACTCTAGCATGTGTGAGCTGATTATGTAAAATCAAAGCTTAGTGTTATATTGATAAGATAATTTGAGTTTCATTCTAGTAATTATCCCTTTCTTTTATATTAACAATTGGCATTCATATGACAGGCATATTTATGCTGATTGGGATTATTGCTACTGCTATAATTACGGCGGTTGTTGCATTATGGCACCGTTTTAAAAGAAAATCTAAGGAAGTTCCTATAATGGAGAATAATCTTGCAATTCATTCAATTTCTGGTAATTTTAAGATTGATTTGTTTTACTAATGCTCATTATATGCACACTTTTGGAGAAATTTTTTGTTCTACAATATGGGAAGCTTACTTTTAAAAAATATCTATAGTTTCTGAAGACTTGGTGCTTGATGAGAGTGATTGTAAGAAAATTCCGATTAAAGAGATTTATGCTGCAACAAACAATTTGCATGTACATAACGTTATTGGTCAAGGTACCGCTGGTAAGCTCCCAGTCATAGTTCCATGGGAAAACTAAGATGCTTTTATAATTGTCTATGCTGTATAGTATCATATATAAGTTCTCATTTTCACTTGAAAACTAAACGTACAATTGTTTGTACAAAATATGAAGTATGTCTAAGTTAAGATTACAATTTGCTTTTAAGCTACCTTCCATGTGCCAGAAATTATTTAGGATTTGTTTCAATGGATAGAAATGTAAAAGATTACATATTTATTCAATGGTTATAATAATGTATTAATGCGAGTTAGTATATGCCTTTATATAGGTAAGATAAGAGAACAATAAAAGTGATTATGTAGTGATGATGTTATAAAGTTAAATATTATGCATAGATTGTGTAGAAGTAACATTAGTGGATGGTTTGGTGTGATGTTTAATGATCGATTCAAGATACAATTCTAAAGTCTTAAAAATACTTATAAAAAACATTGGTATTAATTTTATTCACACGATACACTTCATTTTCACTTGAAAACTAAACATATAATTGTTTGTACAAAATATGAAGTATGCCTAAGTTAAGATTACAAATTGCTTTTAAGCAACCTTCCATGTGCCAAAAGTTACTTTGGATTTGTTTCAATGGATAGAAATGTAAAATATTACATATTTATTCAATTGTTATAATAATGTATTAATGCGAGTTAGTATATGCCTTTATATAGGTAAGATAAGAGAACAATAAAAGTGATTATGTAGTAATGATGTTATAAAGATAAATATTATGCATAGATTGTGTAGAAGTAACATTAGTGGATGGTTTGGTGTGATGTTTAATTATCGATTCAAGATACAAATTCTAAAGTCTTAGAAATAATTTTAAAAAACATTGGTATTAATTTTATTCACACGATACATTTCATTTTCACTTGAAAACTAAACATATAATTGTTTGTACAAAATATGAAGTATGCCTAAGTTAAGATTACAAATCGCTTTTAAGCAACCTTCCATGTGCCAAAAGTTATTTGAATTTGTTTCAATGGATAGAAATGTAAAATATTACATATTTATTCAATTGTTATAATAATGTATTAATGCGAGTTAGTATATGCCTTTATATAGGTAAGATAAGAGAACAATAAAAGTGATTATGTAGTAATGATGTTATAAAGATAAATATTATGCATAGATTGTGTAGAAGTAACATTAGTGGATGGTTTGGTGTGATGTTTAATGATCGATTCAAGATACAAATTCTAAATTCTTAGAAATAATTTTAAAAAATATTGGTATTAATTTTATTCACACAATACATTTCATTTTCACTTGAAAACTAAACATATAATTGTTTGTACAAAATATGAAGTATGCCTAAGTTAAGATTACAAATCGCTTTTAAGCAACCTTCCATGCGCCAAAAGTTACTTTGAATTTGTTTCAATGGATAGAAATGTAAAATATTACATATTTATTCAATTGTTATAATAATGTATTAATGCGAGTTAGTATATGCCTTTGTATAGGTAAGATAAGAGAACAATAAAAGTGGTTATGTAGTAATGATGTTATAAAGATAAATATTATGCATAGATTGTGTAGAAGTAACATTAGTGGATGGTTTGGTGTGATGTTTAATTATCGATTCAAGATACAAATTCTAAAGTCTTAGAAATACTTATAAAAAACAATTACAAATTAATAAAATTGCATAATAATTAACAATTACAAATTAATAAATACTATTTAATAATTAATAGTTAATATTCACTGATTTTTTACTATTAATAAAAATATTAAAAACAAATTAAATTAAATTATATGAATTATAATAAATGATTTAAAATTAAACTTTAGTAATTATTAGTTATTAATTGCATTTAACTGTAATCTTCACTATATAGTTATTTATAAATAATTAACAAATATTGATCAATAAATAAATAATTTTAGCCATTTTGTAATGGTTTTAATTATTAAATAATAATTACTAATTTGTAATTTATGGTTAATGCATATTTATTAAATATAATTAATTAAAATTATAACTTTTAATTGTTAAAATAAAATTTAATCGATAATTACTATTATTATTATTATTATTATTATTATTATTAATGATGGATATATTATTATTATTATTATTATTAATGATGGATATATGAATCTTAAGCAAACTTAAGTTAAAGCTATTTTGATTCAAGCCTAAGTACCTTAAATTATGATAAGCTGAACAATAAAAATTGTTTGGGACTTAAGTTAACTGAAGCTAAGCAAATGAGATGCAATGATCTAGGGATTAGATCAATGAATTGGGTATTAAATCAAATGCGATTCCATTTACACACTTTGCAATTAAAGATATAGAAGAATTTTAGGAAATTGGAGTGAAACCCAACATTCCCTTGAAAGATATCACACATTTGTGATTTTTAAAAGACTAATGAGTCCTTCGATACAAGTGCAGTGCTATTTCCTAATGGACATTGATTCTCATAGGATTGTTTGTGCATATCTGAAATGATGACTCACTTAAACCAAAAACTCATCCACATAATCAAAGATTACTAGTAGTTTTATGAGGTGCAAATAAATATGTATGAAAGTATTCATTTTGCATGGTTTTAACAACTTCTTAGAAGGCATGTATTAATTAATTCATGCATTTATGCAAATTAGACGGGTATTTAACAAGGATTGCAAAATGGTAGAAGCACACATTTTTAACTATTGAAAGACTAAATAACATAATGTAAAAATGTAGTAGCAGTTCAAACAGCACATGAAAAGTTCATGTAAAAATGAAATACAAAATCACATACAATTTTCTTCTCTTTAATTTCAGTTAAAATTAACATTTTATAAAATATATAATTGTGGTAATAACTCTTTGAAACTTATAGGATCGGTTAGCGGAATATGAGTGAAAAGTGGACATGCGGAGTTGCTAGCTCTCAGGACTACACTCACTCACTTATCAGAATAAGAATCCGTGTCGACTTTGTTCCGTAGCTTCCGCGTAAAGGGAAAGCTCAAAGGAATTTGGAGTGAAATGAAATCCTAGGAGACAGCGAGGTAACTACTGATTGATAGGAAGGACTAGTAAATTGATCGAGTTGACCTCTAGCTAACCTGACAACCACTAAAGCAATGCTTGAGTTGATCCTCGATCTCGACAACTTATCTTGCCAGGGGATCTTCGGGTGAGATCCGTGAGTGTAGCTCTTCCTCACATCTCGCAGGATCGGGACATCAAAGTGAACGACACCCGGCCTTTCAATTCGTTTCAAAAGTCAAAAGTAACAAGTTGCGGCCTAAAGTAACAGTCTGCTCTATCGCGTCTTATGACCTGTGAAAAACATTGAAATTTTACCTTTTCTTTCCAGCACTGAACTTACTACTCAAATCAGTCTATTTTCTTTCCCGTTACCCGAATAGAGTTCTCATTTGATGGGTGACTCAAGCATTGCTTTCAAGTCAACCGACAATAACAAAAAGAAGAAAGGCTCAGGCTATAAAGTCGAGGCTCACACTTGTTTCTCATATCTTCTCAGGCACATCCAGTACAGAACTCAGATTTCTATATATAGAAAACTTTATGTTTGCCGAGAATCGTCTGCTCCTGGGTTTGGGAGTTCTAATTAGAATACGAACTAGCTAATTCGATGGAATGTCGAAGCTAGCAAGGAAGAGTCATTCAAGTCTTTTCTATTGCAGAGAAAGCTAAGCCACAAAGAGCAAGACTATACTGGACAGCAAATCTTGATGAAAATCAAGTGTTGCTTCAATGGGCAAAGCAGAAAATGAAGTGTAAAGGCCGCTAGGGTGGGTCTACGCAACCACCATAAGAAAAGAGGATCCAGAGTTTTGAAGTTATGTTATATAAACTCTGGGAAAATCAAAATCAAAGTAGAGGGACTTCTTTAAGTTCAGTATATCACTGAACTCCTTCTTTCTTTACTTGAGCACTAGTTGGACTACTGGAACTCAACTCAAGCCTAAGACTTGCTGATTCTGGCTGTAGCTGGCCTACAATAAACTTTTACTGGAAAGCGTGAAAACAAACAACATGGTTAAGAGAGTTTTTTCTCTTGCCTTTTTTGATCTGGATAGAATCCTGGCATTTAAGCCGCAAAGCAATAAAGCAATCTTTAGACAATCAACTAGGGATCTCCAATATCCTCTGCCTATGGGAGAAGTGTGCTTATGAATTCAGGTCTAGGATCTTATTTTGTACCTAGATTCCTTTTATTGAAGATCATCCACTGCCACCATCTTCGAGTGGAGCATCTCTGACATCTATAAAAACTCTGAATAGTCTGAAGCCTTGCGTGCATTGCATGTCTCGCTTGATGAGCTGGCAGATTTCTTATAGCCAAGGCCCCATGTAGTAAACTTGCTCGTGGTTCTCAAGGTTAAACTTTAAACTATAGATCTGATCATACTTGAGACTAGCTTGATAATGCTGAGCTTTATATTGATAAGACTGAGCTTTAGAATAGCTTTATAAAAGTCCACCATATACGTTTATTAAACTTCCTAATCCTTAGTTTTTAGCCTTGCACTTTTTCTCGTTTGTGGACAATTTCAAAGTGACTTTTTTCTAATACTAATAAGGGGCATAGGTGTCATCAACATGATATTCTGAGAGGGAGTCTGTCACTCGACTTGGGCTTTCTTCATTTTTTTCTAAGGCTCTGGACCTCCCTCCTTTTCAGCAGCTAGAGTGAACTTCAGCTAGGTGGATAAATTCATATAGGTAATGAAATCATTGCTGGATGGCCGGTGTTGATGATCTTCTCCGATCATTAATCAACTGATGATCTTCTCCGATCATTAATCAATACGATCTCAGCACCATTATCCTTGTGATCGTGATCTTAATCTTTTTTAGTCGAGGTCATTATCCTTTGTGGAGTTTCAATGATCCCAATGATCATATAGTGGCCTTTATCATGATCATTGGTTAGATAATCTTGCAATGATTATATATATATATATATATATGTATATATATATATATATGTATATATATATATAGATAGATAGATAGATAGATAGATACACACACACACCCTTATATGTGTATAATAATATGATTATAAAATGTAAGATTTTATGAAATACATATATAAAATTTAGTAGTAGCCAATACTTACCATGTAAATCTCTTATTTACAAATTTAATCCCTAAATCACGAATAATGATATTTTCCATCCAAATCTTTTATTTTACAAAATTATTTTGTAAATAATATACTACACATGTGTTTATATATACTATTACATATATATAATAGAAATTTAACTAACATGTAGAAAACAGACAAATTATGGCAAACTGTATGCATTTTACATAAATCTTTATCGTTGTCAAGGCCAACATTTAAATCCTTCACTATTAGTACATTCTTGATGATAACCCTACTGCATCCATTGTATCATTATAATAATCACATTCACATTACCTATTGCTGAATTTCTAATTTTATTTCTGTTTTAAGAACTGAAGTATATTTGAATGACTAACAAACAGTCACTTTTTCAAGACTTCAAGTTGATTTAGGTTTGTAAACACGAAGTCTGCCTACCGATTATCTTTTTCTTTATCCTTTGAACTGTATTAAGAATTTTATTGCCTTCTTACACTTTTTCTTTTTTGTGAATCAAGGAAAGGTGTATAAAGGTGTCCTTTCAAGTGGATGGCTTGTTGCAATTAAGCATATTGTCAAGGATGGGCAAGCTGAAACCTTTGTAAGAGAAGTTACGAGCCTTTCTCATATAAGGCACCCAAACCTTGTGATATTGCGAGGATACTGTGAAAAATTACATGAGTGCTTCCTTGTTTATGAGCTGTGTGGAAATGGCAGTCTTTCAGAGTGGCTTTATGGTGCTTTCACTGATTTTCAACATGACTCTGTTTAAGATTGTATCTTGCATTTACTAATACTTCCCATATAATAGGTAAACCAAAAGTACTTTCATGGGTTCAGAGACTTAAGATAGCCGTAGGTAGTGCTCGTGGGCTTAATTTTCTTCACACATATGAAGGTGGATGCATTGTTCACCGTGATATCAAGGTTAGAAGCAATTGTGCACTACTTGCTCAATTGTTGTGGAATATACTGATTCTTAAAAGTTGTGCGTTTTGGGAATGCATATGATATTTTTGAACATGAATTAAGAAACTTCATTATTATGCATTAAAATAGTTTGGAAATATTTTTCAAAGATTTCATTGTTATGCACGTAAATATCCCCAAAGTGTGATAATTTTCGTGCATACTTTAATTCATTTTTATTTAAACCTTAAACTTCTAAAGTTCAGTAGTTCGACAAATCCGACCCCCTAAAACTTAACTTTAGATGATTTTAAAGACTATATTCCATATATAGTAAAAATAGAACTGTAGGTTTGTTCAATATAAAGCTTTTGGCGGCATTCCATGTAAATGTGCAATATTCATTGTTATGCACATAAATTTGTTTTTAATGTCGACCGTTAGATATGCTGTATGCTGCAGCATGAAAGGCACATCCTTTCTGGTCATGATTTATTTTGAATGCTTTTATGTTTATTGGGTTTATAATTTTACCAAAATAAATTGGATGATCATGCTTCAAAACATGAGTGTCGAGCAATGCTTTGAGAAAAAAGGTAAAATTAAGGAAAGATGAATTACAAGAAAATTGCACATGATTCAAACTTTACATGCTTGCAGATTATCCTAGTGCATTGATGTCTGCATGAATTTCACTCTTTTGACTTTTTTTTATACTACAATATATTAGAAACTTGCGCTAGAATTTCATCCTGTCCATCACACAAGAGAACATGCTATTCTTTCTTTTTTATTCTTCTAAAAATTTCTGTCAGATCATTTCTTTCTTAGCAGTATAAAATGCCTCATTGGCCGATGTTCGAGAAACTAAACTTAAGAGTTTCAACTTGTGAGATTATGTCTTAGAATATACTTTCTATTATCATCATCATTGATCATGTGAGCATCTGCAAAATTTTGTAGAGTTGTATTATTCATTTTGAAGCAAAGTGTCAGGCTTGTGCTGCTTCTCACATTAAATATCCACTTGGTGGCCTCCAGTGCCTTTTTTGCTGAATTAATCACATTTGCTTGAAACTCCAACTTCATATGCTATATTGGGCATAGTACACACCATACTTCGTATTAAGCTACTAACTATTGAGGCATTTACTGTTAGAGATATATTTTGACTTTTTGAACCCTTGAAAAAATGGCTTGCCATCAGAGATATTGATTAAAATATTATATATATACGCACACATATATAAACACGTGAGTATACATGCATGCATACTTTAGGGTTTAGGGCTTGTTTGCCTCAATTCGAGCTTTTACCAAAACCAAAAATTGATTAAATCTTCAAATTCTGTCTTTGTGAAATTGTTTTCTTGAAAACAAGTAAATGGGTAATTAAATCTATTGTTAATTTGTTTTTATTTTGTGATTTTAAGAATAATATATTGTTTCTCAAATGTTTAAATTTGGTTTAATTTTTTAAAATCTGCTTTCAAAATTACAACTATTGTTTTGAACCAGAAGATATGCTTTCAAAATTACAACTAGTAATACGGTAATAAAATCTATTGCTCTGACCAGTAGAATTTTGGAAGCATTATTTTCCTGTGTATTGAATGTATTGACAAATACAAGGATTGCTGTGTTTGCATTTTATAAAATGTCAAGGAAGAAGTTGATACTCACTGCGTTGAAAAGGTATCTGTTGAAATGTTTTAATCAATATATATATTTATTTTATTTATCTTCATTGTATATCTGATAAAATAACAACTAGTTGTCATTATTATATGTATTATTTTTGTTTTACTGTGCTTTATATTTGAATTTATTATTACTGCATATGACCAATTGCAGCCAACCAATATACTGCTTGATGACAATTTCGAGGCCAAGCTATCGGACTTTGGCTTATCGAAATTGATGGACCTCGGCATCTCTCAAGTCAGCTCCGAAGTGAGGGGGAACCTTCGGTTATGTCGACCCAGAATACCGGCAAGACCGCCATGTCAATGCTGCAGGAGACGTGTACAGCTTCGGGATGGTTCTGCTTCAGATTATTTCCGGGAAGAGAGTGCTCAATCTGGACATGACGATGCCGGCATCACTGAGCAAAATGGTGAGTTGTAAAAGTTAAGTGCGCATTGGTTCTTATGGCATGGCAGCAACCTTGCGTGTTAGAATGATCTCTTTCTATCTATGCGTGTTTGGTCTATGCCTTAAACATGGTTTTAGACTTGATGCTATATTGACAGGTTCCCAGGGGAGCATCCTGGCTAGGAATCAAACTAATGTTATATTTGTAATTTTCTTTTTATATATGTGTGTGTTGTTTGCTTGAGGGGATTAAAGCATCTGGTTGTTGTATTTCTTTATGCCAACCGTTTCCTCTTTTCTCTTGTGATCTTTCTATCAAAAGTTTTTCATATAAATCTCATCTCTCTTGGCTTTGAATTGTGTGGTGGTTTTTCTTTTTGTTTGCTAGTCGTTACTCTAACAACATAAATTTTGCCTTTTGTAGGCGAAAGCTCTCATAAACGGAGGAAATACTTTGGAGTTTGCAGATCCGAGAATGAACGGAGTATTCTCAACAGAAGCTTTCGACTTGGTTTTTAAACTGGCCAGCTCTTGCACAGCCCACAAGCGGCAGCGGCCGTCGATGGACCAAGTCGTCAAAAGCTAGAGAAGGCTCTGGAAATTTCGGCAAGAAGCATCGATGCATTCTCTGTGAGCTTTATTGCCTGATGTTATACTGTTATTTTGGATAATGAACGAAGAAGTGATCTTTTCTTTCTTTCTGTTTTTTCTACATTAAATTGTGATTAAGCACTTAAATTTTCTGAAAAAACAAGAAAGTTAGAATGATTAGTATTAGCATTACTTGAAATTCCGTCCAGTTCAAAGTTTAATGTTTCTTATAAAGCTGAGAATATACAACACCACAAGCAGATAGTGACTGATTTTAGAGCTGCATGACATGAATGTTTCTGAGAATAATTTATTGTCGTGTAACTAAACTTCTGCTTTAGATCTATGGTTGGCATAAGTTTAGTACTGTGTGATTCCTCAGCCCCTTTACTATGCTTAAAGGCTGTGCTTGCCAACCAATAAGAGATGAATATTTTCTAACACCAATCATTGCATGGCCCATACTCGAGAGAGAAAAAGGTGGAAGAAAAATGAATCAAATTAAGTCACTGCTTCTTGCATTTCTATAACCAGTAAATCCTCCGTACAAGTATAAAAAACCCTGTATTTCATAAGCTACAATTTCTTTGAAAGCAGCAGTAATTTGCAGTTTCTATCATAAAATAGTGAAATAAAATTCTTGGATTTTACTAGGAGGCTTTTACACGCCCAATTCTGAACCATCTCTACACCCTGGGACCACCAACAATAGAATCTTTAGTATTGGGTAGCATGTCCTGCGTGTATCGTCTGCGGCCACACCTTTCCCACAGACATCATCATGTCACTAGAGATTGTACTCTTACAAGCTTATAGGATACAACTATATCACTGAAGTTCCAACATTCTGATCTCTACCTCCTACTATGTAGACCCTTATACTTAAAGGAAGGGTTCGTATCCTAGTAATCACCTTGACTTGTTACTATTATTTTGTTGGAACTTGCTTATGACACCGAACTTGCTTATGACACCAGTTTGTGGGGAAGAAGGGTCATCAGTCTACTATTTCTTGAATTTTTTTTGTCCTCATTTTCATATGCTTATTCTTTGTAATGCACTGCTTGAGCTCAAAGTAAGGCTCAACGACTTGTACCCAAAAGCTACGTAGAAAAACAAGAGGTCACGACCACTGAGTGGGCACAAAATCTCTTTTTATGGAGTCAAAATATTATCAATCTTCATATCTACATTCTCTTTTATTTGGTTTTACCTCTCTTTTTACAAGTCATTTGACTTGGACACCAATGAGAACTTGGATACCGACATTTGGGAGGCATTTTGAGAAAGAAGCAAGTTCTCCCTTTCTCAATAAGATAATACAAGATGCACACCCACATTGAAAGTGCGCTTAAATTGAGTCAGTGAAAGATGTTGTGTCACGATATGACCTCTTTGTTGTTCCAAGGCCTTTGTGAGGTCTTGATGTATGTATGGAGTTGTTGAAGCAGGCCTTTGATAGGTGCAAAACCCGTCGGTTGAGGGTGACGTAGCGGCACAACCTCTCACGTACCTCACCTCGCTGGTTATTATTCCAAAAATTTATTCCTCACCTGTGGTCGCACCAAAGTCGTTGAAAGCTCTTGGGAGAAACTAAGTGAGAATAACGAATGCTGCCTCTGCCATCCCTTCTTAACTCGGCTAAGATGGCGTTCAATTCTTGGGAACACCCTTAGTTCTGTACAATAGTAACACCATAATTGGGAAGGCAAGCTCAAAGGTGTATGCATTTGCAGTCCCTATAGTTTTGGGAGATTTGCTTTACATCTACCTTTGAGGTTTTAAGCCATTTAGCTTCAAGGTCTACTAGAGCACTGGAGATTGCCACTGACCGTGTAGAATATATTAGGACACTCTTCTCCCTCTATAAAGTGAGTGACCCAATGAAATGTAAACTTTTTTCCACAACTCATGGAATTAGCCCAGCATGGATTTATCTCACTATTCCACAAGAGAGGTATGAGGTTTTGTTCAACTTGTTAAGTTCTTCGTAAACTACTTTGTAGCAGCTAGAAGCATTCTCAACACTTAGTATTAAACGACATTAATGAAAAAGACAATTCATCATAAGCATTCATTAATTAAAATTAGGTATGCAGTTTCCCACATTGTGGAGGTAATCGTCATTAAAATGCATTTACTAATTCATAATATATAAAATCTTTTTTTAAGAGAATTATTAATATTTTATGAAAATAAATAAAAATATGTTATTCCAAATGCCTTAAAAGTTATAATCTTTTAGTTCTTCTAAAGTATGCGGCGGCTTTATTAACAAAAATAAATAAAAATTTAATTTAATAATTTAAGTGAGCTCAAATATTTAATTATATATTTATGCTTTCATAAATTTAAACTTAATTAATGTAATTGAATAAAGTTAACTTAAGTTTAGGCTTAAAAAAATTTATATGTAAGGTATGAATTCAATTAATATGAAGATGGTAATTATTATTTTTAATTTTATGAATTACAAAATTAAATTGAGAAATTTCCCATAATTTCCCATGAAACGTCATTTCTTAAAGATACATCTCCTTCAAACTTTTCCGAGCACATGTAGATGGGCCCAAATAAAGTCTCTTTTTGAGAAATACCGTCACTTGACACTCAAAAAAAAAAAATAAAAAAAATAAATATTTTATGTTATATCAATAGATCTAAATAGTATTTCTTTTTTCTCTTTTAGAGAAGAACAACTTAAAAAATAATACGAATTAAAAAACATGATTGTTAAATAAAGTGAACGCTGCATTAAAAAGGGAAACATTGTCATGAAAAGTCATGTTTTCTAGGACAAAAAAACCAATTAAAATTTACCAACCTAATCACTTATTCAACAATCAAATAGCAGGCAGCAGTCCCTCTGTTCCATTCTTCAAAAAGTTGCTACTTTTGAAGCCCATATTACAACCATGCAGGGTTCTTCAAACGAGTAACAACAGCCTTAACCTGAAGGTAGCCCTTGAGGCTATCCAATCCCTTCTCACGGCCGTAACCGCTCAGCTTATACCCTCCAAAAGGGATGGCCGCATCATAAATGTCAAAGGTATTGATCCATATAGTCCCAACTCTCAGAGCCCTCATCAGAGTATTAGCAGTGTCCAAATTATTGGTAAAAAGTCCTGCAGCCAATCCATAATGACTGGCATTTGACCTTTTAATCACCTCATTAATATCCCTGAAACCAACCAAACATTCATTACAAGCTTGGCAACTGTTATAAGAATTCAGTTTGCTGAAGACAAGACTACTAACTTGAACTTCAATATCGATTGAACCGGCCCAAAGATCTCTTCCTTTGCTATCTCCATATCATCCTGGAGAAACAAGGGAAAGTAAGTTGGTCAGAGAGATGCCTTTCACAATCAAAGCTGCATCTTATTCGTGATACATACCTTGACATCAGAAAAAATGGTAGGCTTGATGTAGTATCCCCGATGTCCGAATCTTTCGCCGCCAGAAACAAGGGTTGCCCCACTGTCAACCCCAGACTTTATGAAGTGCAGGATTTTGTTGAATTGCTCCTCATCAACCTGTGTCCAAGTGTTGATCATGATGATAAATCAGCAAACAATAGAACAGGACAGATAATGTGTCAATCATAATGAATAGGACCTGAGGGCCTTGCTCTACACCCTTCTTAAATGGGTCACCCACAACCCGCTTCAAAGCTCTAGCTTTCGATTTCTCTACAAATTCATCATATATGCGCTCGTGAACAAAAGTGCGCGATCCAGCGGCGCAGCATTGTCCCTGCAAGATGCCATGCTCTTAGAGTCCTTCAATTTTTGCATGATATGGTAATCCCAATAGTTTAGTCTTTATAACTATTATTTTCTAGTTCATCATAAAAGAGCAGCTGAGCTGCAAATATTTTAAAATGCGGGCTTAAGAAACAGCAAACCTGATTGAAGAACAAAGCAAAATGAGCAGTCTCAACGGCTTCATCGATATCGACATCATCCATAATTATCATGGGAGATTTACCTCCAAGCTCTAAGGTCACTGATTTAAGGTTGCTTTTTGTAGCCATTTCCTGGACAATCTTGCCAGTTGCAGTTGAGCCAGTAAAGGCAAGCTGAATAAATTACAAAAAAGCATAATCTCGTTAGGCAATAATCATATGCAGCATTTATTCTATTCAAGATGAGGTGTAAAAGCACAACTTTTTTAGAAAACTAATAGATACCAACTCAATATTTCAAAAAACACCCTAACAAACAAATCACACTTTCTTCAATCTTCATTAACTATGCACATAACATGTTGAATATGATAGAAACAATTAATTAACGAGGCTTGGAAGAATCTAACTAAAACTCAACTACAAAGTTAACATTTGTCAAATCGATGGTACAGAAAATTTGCACATATTATAATTACCAAGTGAATTGGGTTAACATCTTTTCATCTATGTTGCGTTTGAAGAGAAATAGAGAAAACAAATGAAGCGATCACATAACTAAGGCAGAGTTTACCACTGTTTGGTAAAAAAACTAACTCTGCCCATGGTTGAACTAAGCTTTTCCTTTCCTAGCTTCAAGAAAATTAGAAAGTTGAGTTACAAGAGAGAATGCTTTATAATGATGCACTAGAGGCAATAGTGTACAGTGATGCACTAGAGGCAATAGTGTACAGTATACTATGTAAAATTACATCAAAATCGCCCCCAAAAAAAAATGAATCAAAGGCTTAATTTGGACAGCTTCATAGTTATTGCATTTTATATAAAGTTGTTCAAAAATTATGAATCAGAAGCTCCCACTAATTTAAAATGGTTCTTAAGTAATTTTATATTATACACAGTACTGCAATAGCTATACTACAACAATGCCAATTCATAACTAAATACAGCAGCTTTGGAGCTGTTTTAGACATAACAGCATTTTTAGAAAGCTACATCAGTTAAAAAATCTTCAATCCTCAACAAACTAGGCATAGAAGTAGCAATAAAAAATTATGATTTAATGGCTAACATAAAAATATAACAATAACCAATTATATAAATGTAAACCTTGAAAGATATATGATGACACAGAGACATTATAAATAGATAATAACCCATTCAAAAGAGTACCTTATCAACATCCATATGACTAGCTAGAGCTGCACCAGCAGTTGGACCATATCCAGATACAACATTAAACACGCCATCAGGAAGGCCAGCCTGAGGTTAAGTAGTGTTTTAAATCAGATATTTACATGTACATACGCATTAATATATTTATAAATACAAGTAATTTAAAAAAAATGATTGCCGTGCATACAAAAAAATTGGGAAAAGGTATATGAATTTTATTTATTGCTCATACGGAAAGAACCAAAAAAAAATATTTTGAATAAATCATATGTGCGGGTAGCATATGTGAATTTACTATTTAGTCATGATCTACCTCTTCCTTTTTTTAAAATAGCAAAAATTCGTTAACTCAACTCAGCTGATCATATTCTCTTTTCAAAGGGCAATACAAATAGCAATCTTTAAATTTGGAACGATAGGAACTTTAGATGATCATTCAGTCACAAGAATTGTACAAGAAAGCAAAATACCAATTGTCACAATACTGCTAAATAAAAGAAGGAAGCCTGATATTCCAACCTCATGTAGTAATTTAGCTACTAGCAATGCCGATAATGGAGTTTGCTCTGCAGTCTTTAGCACAATTGTGTTCCCACATGCAAGTGCTGGCCCGACCTTCCACGCAAGCAGAGAAGAGGAAAATTCCATGGGATTATTTGGCCTGCTACGCCAATTGGCTCATACAATACTTGCACATGATGCAGAGAATCAGCAGGAAACAATCAATCCATGTATTTTATCCACCCAGCCTGCAGATTTCAAATCAGATGGCTACATAAATACAATAACCACCAAGAAAAATGACCAATCTCTCTTATTCAAACACTACCGGCATAATATCTAAACAAGCGTGTAACCAACGGGATCTCAACAAGGGAAGCCTGCTCAAAAGTCTTTCCATTGTCCCAACTCTCCAGTGCAGCTATCTCATCATTGTGCTTCTCGATTAAATCAGCAAATCGATATAATATGCGTGATCTTTCCTACATAAGAATTGAGTTGAAGTAAAATGTGTCATGTAACAAGAATGGCAATGGAAGAAGAAGAGGATGCAATGGATTAAGAGGACTACATATGCTATCATTTTAGGCCATGGACCTTCATCAAACGCCTTACGAGCAGCTGCAACGGCTCTGTCAATGTCTTCTCATCATCTCCTTCAGCAACATGAGCTATAACTTCTTCAGTTCTAGGATCTATGGTTGGGAAAGTCTTTCCTGAAGGACGAGGAGAGTTTGATTAATATTCCCATTAAACAGTGTTTATAAGTAAAAAAAAAGCAACTTAGAAACCTGATGCCGAATCAACAAACTGGCCATTTATGAAAAGCTTTGTGTAGTTGACTTGAACAGGTGGTGCTATGGGCTCCTCCAAACCAGAAGCTGAGGGTGTTTAAGTCTTTGGATCCCATAAGCAATAGCAGGAATTCTCCCTAAAGATCAGATTCAACATGCTATCAAATTCAGTTCTGTATACATTATAGCAGAATGAATAAAACTAACAAGAACACTAAACTCTCACAGAAGATCTTCAATAGTTCATAAATAGCAAGTATGAAACAATGAAAAAATTTTCCATGTAATGGAATGAAGGAATGATTCATATGAGCATGGAAAGATTTCCAGATTATAAGTAAGAGTTCAAATAACAAAAGTTAAAAAGAAATCAGTTAATTGTTATCTCTCCAAGTTTTAACCCTGCCTACCAATATGATCAGTATGAGAACAATCATTTCGTTATAAAGAAAAAAATAAAAAGAAACTCGCTCAAAGTTCAAAGACTTGAAATCCAGACAGAGACATCCTTAGGAGGATCTCGAATAAGATTGAGAATTTAAGAACTCAAACGAAGGGATCTTTGTAATGATCCGAGTTTAGATTAGGTGTTCTGACACAACACTGAGCGTCATTGCAGTACTTAATACTGGATTAACACGCCTTAAACCCCATTATTAAGCACTACTAGAGGCAAAAGACGTAAGATAGAAAATATATATATATTTTTCATACATAGTAACGACCCAACGTCATAACTTCGCAAAATTTGGTCAAATCCCGACTCAAAAATCAAAATCCCGGACAACTTCAAATTAGGGCAAACCGAATTACCATATGTAAGAGCTATGCTAAAAGTTTCATCAAATTTGGAGCTCTGGTTCGATCGTGATTAATTTTTGAAGTTTCAAATTTCAGAAATTAATACAAAATAAAATTATGCTCAGATAAAAAAAAAATTGGATCGAGTGTGTTCGTCTCATCGTAACACACCTCTGTGTCAAATTTTATTTGTTTGGAAGTCAAAACAACAGAAAATTAATTATTTATTTTCCTCTTCTCCTTCCTCTATTTCCCACCCCCAACCCCGACTCCAGAGCGCAGGCTCTGTCGAGCGACAGAGCCTGCCAGACGTGCAGACGGACGCAGACACTTGCCACCCTGGTCAACCACTGGTCGGCGCCAGTCGACGGCCGACCAGTTGGCCGGCCATCCCCCCCTCTCTCTCCTTCCCTCCTCTCTATTTATACCCCCCTTAGCCAACCCTTCCTTCCCCAAACAACAACCATCATCCCTCCCTTAGCAAGCAGCAAGCAACTAGCCACCAGCCAGCCGCCGCCTCCTCTGCTTCGGCCACCCCACTCCGGCCACCCCCTCCGGCCCCCTTTAGCCACATCCGGCCTCCCTCCAGCTCCCGGCAATGCTAACCCTAAGTGAGAGGAGGAAGAAAATGGGGAAAAAAAGAAGAGAAAATTTTACATTTTATTATTATTTTATTTCTTTATTTCTTTATTTTTTCATGTTAATGATAATTATATTATCTCTATTATATCATTTGCATTATTATTATTGTCATTAATTAATAATGAATAACATTAAAAATGTTATATTATGACTGTTATGTTCATTTTGTCAATTTCATTTCAGTTGTTTCTTTCTATTTCTCTTTCATACATTATTACTATCATTATTATCATTAATAGTAATAATAATAATACTATTATAAATATTATTATTATTTTTAGTAACTTAAAATTCTGTCTTCTATCAAGAAGAGAGTGAAAGAAAAACAAACTAGAAAAAAAGAAAGTGAATATTCTTAAAAAAAAATCATACTACTTTGTTTTCATAAATCTCCAAGTATTAATTATAAAGGCTAATTTAAAATATCAAAAACTTATGCGAATTCAATCAATCGTTGCACTTTTGAAACTTAAAGAAAAAGGTACCCAGTATATATACATGTATTACTTTTTGCACTTTACTGCTGCTTAGTTTCTCTTTGAACCAAATTCATATTGATGCTTAGTTGGTTGTTCGAAACCAACATCCTTTATAGCATGATTGGTTACTAGAAAAAAAATCAGTAGCGTACATTATTGGTTACTAGAAAAATGACATTAATAACGTACGTGATTGATTACTGGAAAATGACATCAGTAACGTAAGTGGTTAATTATTGAAAAAAAAACATCAGTAGCATACATTTTGTGATAATACTTTTTGTAGAAAATTTATTATCCCGTTTGCATTATTGCCTATTTTTCCTACATTTTTATCACACTCTTTTTCCGCTAATCGCATCTCTGTTATTATAAAATGTAATATTTTACTATTTACTGCGATACTTAGAGTATTCTCTAATTACTACTGGGAATTCCAATCTCGGTATTGTTTTCTTTACAATACCAAGTCAGGTACTTCTGGGAGAATTCAAAAGAGAACATTAATTCATAAATTTTCAAATTGCTGATGGATCTACAGTGCTACTTTTTTTTTATTGTTTCAGTTTATCTTTTTTTTAAAAAGATAAACATTGTACGAGATATACGTTGGCTAATTTGTAATATAAAATTTTGATGAATGAGAAATATCATTTGGTCTTTCTATGTGTTTCACTTCTCTTTTAAATTGCTCAATAGGATTTTATGGTTTTGAATACCTAATGTCGTTGAACCGGCATCGGGCCTTCACACATAGTGACATATATTACAAAACATTCATCTAGAAAAATAAAAGAAAAAAAAAATATCTATCCCAAATTTTAATAAATAAAATATCCAATATACTAAACATTACAACATTACAATAAGTAAACCACACTCATCCTCACATGACAAAAATAAATATAAAAACTAGTAAAATCTTCAGGCCTGCTCCTAATCCTCTAGCTCCACTCCGGGTTCACCCTAGCTCAACTCCAGGCTGCTGATCTACCATATTTGAGTTTTAATACGATATAGCACAACCAATACAAAATAAATATGTGATTAGACTTACATAAGTTTAAAAGCATTTTAGGATTTTCTATATAATTTTAATTGGAGGATATCACATTTAGAAAGCAATAGTAAATGTGCACAATGCATTTATAAAGGAAATACTAGGAATAAAAGAAACTGACAAAATAAGTAAATATTAGTAGATGTACTAATACACACAGTGTTTCCCTGCAAGAGACTGGTCAAGCAACACTAATATACAAGTATGAGTTGCATAAGAAAATTATAACAACCTAAAGGCAAAGTAAAGAAGTTATAAAGTAAAGTTGAACTACAATAAATACATGTAAATTGTAAACTATAAATGTATTTTAAGCTTTGTTACGCGGGCTATATAGAACAATGAGGAGTTAGGTACGTCTACCCAACTGTATATCAGGATCTCCTGTATAACCACACATCCCCCCTCAAGGACATGTGTGATCTCCTGATCACTCTATAACCAGCCATGGCTCAATAATGTTTGTACAGACTAATCTACCTTGAGTGAAACTCTTTCTCAATTTAATGCTATGCATATGAGTTATGATCAAATGATTGGGTTTACAAAATATGCAATATTCGTTTGTTGTAGTTATCTACCTTAATAATTGGGTCAATTGAATCCCCAATTGACTAAAGGCAAAAGCCTTGGTCAATTGTGGCAAAATATACACATAAATAATATCAAATTATAGTTTTGAAATAAGATTTTATAGAGATTAAATAATCTTTTATAACTACCCATCCTAACCAATAGTTGTATTTCTCAAATTTCCTAATTGAATACTATTCCAACATTAGGAAGTAAAATCTATCTTAAGAAAACTAATTGAAAATCTAAGATTCATTCTACCTCAATCAAGAACTTTTAGAATTTTTGATCTCACAGGCAATTCATCTACTGAAGAGTAAGTCTTAAGCTATTTCTCTCAAAATCTAAAAGTCTACTCAAAAGGTTCCCCAATGGTTTGAGCTAATTTGAATCCAATTATTCATTTGCTCACACCTACAATCACTAAGGCTGGCTCCCTTTAATTAATAATCTAATAAGGAGTCAAATCATAAACCCTTGCACAGGTTCTAGATCTAAATTCATTTATAACCTACATTATAAGGTCCTAATCTCCTATTGGCTGGTCTATTCCATCAACCAATCAAGACTCAGTTCAATTCAAATCCTTACTCCATCCTCTCACTTAATATAGCCATCTTACTCAAATGGAAAGACTAGCATTTACTAGATTGTCCTAAGTGTCCTCTACTAAGCTTACCTAATGATCAGTCAATGTAAGGAATGGTTCAAGCTATTTTCTCCTAGGGTTCTAAGGTCCTATTAAGCTAAATCATGACTTAAGGTTCAAAGTCAACATAAGGCTAAGCTCCTATAAACTAAATTTCTCTTTTAGCATCAAATCAATTTTAAACCAATGTATCTGCCTTCCCTATGGTATATGAGTAAAATGATAGTATGTGGGATTAAATTGGAGCTAAATTGACCTAATTAGGCACTAACCTAATTTAATTATAGTTTAAAAAGTCATTAGTGAAAATATCATTCAAACTGAAAAACTAATATCACCAAAAAATTCATTACATTATCTTGATCACTTTGAGATATAATATTGACATATGTGGATCATTAATTAAAAAATTATTAACCATTTAAAAATTGGATTAAATTAAATTAAATTAGCTAACCTAAATTTTTCATACGCACACATGACACTTCGGCTTGCGGCCACTGCACGCATGCGTTCGGCACGCGTGCGCTAGCCTGAAGACAGTGCCGCGCAGGTCGGGGTCTACCCGTCTGGCACTATTCACCTTCCCTGTCAAGAAAACCGCAATCTGAAAACTAGGGCATCCAAATACTCTCCCTCCAGTCGACTACAACCGATGATTTAAGTGTCAAAATGCTCCTAACGATGAGGCTATTTCACTGCATATAAAACCCCATGTGGAAACACTCTCTTGGCTCAAACCTTACCAATCCTAATTCACCCCTAGGGTTTACTGTGGAGGGAAAATACTCCCTCCACAAGCTTCCCCACGGCTCGAGTGACATCCTTGTACGCTCACAGCGCTGAGGCCGATCCAATAGACCCATAAGTGGGCCTGGGCGCTCGTGAATGACCGGGACACCCCTCGATCCGGGCACTGTACAACACTGTACAAGCCCAATGTGAAAGGGATGTCAATAGGCTAAGATACACCCTAAAGTCCACAGCAGTCGATATAATTAGCACATAAATAGATAAACGAAACTCAACAACCAGCGAGATCGAGTAGTAGCTGGTAGGAAGAAAGGGAATGCCGGATCCATCAAGCCATTCCATTCATACAGGACAGCTCAAGCTTCAACTATCACCTGCCATCGCACGCGTTTCTCCAAACATACGCAAGGAGGAGGCCCGTCTAGGTCTTGACGCGGTGAGGGGATGGCTCCGGCAACGATTCGAAGCGCTGCGTGGCTTCGACTGTCAGACTCAGAGATGACGATCCAGATCCCATCCTGATTGTTTGTTTCTTCGTTTCTTATCCAACGGCTCTGATTAGATCTGCAGGACCACGGGACGACCCAGATCGCCAGATCTGGCTGTCCCGTGTTTGCGCTTGGGACGACAGATCACCCGTCGTCCGCCGTCCAACAGTAAACCAACGGCTATTTTTTAAAATAAATTATATTTTATTAATTAATTACAAATAATACAAATAAATACAATACATTAATAAAACGATCTCTAAAATTATCAAAATTTCACCCTTAACTAATTTGGGTGCAATGAACTAAAAAATAAGGTTGGATTTTCAATGGAGGTCTAAATAATTATCTCATTTTTCTAATCAATTAAATTGATCAAAATATTTCATCTCAATCAATAGTTTCCAAACTTCAGCAAAACTTTAGGATTTCATCTTAAGACTATATTAAAATAAATGAAGAAGTTCTTAAGCTAATCTGATGATTAAAAACTCAAGTAACAACTATTGGTTGTTACATCTTTAGCAACAAGTATGTTTCAGTTCAAGTAGATTTTAATAAATTCTGTAAGCTGAATTTACTAAATATTAGTTGACTTATATCCTGATTAATAAAGCACTTTGCTAATCCATACAACTTGTTTCGCTGTCAATAGATTTAAGATTTGAGGAATTAAGAACTCACGCAGTATAAGCAATAAATTTAGGACCAAATAAGTAATATCAAAGTTTGCTTACAAGCCTAGGTTCTACAAATAGCAATTGTTGTTTAGAAATTTAAAGTAAAAACTAAAAGAGAACTGTTTGATAAAAAGTAGAGATTTATTCCATTTAAATACACAAACATCCGCAGATAGATTTAAACTCTAATCTCCAAAAAATTTGTGAAGTGAGAAAGGAATTCAAAACGACTGAAACTGATGCGAGAAAACATTGAAGAACCAGATTTCTAAGAAGCTTAAGCAGATAGTTTGGAAAAAACATCGGCACATCCTAAGAGCTAACTCTTTTTATCCATAAATCTATAAAACTGGTAAGAAATAAAATAACATAAGAAATTCAAGAGAAAAAAAAGGAAAAAAGAAGTGATGGGAACCTCTAAGGTGAGAAGAACAAAGTGAGGCAGAAAGATCGTGAGAAAATAGAAGATGCAATCCTCCTTGCAGCAGCAGCCATGATCTGAAAAAATCTTCAGCTCCTGCACCGTTTGAGGAATTGCTGTCGCCTCCATGCTCCTCATTTTATAGTACCTTTGGTTCTGAAAAATTCATTTAGTTTGAACTTCGCTAAATTTAGATGAATTTGCCAATATTAGATTATTATATACATATTAAAATCAGAATAATATGATAATTATATGTATATATATAATTAGTACAATTCAATTTTTATGTATTAAGAAAATAATATATAAAAAAATTTTGTAGATCACTAATTATCTCTCTTTTTTAACAATTTTATCAAATTTTTTGTTGATCAATATTAATTTTACAGAAATAATATTACATTACTATATATAATTACGTAATTGATATAATATTTTTTTCTGAGGTTTATATTTGATTATATATTTATTTATTTATTTATAATTTTATAATTAAAATGATTTATCTTAAAAAGATCATTTTTTTTTTATGCTTTTTTTTCTTACTGTATAAATTAAAAATATTATGATATCACAAAAAAAATATGGAGTATTAATAGAATTTTTTTTTTAATTTTTGTATATAGATTTCACAAAATAATGTATTAACCGATAATCTGCTTACTCATTCATTGATATATATATTTTAAATATAATAATTTCCTAATTTAATTTGAAATTCAAAAGTCAAAACTCGAAAAATATTTTAGTTGGACTTAAATTTTTTTTGATTACTCTATACAAGAGGGGGGGCAGTAATATATTATTTTTGAAAAAATTTCTTCTTGAAAATAAAATCCTAAATAATATATTATCCTTGAATAATCTTTTATATTATCATGAAATTTAATTGTTAAGTCGTTAACATCTCTTAAATTTTCTTACAGGCACTTGGAATATAAGACTGTATAAGATGAATTTTAATAGTCTTTCTATGCGGCTCCTACATAAAACAGGTTTTTTTTTTTTCTTAATTATTGTTAGGAACAGTAACAAAAAACTATTCCATTAAACTTAAGAAATCAGTATATAGAAGAAAGTCATATAGAAATAAGAATTAATTGAGAAATTTGAACACAATCAATTTGGTTACGGTGTAGTTTGTTTATGATCAGATTATTATTTTATGTTTGAAATGAAGTAATCTGTAAGTGCGATGTTTTCAGTAAAATTAGAGTTAAGATTATCCTAAAAAAACTTTAATTTTTCTTAAGTGCAACTTAGTGGGTGTTGGCAATGATGGAAGAGAAGAAGATGTTCTTGAGTTTCTTGAAGATGGTTGAGAGCTTTTTGAAAAAGTTAGAAGAGGGGTGGGTTGTTGGCAAAAAAAGGAAGGGATAAGAGTTTCAGGGGCTGGGTTAGGTTCTTGGGGATGGAGGATTGGGTGGAGTTTGCTTTACAGTGCGAGTGGATCTAATGGGTGCTGTATAGAAAATAAAGAAAACAAAAACAACAAAAAAGAGAGAAATATATTGCTTAGGAGAGAGCAGCATGTATACATAATAAGGTACGGTTACATATTTTACGATTTTATCTTAATAGGTCCTGAGCAGAAAAGGGAGAAGTAACTTAGCTCCATGAGTAATCATCGGCTCCAAGGAAGATAAAGCATTAAAGCAACGATCATCACTTATAGAACATATTGTATCAACAATAACAGTCAAACAGCTTAACCTCAAAAACTCTTCTTCAAGTATGAGACAAAGCAACATAGTGAGAAAATATATATGAGACAAAGCAAACCCATAAACTTGTAAGAGAACCTGTATTCCAAAAGGAAGCATCTAATAAAGAAATTCAAGTGTCAACATCAGACTATCATATATATAGCACATAGAAGAGAGAAGATAATAAGGTAAGCCTCAAAGGCATCAGCCTCATCCCAGTGAACGGAACCAATAACAACAGTACCATTAAATGAAACCTGATCTGTTGTCATTTAAGAGTTGCTAAAAGGAGTAGAGAACCAGCATGAACATGCAGCATCGAGCATCACTAAACCAACCATGAGGAAAACAACAAGTATATGACATTGTCTAAGAAAGACAGAACTAATAGCATCAAGGTCATTAAATGAAGTCTAAACCATTGTGATTTAAAGCTGCTGAAGAGGAGCAGCAAACTAATACAACAAAACAGCACCTACCCCAAAAAATAGAAAATTGAACATCGCAAAGCCAACACAGGTTTGGCTCCTGGCTCAAAGATAGCCATACAGTTGCTAGCCGCAATACTTATTCTGATCAAGGAGCATCTAAATAGCAAATGGATTCAATGATCAAGTCAGCCGACTGTCCAGCATCGAGTCAATCTTATCATTGTTGATCATATCCAAATCCTTTTATTTAGCGTCACAGGCAACCTCAGGTTGGAATACAATCGGCTTTTTTGAGAGTAATATGGCAATTGCCAATTTTTTGTAAATTTCAAAGTTCCTTTCCAACCAAATATTAAAGAGAGTTTGAAATATGTTCTCTATTTTATTACTAATAGAATCATAAATCTCTAGCAATTAAAGTAAGTTGACGGCATAAGTGTATTTCTAGCAGCCAAAGCTCCTCTCGCAAGAGATTAAATGTGTAGCTGCAATTGAAAAAAAAACAATTAATAGATCCAACCACATCACCACAAATGTGCTATCACTATATAATTCTTCTTTCTTAAGAACGTCTAAATTTTTTAGGCTACCATGTAAGCTTTTCCAGATAAAACAATAGTATTTGAGTTTGAAGCCTTCAAATCCAATCAGTCTAGACCAGCTTATCATAGGGTCACCCCCTATGATATATTTTGTTGCTTGGGCCAAGGCATTTTGACAAGAAGAGCAGCAACTCGTCTCCAAAATGGATGATTATCATCAGCATTGGATTGAGAAATTTCTATAAAGTAAGCGGAGCAGTGGAGCTCTGCTTAATGAGCCACATTTTCTTTTGGACAGAGAATCCATCAAAGAGGAATATAGAACATCAGCATGTAATTGTATTAGTTATAGACATTGGAATATTAACAACACATGTCTAATAAGCGATGAGACTTTAAACTGGTGATTTGATTAATTGAAGACCATCTCCAAAGAAAGGAATTTTTTTACCAACCGCTGAGCCATATATATATATATATTTGATGTATCTAAGGAGTAACTGTAACATGTTGTTGTTAAAATGTATGCTCAACTGTACGAAAAATGACTGTAAAATTGTTCAATTGATCTGTAATTTTAAATATCTAAATGTTTTTAGTTGCTTTGTTACGCACTAGTGGAACAATGAGGAGCCATACACATGTCCATCTAATGTGTTGAATCCATGAATAACAATCCACTCCACCACATAGGATGTGGGTGGTCTTCTTATTTCTCTATATAACAGCTTACCTTGACCCTGTATTATATGTAGACCTGTAGACCAACCTAACATCTGAATGTTCAAGTGAATGCATGTTTAGTAGTGAAGCAACAATATAGCAAACAAGACAGTTAAATGTAAAACTGATATCCTTCTTTCTATTATATTATTCTATATATTTTTTATTTAATTTTCTAATTGTACTAATGTATTGTTCTATTTCTGGATCTCTAAGACACACTTGAAGGTGTCTTACTAAAAATAATCTGAAGATGCTTAATGTATCTTATCTATTTATAAAAATTTCTTTTTAAAGTATTATGATCTTCTAAATATGATTGAAAGTAAATTGAAAGTTTATATAGATTTGACTGAAATTTAGTTATTTACTTCATTTTATATTTTCCTTAAGTATAAGATATCTGATCTTAGATGTACTCTAACTTGGATCATATTCAAGATGAATGTTCAAGTATTAAACTTTATGTGATTTTGGCTTAAGTTGAGTCTCATTAGACTATCTGGGACTTTATACTAAAGTTTAATCCTTCACTAGGATTAATCATCACTAGTTTGAATTAGCTAGAATAATTACATTTTAGTAATGAACTATATCAAAAAGGACATTTTCTAGAACTAAATTGCATTACTTAAGTGTTACAATCAACTGGAACATTTTTTTATAGTTTCTTTAAATTAAGCTTGTATCTTAAAATATACTCAAATCTAGATAATAGAACTTACTCATACTTTAAATCTTAGCACCTACTTAGATCTTAGATCTTTTATTGAGATGAGTATTGCTACATGGCTCCCAAATATCTCCCAAAATATATTGATGACTAGAATTTAGGGAGTTAAGTGAAATAAAAAAAATTTATTAAATCCATTTTTGATTGTGGGGCCCATAAAAATATATTTTTTAAACCATAAATCCTAATCATCCATACTTTTTGGGAGATATTTGGGAGCTAAGTAACATTTTTCTATTGAGATTAACTCATATTACGTATGTAACAACCCATGGTTGTCATTTGAGTTTTAATCATTATTTTATCTTAAGAACCTCTCCATTTATCTTAAAATAGTCTTAAGACAAAATCCTGAAAATTTGGTGAAGTTTGGAAGTTATTTGAGTGAGATAAATATTTTGATCAATTTAATTAATTGAAAATATGAGATAATTATTTAGACCTTCAAAAATCTAACTTTATTTTTAAGTTTCTCACACCCAAATTAACTAAGAGTGAAATTTTAAGAATTTTTAGAGATCATTTGGCTAGTATTTTTTATTTATTTAAAGTAGCTAAGTTTAATTAATTAATTGAATTATAGTTATTTAAATCAAATAGATGTTGGATTTCAAACAACAAAAGATCAGCCATCCACTAATCCTTGCAATTAATCAAACAGATGGCACGATTCGTGGACATCCGATAATCGTGGGTCAGGATTAACCCTGGATCGTCATTCTCGAGCTGTTCCACGGGAAACGCCACGACGAGTGGGACAAGTCTCCATAACTCACCGCTAAGCCTCCTCAAAGTTTGATCAGTCATCTTCATTGCCTTGTTTTGACTAGCTTCTGGGGCTCAAGAGACGGAATAGTGCAAAATTATGGTTCAACGTGGTAGTGATCGACGGATGGTAAGTACCCCAATTACCATACCCATTTACCTTGCAATCTATATAATTGTGTTTCATATGACTATTGCTATCCATGAGCCATTGAGTATCATCATCAATTGGACTAGATGAGTCTAATTGAAGGGTGATCACCTCGCATCTGTGCAGAAATGTGAAATGCTTGAGATTCCATTGGACCCCAACTTGTAAAGCAGTCCCCAATATATGTGTTCTTTGGGTCGAACTGTGGAGAGAGCATTCTCCCTCCACAGTAAACCTTAAGGGGTCGAGAAATTCAAATTGTAATAGAGGGATTATGTTAGTCTCGCATAAGGTTCTTAGGGTCGTTTGGAAGGTCTCGATAAGAGCTTCATTTTGATGTGTGGCATGTGATCTGAGGAGTACTAGACGTGGAGTATTGTGATGCCCTAACTGCCATGCTGTGATTTTTCTATCGGGAAGATGTATAGTGTCGGGAAAGTCGACCCTAGCCCGCACGACACTATTTTCAGGGGCCGCACACGTAGAAGGTGTTAAAGGCATGATTTTTTCGTCGGGAAGATGTATAGTGGCTGGTAATAGTAGCTTCAGTGCGGCTCATGAATTAAATTGTTTCTGCCTTAAAGGTGTTAAAGGCTCCTTTCAAATTTGAATAGTGATGATTAAGATTGTTCCCATTATTAAAGCCTTGTTGACTTGATGAATCCCCATTATGATTTTCATTATTATTGTTGTTACTCCAAGATAAATTTGGATGTTTTTTCCACCCAAGGTTGTAAGTATTGGAGTAAGGGTTATTCATGTTGTCATCATTTCTTAAGTAGTTAACTTATTTGGTATTCAATTGCATGAAAGGATTATTTAAGTTGTAGTTTTCACTAGCGTACCTTCCCCCGCACAACTCACATTGAGTTTCTTGAACAACAATAACATTCATCTTCTCAATTCGTTTGTTTAAGGCATGGATTTCATTTTGCAGAGCCGTTATTTAATTTGATTCATTCATTTTAATTGATTCCTTTTTAAGCTGTTCAGAAGGCCATTGGTACACATTATTTGTCATTTCTTCTAAGAGGTCGTAAGCCTCTTCTTGGATTTTGTTGCTTATTGAGCCTCCGACAGTCGCATCAATGAGAGTCCTTGTTGGAGCATTCAAACCATTGTAAAAAGTTTGAACTTGCAT
Source organism: Gastrodia elata (assembly GCA_016760335.1). Taxonomy (NCBI): domain Eukaryota; kingdom Viridiplantae; phylum Streptophyta; class Magnoliopsida; order Asparagales; family Orchidaceae; genus Gastrodia; species Gastrodia elata. The sequence goes on along the minus strand of CM028672.1, from coordinate 24,016,135 downwards.
CCATAAAGGAAACCCATGATGTGGACATCGTCTTAAGCACTCCTTAAAATGATCCCACCCATCATACAGTGTCTCCCTTTCCAACTGGTTAAAGTTAGTTATCTCAATTCTCAAGCTAGCAGTTTTCGTCGGAGAGAAATATTTGGCAAAGAATTTCTTAGCAAGATCATCCCAAATACGGATCGAGTCTGTAATAATCCTAGTTGTTACCCTAGCCAAATTTGAATTAATTAGGCAAATTCAAGCTTTGATTTTGATTCCATTAGACTTAATGGGCCATTTAAACCTAATCCTAGAAGTTTGGAATTAATCGGAGCTAAAATGAGAAATTTGGTATTTTTGGCATTTTAAGCCCTAGAAAATACCTAAATTAAATTAATCTCTAAATCAAAATCTAATTTCATTTTTGAATTCCTCACCCCCAAATTAGCTAAGAGTGAATTTTTGTGAATTTTTGGAGCTCATTTAGTCCTAAATTGGATTTATAAATTTAATAAGAATTAATGTAATTATTAAATTAAATTATATTAATTAATTTAATTATTTAATTAAAATTTAAGGTTAGGATTTGCTGTCAGGACCGCGGCAGATCCGCTGCGGGGGTCCCGACAGCGGCGCATAGCTATGGACCCGTAGGATGCCTAGCGCGCATCTTAGCGCTCTCAATCCAACAGCTCACATACCGCGCGCCTCGATCGCATCCTACTCGCCCGATCGGCATCTAGCATCCAACGCACGAGATCTTCTCCACGGTTTCGTTAATCAGGAGCCACATCAGACAGTCTATCACCAACGGCTTCGTGGATCAGACGGCGAAGGCGAACCCCACCACTGTGGATCTTCATTCTCACGAGGATTCGGCCCGACAGAGGAGAATTTCATCATACTAAGCCACATAACCCTGTCTGCCACTCCCCTCGCCAGGTCACCAAGACCGTTATGACCTTCCGAGAATGGCCGAGCCTAGTAGGACGACCCAGGAGGCCTGGACCCTCCCAATTTCAGGAAATGGTGAGGATCCTGGGGGCCGAGCCAAGCTCCCTTCCCGAGCCCTGGTCTCTATTCCTAGGACTCCATGACGCCTATAAATACCCTCGGGACTTCACAGTGAGTCCCTTTGCTCACTGTGAATCCCCAATTGCCTAGTTGAAGGCCTGCTGGAGCTCCCTTCACCTCGGCGATTTCTCGGCGTTTCTAGAGCTTATGACTGCTGATAGAGGACCTGTCTGTGTTCAGACCCCCTGTGAACCTTCGTATGTCATTCAGGAAGCTCGAAGGCATTTCAATTCCCTTGGCCGAGCCTGCGACCTTGACTTCAGGTACAGCCTTCTGCCATTGAATTCAATGGATTCAATTCTCCATTTTGTCTCTGAATGAGCCCCTAGATGTCGCCTAACTAGCCATAGCCACTTAGGGAACCATTTGTGATTATCGCCTGGGGCTAAGCTAGCTCGAATCGATCGTATCGATCGATTGAGCTAGCAGCGAGCCATGGTTGAGTCCGAGTAAGGACCCAGCGATCGGCTGCACCCCAGGTTATGGAACCATGGGGGTTCGACTCGTCTCACCTCCTGAAGGTTTAGGTATTGAGCCCCAATCAGTTATTACCTTCTGTGAGGAGAATTATCTCCTCACAACAAACCCTAATCGACTGAAAATTTGGTGCCTCGGTCGAGTAGCACCCCATCGATTGGGTGCATCCCTTTAACAACCCGAGTTATTACTTTAGTCAATTATGACTAATCTTAGTTTTAAAACTAATCTTAAGTGCTAATTAGGTCATTTGGAGTCAACTACCAAGATCCAGTCCAAACCAGAGGTCAAACGGATTAAATCTTTATTTTAAAAATTTCAGGAACCTCGGAAATTGACCTATTTAAATTGACCTCCGATCGGAAAACGGACACCACCATTGCGTTCCTTGACCCCAAATTAGCTTGGGGTGAAGTTTTCGTATCAATCGAAAGTTGTCAAATTTCGACGAATATTTTAATAATAAAAATACCACGGAAATCGAGGTATCAAAATACTCGTCGGATCAAAAATATGACCGCGTCATTGAATTCCTTGACCCCAAATTAGCTTGGGGTGAAGTTTTCGTGTCAATCGGAAGTCGTCGAAATTTCGACGAATATTTTAATAATAAAAATATCACGGAAATCGAGGTATCAAAATACTCGTCAGATCAAAAATCTGACTGTGCCATTGAATTCCTTGACCCCAAATTAGTTAGGAAAAACATGTTCAAAATTTATTTTCTGAAAATGTTAAAAAAAATAATAATAATAATTAATTAATTAATTAATTATTAATTAATTAATTAACGGCGTCGTACGACGCCGTTAACTCCAGTTAACGGTGCCGTCAGATCGGACGGATCCATTCGGACCGTTCGATCGCGCGCGGATCCCACGGCCCTCGGCCGCAATCCGCGTCACGCGGTCTGGAGCGATCCAGACCGTCCGCGATCGCACAGATCCGACGGTCCGTAGGCGTCTTCCTCGCCCTCCCGCCCGCGTGACACGCGGCGGCCCGTCGCGTTTTTTTGGCCAATCCGGCCGCATCTAGACCTCGGCGAGGTTGCCGTCCGGTCTATATGACCTCGCCCTACCCCTAGGCTCCGAGTTTACACCGATCGGAGCCCGGATCGAGCCGAAATCAAGCCCCGAAGTCAGCCCTTATTTTCCGCCGATTACCTTCGCCGTCTCGACCTTCAGGTACCCCGATCTCCCTCGTTTACCGTTCGATCATTGCAAAAATTGTAGGATAGGAAGATCAACATGTCCTCTTCACATCCACCGTTCCGATCGGGCTAAAACCCACCCGATCGGGCGCACCAGGTCCCCGAAGCGGGCTGGGTTCGGTCTGCCGAACCCCCGGAAGGCGAAGCGTTGCGCTTCCAAGCCGGGCCGGGTCGACCCGAGCCCGACCTGTCCGGGTCGGGTCCGCGTCAGCGCGGGTGGGGCCCACCCGGCCACGTGGCAGCCGTTGGCATTGCCACGTGTCAGGTGGGCCCACTGTCCAGTCACCCGAGCTGAGTCAGCACCTCGTGGGACTCACAGTGCCACGTGGCAGCCTCTAGCAGTGCCACGTGGTAGCCTCTAGCAGTGCCACGTGTCGTGGGCCCACTGTCCAGTCACCCGAGCTGAGTCAGCAGCCTGTGGGGTCCACTGTGCCACGTGGCAGCCTCTGAAGGTACCACGTGTCAGTGGAGCCCACTGTTGATTAATTAGAAATTAATTAAGTTACTGTTAGTTACTATTTAGCCCTAATTAATTACTGTTAGTGGTTAATTAAAGTAGGATTAGTACTAATTACTTTTGAATAGTAATCATAATTAAATAATTATAATTAGAAATTAATTAAGGATTAATTGACTGTTAATTTAATCCTAAACAGTAATTAGGATAATTAATTATTTTTGAACACTAAAACCTAAATTAATTAAATTTAATTTAATATTAACAGATAATTAAGACTAATTAAAAAGTAATTAGCACTAATTACTTTGCTACAGTAAATTAATATAATTAATTTAAAAATCAGAAATTTTATATAAAAACTTTAGGAATGAACAGTAAATTAATACAATTTGAATAAATGAATTGTAAAATAATTCAAATTGTATTTTTGAATAGTAACTCTTAAAAGTTTAATAACTTTTTATATGATAATCCAAACATAGCCAATATATGTCTTAAAATACTCAAAAAAATATTTAGGATCAAATGGCATAATGTAAAATTTCGTTTCGGGGTACGCATAACGAGGTAGCATTTTAGAGCCTCTTTAAGACCCCATAACTTTTTACCCGATTATCGAAACATAATCAATATGGGTCTTAAAATGCTCAGAAAAGCGGCCTCATTACCGTGGTAGTATTAGTTTTCCCATTTGGACATCAGCACAAAAAGTCAACTCTAGAATTTATAGTTGACTTTAGTAAAAAATGACCAAAATGCCCTTGGACTTCAAATGGCCATAACTTGGTCAATTTAACTCCAAATCCAAAAATTCAAGAAGCTACCTAGTTTAGAATTTCAATGTCATCATTTTCACAGAATAATATTTTGGATTTGAATCCTAAAATTTAGGGAAATGACCAAAATACCCCTAGCCTTATTTTAGCCATAACTCGGTCGTTTCTCGTCCAAATTGGACGTACTTACTGTCTATCTTCAAATTAGACAGTAAGGAATTAGTTGGAGAAGAGAAAACTCAGTTTATACTCCTAAATCAAAAGTTGACTTTTTGACCCTTAAAGTAGGGGCAAAATAGTCATTTTACCTTAAAATTGGAGATTACTCAACTTTAGCCCTTAATTAAAATCTTAGAATACTAGAATTAATAATGTAATCATATTAGTACCATATAAGTAAATAAAACAAGTCATTAAATTGAATTTCAATAATTTTTCCTAAGTCTTAAGCACCCTACCTTAAGGACATTTCCTGAGATTAGGACTAGATCCTAGGTTAGAGTTCATTCATTGGGTAAATTGGGTTACCCTATGGGTGAAACCTTAGTTTTGGTAGTTTCTATATATTATTTTGTCTTACAACCTGTTCTGATTAGTTTATCTTTTAACTTTAGATTTAAGATAGGAGATTCATCCTATTAAGTTTGATTATTTAATAGGATCTGCCTTAACGAGTAGATTACTTATAGTATAAAACCTAGAACTTAGGTCTTATCCAGTTTGGATTATGTGATTAAACCTAAAATCTCATAGTGTTTAATCCATAATCTATAGGTGTAGAAGATCTTGATCAAATCTTAGTTAGAACGTCTAAATTCACAAAAATTAGGACGTATGATTTATTTGTTTAATTCGTAGTCGTCTATCTGATTGAACTAGATTAGAACCTGATCAGTTCCAATCCTTTTTAACTTATAAGGATGAATTTCTGAGTTACACTCAATAATAAGAAAATGGTGATCCTGAACTTGTGTAACTTGGAATAGTTAACTGGTTAAGTAGAAAACAAATGATATCACCATGTGTAGTCGAGTCTCTTGCTTACTTGTTATTTGTTGCTACGCATACCTTGTAATTTTGTGCCTTATATTTTCTTTGAATATATCATATAAGACATTTGATGCATAAATAAAATGTTATGAAATTATGGAGACTCCTTAGATTCCTTATGAAAATATTAAAGTAAATAAGTGAAATAATAATGGATTGATGTGATTGAGCTGCCTCTCAGTGTTCTTTTGATCATACCGAATGTTGCCTTAGCCGTATCGTGCTAGGAGTTGCCCTAGCCGTACGGTGCTAGGATATTTCGGTATGATAGTTGATGACCTAACCGTATCGAGCTAGGAGTAGCCCTAGTCGTATCGTGTTAGGGTCATATATGTGACTGTTGTTGGATTAGTCGTATCGAGCTAGGAGTAGCCCTAGCCGTATCGTGCTAAGATCTTCAGTTTCTTTTGGCGAGCTAGTGTAGCTCTTTTCTGTATGGCAGTTGATGTATTATAGTTTTATATGCAGTTGTGGTTGTTTCAGTATATTCTTTTTCAGTCAGTTATTTCCTTGTACTGCTTTATATATATTTAGGATGTTAGAATCTTGCTGCTATATGTATATATCACTGCTAAGTTATTCATTTTTAATTGGCATATTATTTTTATTGATCACCAGCATGTTTAGGATGCAGAGTTTTTCTTCCAGCGTTTATTCAGTTATATTTACACTTATATGCTTTTCCTTGATTACTTGTTATGCGAGGCATATTTCAACCTCTTTTCTTTACCTTGTTTATACTATAGAGCATAGTCTATAGTTTGTCTTTTTACTTGTGTTGCTTACTGCTCCTGTATTTACACATCATGCTTAGAAGTAAATGGTAAAATGGTGATATTACATAACCTTATTAAAAATTCAACTTAAAATGTACTTAGATAATTGTCTAACCAAATTTTCTCTTTTTTTGGCTCGGCCCTACATTGTGAAACCGACAATGTCAGGCTTAGAGCAGTTTGAGGAGCCTGCACCCGAGGAGGAGCCTTACTTAGAGGAGGCGCAGCAGTTGGGGCCAGAAGATATCTAGTCATTTATTGCCTGTGAGGATGAGTGTATTTTGAACATTTATTTTGTGAAACTTTAATTAATGTAATAATATAGATACCTGTGACTGTGTGTTCAGACTTCACTATGCTACTTTTCTGAGTTATATTTCCCTTCTTATATACATTATGATGCTTGGATGTCATTTATTTATCGCTTTCGTACTCTGTATTTTTACTTATATAGTGACTGCTTGATTGATTATGAGTTAACCTTTCTCTAATTAGGTGGATTGTGGAGTTTATCCTAATTCAATGCTAAGTGAGGGGTTAACCAGAGTGACACTCCACCCTTAATCTAAACCTATTGAGGGTTAAGGGTGAGGGTCGCCACAATCCCTTATGGGGTTTCTTAGTCCAATCGATGCGTCTCGACTCCAGGAACGTGTATGCATCGAGTTGAGCCGCCGTCGCCGTCGGGATGCCGAAAATTTCTGCGCTGAAATTCGTCTGGAACGGACCCGTCGAGAGGTAGGAGACGAAGTCCGGGTCGGGCCGACCCCGACCCTTGCCTTTTTGATTTCGGGCTGCAGCTATTGATGAATTATAAAGCGATATTTTCCATGGTTATAAATTTAATAAATCGAATTCTATAGTTTTAATTTAAATAAAAATACAAATTAAATTAATTGAATAACTTTAGTTATACTAATCCAAATGGTATAATCCAATATACCATTTGAATCAGAAAAATACAAAGAACCTAAATATAAAATAAAATCACTGATCCAATGGTTGGATTTAAAATAATTGCTTAAACCTTTTATGTTTTTATTTAAATCATAATAAATTTAATTAATGACCAAACTAATTGATTAAGGGCTCTGATTGCTCAGTAAACCCTAAAGAACAATTTCAGACCCTTAAAACTAATTTTGGATATTAAAATTTTTTAATCACTCCTTAATCACCCAAATTAGAGATTAATAAATAAAACCCTAATTAAGGCTCTGATTTTGGCAAGAGTAGTTCTTAATGCTATCTTAAGCATAGTGGAACCTCTGGGTAAGATCGGATTGCCCTAAGAATGCCTAAATTCATTAATCACCTTAATGGACTTAAAAGAGTGATTAGTGCTAATTAACTTAATTAAGTTGTTAAAACCTAAGATAAGTGTGTTTCCCACTTCATTAATCAATATGAAATTGTGAAATACCAAAATCTCATTTGTAATTGTTTATTAATATTTAAATAATTTTGACCTCAGATTAAAAATCTGACTTCATCATTACGTTCACCACCCCCAAATTAGCTATGGGTGAAGTTTTAAACGCATTTGGAAGTCGTTAATTTTTAGATGAATATTTTAATATTATTTAAATACCTGAAAACTAGAGTAATTAAATACTCATCGGATCGAAAATTCGAGTGCACCATTGTGTTCAGAAGCCCTCAATTAGCTAGAAATGATATTTTTTTAAAAAATTTGGAAAATATTTATTAAGATTAAGTTTAAATAATTAAATTGATAAAATAAATAATTATGTAATTAATTATTAATTAAGTGCGCCGTTCACTTAAAGTCTAACGCCATTCGTGGCTTGCGTTAAGAGTGACCGTAAAGATCGGACGGTCACTCCATCATCTTCTTCCTCTGTTTTCCGCGTGGCAAGCGAGGAGCGCACGCGGCACGCAGAAACTCTTCCGCGCGTCATGAACCGCCTACGAAATCGCTCGAGACATCAATATAGCTTCATGTTCTTCAGCTCTAAGAAAGAAGGATCGAATTCCTGAAGACAAGTGCCGAAGACATTACTTCATTTTCGCAGACCTTCTTTCTCTAAATTGAACCTCTCATGTACTAAATCTCTTCTCCATTTTATCCAATTAAATTCCATTATGCAAATTGCTGATGATTGTAATACAAATTCTATGATTGAATTAATATATGCAAACTGAATTAGATTAAATCAAAAATTTTGTTCTATCCTAAATTGATCGAGGCAACTTCTATTTGCGATCGCCGATACATTCGATAATTGTTGTGAATGCTGTGAGTCGAATAGGGATAGGTCGATTTGAATAAGTGGAGAGAATCTATTGCGCTTTGATATCCTTAGTATTGCGCTAACCTGTGAGATTTAGGGCTCATAGTTTCCTGACGCTAGAGATGAACTAAGAAGGAGATTCGGATCTTGATCGCAAGCCCGGAGCGTAAGCTTTCGACCAAGCTTTGATTCTAGCCTTGGAATTTCCTCGCACGCTGAAAGTTTTGATGCCCTAGCATCATCTCCCGCAGCTGAGAAGACGAAGGCCTGTCTTCGTCGCAAGTCGGGGAGATCGCGATCCGTAAACTGCGAAAATGAGTAAATGGTGGGACCCGCACGCCGTTTAAATATATATATAATTTGTTTTAAATAAATAACTTATATATAATTAGTATTAGATTAATAAACAAAAATCTTAAATATATATATTTAACAGAAAATGAAAATATTTAATAATTAAATAAATATAAATAATCGTAACAGAAAGTTTTAAATAATATAATAAAATAATATTTAATAATTATATATTTAATAAAACAGATATTAAAATATAAATATCAAATCAGATGATATAAAATATAAACAAAAAAATATTAAAATAAAAATAGAAATCTAAATTCTTATAATAATTAAACAAATAATAAAATACAGTAATTAATATATAAATAAATAATAGATAAATAAAAATAGATAAAATAAATAATTAAACATAATAATAATAATAATAATACAGAAATTAATATATACATATATAAATAGATAAATAGATAAACAAATAGAAAATTAATAATTAATATTAAATTATAATAAGATATTAACTATTCAGAGAATATAAAATTGTATTAGATTGTAAATAAATAAAAATCAGAAAATAAATATTTCTGAATTAAATAATGATAAATACTTTTAATTAAATAAAATCCTAAAAACTTTATAAATCCATAACTCTTAAAATACTTAACCAAATTATACAATTTAATATACCAAATTAACCAAAAAAATATAAGGAATATTATGGTGCTAACCAAATTTTAGTAGGAGCAACATTTTATATAATTACAATTTAGGGCATTTGAATATTTACAAAATATCACAAAACTTCCAATAGTTATAACTTTACAAATACTAATCCAAACTTATTGAATATGGGTCTTAAAATACTCAAAAAAACCTAAAGAATATTTTAGAAGTATTAATTTTACTGTTTGGACTAAAATTTGACTTATCATAATTAGGACCTAATCCTAATTAAACCTTTAATCTAGAACTTCAAATAGCCATAAGATAGTCAATTTAGCTCCAAATTAGGTGATCCAAATATCTATTTAGATCAGAAAATCCTAAATTTCAGTAAACTGCAAAAAAATATTTATGATCCAATAGTTAGATCTCCTAATTAAACATAATCACTCTAAAAACTCGATTAATGAATATTAGCGATTATAATAATCCAAATTAAGTGATTTTAATTTTAAATAACTCATAAAGTAAATTAGAACCTAAATGTATAATTAATTTAATAATTTTGTGACCAAATTCAACAATCACTCACTAATCACATTTAACCCTAATTATTAATCCTCAAAATTAGAATAGCCATAATTTAACCAATTCATATCAGAATTTAATAATTTTGGACTCTATAGAAACCTTAGGATATAATCTTCAATAAATTAACATAAATTTTGTATTTTTATTAAGGGTAAAACTACTAAAATGCCCTTATAAGGTCAAATTCCCAATTTGACCTTATAAGACATAAATAATTATAAAACTTAATAAAAAAATAAAATAATTCTAATAAAACAAAATAGTCATTTTATAATCATAATAATACAAATCATAATAAAAATATTAAATTGATAAATTTCATTATTTTGGCAGATCCAAGAAATTAAATTTGGTTGATTTTATCAAAACAAGTCAGGTACGCAAATTTACTTATAAGTCTTATTTCAGTATTCTTATTTGAGCCATTTTCCATTTGAATATTATTTGCATTGCTTACCGCATTTTAATCTGCAAAAGATTTATATCAAATAGCATGTAACAAAAAAAATGAAACACAGTATATATATTTTATGGTGTTTGTCTTTGGAGGGTGGAACGCAACACTGGAATCTGTACAGATTGGGCCAGCTAGCAGCCCCTGGGAGTTATATGGAGGGATCTAGCCTCTTGTAGGAAGTAGGCAAATCCAGAGGAAAGACACACCACCGGTTATTATTTTGAGTAAGCTACCGACAGGTGGCGAGATAAGCTTCCTACAGGTTATGCATATGGGTTTACCCATTTGGGCTCAGGAGTCTACGGACTTGACTTATTATTACAAATGCTTTTGATAGAATTTATTTCATATATGTTGATTTTCATAGCTATTTTGCAGGGCAAAAATTGCGTTTGGAAATTGCTTACTTTATTTGCAATCTTTCTATTATTTTCATATGTGATTCATACCATATTATAGAATGCTAGATTTATTCTTATAAGAATAATTTGCGTACTCCTACCTGACTGGTAATCTGAATTTTTTAGGTTTTGATAATTAAAAAGAACTTAGAAGATCTGCCAAATTAAAAGAAGAAAAAATTAAAAGAAGAAGAAGTAGAAGAATGTAGATATTTTATTTCTAAATTTGAAAAATTCAAATTATTGTAACTTTTCATATATGTTTTGGCTCTATATAAAAGGACTGTGGATTATATTATTTTATTTTATTATGTCCTTTTTGAATTATAAAAGTTTATATATTTTCAATTGAGATGAATTGTTCTTTAAAGACTCTCGAACTTCGATCCCCGATCGCCACAGAAACACATTAAAATAGAGTAGATTTAATTTAGATAACTAAACCATAAAATTCCAATATTAGTCTTATGAGGGGTATTTTGATCATTTTGGCCAAGAGGTGTCAAGTACCCCTTAAACCTTGGAAAATTTAGGAAATTATCCTTATTTAGATTATTAATATTCTTTGAACTCTCAAGCTAATAATGTTAATAATATACATATTAAATTAAGAAATCTTCATTTAGTCTTAACTAAAATATTAGACCTTAAGTGATCCCAAGGAAGTCACTTAGCCCTAATAATTGAATCTAATAATTTTAGATGTTAAATTCAAGTTTAATAAGCTCAACTAAGTTAGCTTATGAGCTTAAATTCTAAAAAGAAATACATTTAAGAAATCCTAAATTAGAAAATTAGTTAAGTCTAAAGTGATCAAATCTTAGATACTAGACTTTAGATCTTCTACTTGAATTAAACTATCCCCATTTGGACTTCTTTAAATAATTCATTATTTAATCTTTTGAAGCCTTCCATGTGGGTATAGGATAATTCAACCTATAAGATAATAAAGTTATCTTAGAGGTTGAATATATATCTTAGATTCTCAAGTTTTTAATTGATTATTTTATCTTATAATCAGCAAAATAACTTTTCACTAAGTTCTTAGCTCTTGGATCTTTCAGCTTATAGGATTCCTTACCTTTAATATGAATATTGAGTGTGAACCCTAGATCCTGGTCAGGATACCACCTTGGGTTTAGGATTTGAACACCAAAGTGGGGTTTAAGTCCAAAATCCTTAAATCTTGATTTACTTAATCAAGTTTTGGGTAAGGAAGTAAAATATCAATAAATTAGGTCATTGATTTATTTACTTAAATCTTATAGTCATCACATGATTTTGGATAGGAACTTGTTAAGTTATAATATTAACTTTAAGGACGTAAATCTGAGATTCTACTCGATAGCTGGATATTATAGATCCTAAACTTGTACCTTCTCAGAGTAGTTAGATTGGGTAATTAGATAACAACAGATATCACATAAGTCTAGATTGAGTCTCTTGCTTACTTTGACTAGATTTGCTTTATACACCTTGGACATTGAGCCTTATTCCTTGAGCATAATAGGAGAACTTAGGATATGGATGATACATCCTAAGTTAGTAATTGAATTACAATATCATTCAGTTCTTGCCTTATTTGCAGTTGGTAGAATATGTCCTAGCATAGTCTGCCTCTTCAGTAATAGTATTATGTAGAAATTGACCCAGGCCTAGAGGATTGGGATGGCCTATTGGCTGGGTATTGATTGATATTTCAGTATTGGGAGCCCTGGATGGCCTATTGGCTGGTATGGCAGTACTATGTCTTAGATTTATTGCTATTTTAGCTGGATTGTTCAGTATTGTTTTCTATTTTACTTTGCCATATGCTTCAGTGGTCTTACTTTCAGTTCTTGCTCATTTTGCCACATGTCTCAGTGGCTTTGTATTATATTATGTGCCTTGCTTTTGCCACATGTCTCAGTGGCTCTTTTCTTTTCTTTTGTATCAATTAGCATGTTGTATATATACTCTTATGACTTACTTATGTATATTGACATGTTTAGGATGCTAGAATTGTATGTTTATTTCAGCATTTATGTTCTTTATATACTCAGCAAGTGTTAACACGATTATAAGCATATTAGGTTCCGAATTTGTATTATAGTTGTTATTTCTTATAGCTTTAGCATCACCTTGTTTATTTGGTATTATATGTTACTTTTCATACTAGTTGTTGGCTATAAATGGATAGTTTATAGTTACCCGTTTCTTTTATAGCTTGTCGTACCCATTACTGCTTGCGTGTTTATATAATTTAAATGTGATATCTCTAAAATGATCTGTCCATTAAAAAAGCCTAAAATGTACTTAAACAATTATCTAATTGTAACCTTTTTATTTTGTTGGCTGGGGCCCTAGCATTTGTGATACTGATAAATATCAGATTCATACTTGTTCATGGGCAGTGTTGCAGGAGAGGAGCAGGTTCAGGAGAAGGATCACACTGCTGCTGCTTTGATAGATTTTGCATTCCTATTTTCAGTGAGATTGAGAGGATTTTGTATTTTCTTTTAAAATTCAGTTTGTAATAATTAATTCTGGATGTATTTCATTTCTGTATTATAATGAGTTACTATATTGTCTTCTTTTCTTTTCTACTATATTGTACTGCTGCTTAATGAGTTACTAATATCCATCATTTTATATGACCTAATTTGATCATTTAATTTCCAAATTAAATGATTAAATAGTCCATTTCACTCACAAAAATATGAGGAACAATAATATAAAATCAAATTTACCATTTAAACCATAATTTTCTTAATTAATTTTAAACCATAATTAGGAATCATAAAAACCCTAATTTTCTAAAGTTGTCCAAAATTGACATACTTAGTGTCATTTTCTCCTTATAATATAAGGATTTTCATATTATATAATTTATTTCCATTGGATAACAATTAGTGATTTTAGGCTATTGACTCTTAATTATGTATTATTGTGATAATTCTAATTTCTTAGATAACATATTTTAAGTATTATAAAATCCTAGGATATATAATATGTCACATTTATTATCTCCCTTATCAAATTAGATTACATTTATATGAGCTTAGTTCTCAATTTTCTATCTATACGAATTAATTACCAAGTGCTTAATTCAACTTTCAACCCTAAGGTAGAAATCCTATGATTGATTTGCAATTTGAATTATAGTTGATCCCTAGATCTATTTAGTTATATCCATTAAGAGTAATTAACATTAATGCCTTTGTAATTATAGATTACTAAATCAACTAGATCTAGCTATTATTGATTAGATTAGAATTTAGTTCATCCATCTTAATCCCTAAAGCCTTCTCTTGATTATTTTAAGATCTAGTAATAGGAATCCCAAACTTACTTAGATTAGTTTAGGAATCCTATTGAATTTCTTAAACATCAACTATTAGAATACTTAGAACTTGTAGTTTTTAAGTCCTATCAATTACTTATCTTAAACCTTTCAATTGTTTATAATTTAGCTAGATTAATATTTGATTGATTAGATCCTTCAAACTATAACTTAGCTAGTGAACTCTAGTAAAGTTTAGTGAATTTACATTAACTTTATAATTTCTTAAGTTAGATATTTTCTTTATCTTAATCTTTTCTTACTAGATACTTAAATTTTGATTTAATTATATAATTGAATCTTATAGTTTAGGATATGAATAAGAACTAATTTCGAATTGTACTAATTATACTTATAAATTATTTTGTCATATCATATTAATTGAATTGAATCTACTACTTTCAAAATCCCAACTACTACTATACTTACAATTAACTTGAGATCAATATCTCAAAGTTAATTGGGAGCTCACTTAGCTTAAATCATTAAGTAGATCATTAAAATTAGATAACTTTGGATATCACTTAGTTGCAATTATTGAATTTTCCTTAAATGCTTGCTTAACTTTGAGCCTTATTCATTGAATCATTCATATAAGATATTTTGCATCAATAAAATTTTCATATTAAAATTACTAGGGATTTATATTGGTGGATCAGTCTAGGGCAGGCTAAACATGGAGTAATAAAGAGACATCACATTCTTAGAGGGTGAATGTGAGTGTTTTAGGATTTGACCCCACTTTTCTTTAGTTGTTAAACAGACGTGTTTAACTCCTCTCTTCATTCTGAATATGCCCACAGAATGAGTACAGATTAAAATAACTTCAATTAATAAACATATGAGATCTTCTTCAATCTTATAGATTGTTAAGACTCATCATAGCTTTTAGATATATTACTTTCCATAGTTCTATATTATGTGAATCTTAGATTAATAGTCTAAGATTTTTTTTCAATTTCCTTACTATGCATTTTCTATGATTTAGAATTGTACTTTATTTATTTACAGTTTACTTAGATTACAGTGAATATTGTAAAATTATATTTAAATACTTCATTATTTCTTTTCCTTACTTAGTATAGTTCATTTGAACATATACATGATTTACTTTATTTATTTTCATATGCACATTAGTTTATTTCTAGCATATTTAGAATGCTTTTACCCTTATTTTATTTGCAGGCTAGGATATACATTTAAGTGAGTATTCTAACTCACTATTTTTCTTACTTATTTTTCCTCACTTGTATGCTTACTGTATTGCACCAATGCTTGTGCTTATTTTGTAATTAGTAAGTGATATCTAATTCTAATAATAATATGCTTAGCCAATCTTAAAATGTACTTAGACTGTTTAGTCTAACCATATTTTCTATTTTCTTGGCTTTGTATTATCACATTTAAATGCCAAAATGTGATAGATCAAGTGCATTTGGAGGCTAGTGGAGCTGGACCAAGGGCTAAAAATTAACTGCTTTCGCTTATCATATACTAAAATTTTATTGCTTAATATAAATTTCAAGTAAGCTTTTAATTTCTTTCTTTCCTTTAAGTTTACTATTGGTTTATAATTATATTATTTATTTTACTTTTACTACACTTATGTTGGAGCTTAGTTTATATTTAAATATTTGTGATGAATGAATGGATGAATATATAGAATGGATGATTGTATTGAATGGATGGATGGTTACAAATGTATATAAATGATTATTAACTAAGTCATTAGTTTTATAGATACTTAGAATGTTAATTAGAATTAGTTGTATGTTCAATTATTTATATAATTGGAAACTAATTTCTTATCTAAGCATTAATCTTTTCATATCTACATGTGAGTATTAAATATTATGATGAAGTAAACCTTAGGGTAGACAATTGTTACATATGTGATTTTCTCCTTTTAAACTTTTAGAATTATAAATGAGTAATCCTATGTAATGGATTGAACTCTATTTTAAAATTGTAAATGAGCAATCCTATGTGTAATGAATTAAACTCTATTTTAAAATTAGAAATGAGCAATTATATGTAATGGATTGAACTCTATACTAGAATTAGAACTAAATAATTCTATGTAATAAATTGATTACATGTTAGTTTAGGTTGTCTTTCTTTCAAATTATAACTTCCATTGGAATGGAAGTCTTGTATGTCTACTTTGCAGGTATTTCCTTAACCATCTACAAAGGAAACTCTGCCGAAATTTCTAAGAATTTTAGGACTTAGAATAATTTGGCAAAAATGTAGACTTAAAACTCACATGTCAAATACTTATTAAATATCTAGAATTTCATATCTAAGATTGCAAGTATTCATTTTAGTTGTTTTAAATCACATTCTCATGTCTTCTTACATATATCACATGCTTAATTATATTTCATCCTCACTTATAAATTTATGTATTGCATCTTCATTTATAAACTACTTAATACCATTCATAATTTTCCTTCCATCTTAACTTAAGACTCTCTTCTAAATCCTTGGCCAAACACAATATTTAATGATTTGGATTAGTTTCCTTTTAATCCAGTATTATGTATTATGATGACGTATCAATGTTGAGTTAAGTGATTCTCAATATTGGGGTCGTCACACTTCTACTCATACAAGATAAAAATCAAGCTATCAAGAATAAATATAGCAATAGCGTTCAATAATTCAGCAAACAAAAATAAATGAAACAAAAATATAGAGTGTGCCTCAGCATCTGGCGTTCGGCCAGAAGCCCCTACAGAGCGCTGTAGCGCCCAGAATTGCCCGAATTGGTCTAGAACCGGCTGAAATGGTCAAAAGTTCACTGTTTTTAAATTTTAAGGACCCTAAGATCCTAGTGGGGCCAAATTATATCAAATTTGAACATAGTTTTAGTAAAATTAAGCACTGTATAAAAGTGTATGTGAGTTTTAAATATGGAAAAGATTGAGTTTTGTCCCTGTGATGACCCATGTTAGGTTGGTAAGAACCAAACTAACATCGGATGCATCTTTCCGCAGGATCATATTGGCAGTTAGATAAAATAGTAGTTAACGAACATTTAAGTCATTCAAATAAAAGAAACGCATTCATTCAATTTAAAATAAAAACAATATTCAGAATTTATTACATGAAATTCAATATACATCAAACTATTAATCCTGGAAGGGGCAGTTATTTTCCAGCGCTACGCCTCTAGATTATATCAACCATCTCCAACTGTATTTGATCTGGCATTATAAAAATAATGCCTTAGTGCACATTCTAAATATAAAGGATATTAAAAATATACTTAAAGCATAGTAGAAGGTAAAGAAAAAAATGAGATAACATTTGCAGGTAAATATAGTGTGTTTCAAATGAAAGATAATCAGATCACCTGCAACAATAAATGTTTTGAACATGCCAAATGTCAAAAGAAAAAGCAATAATTGCGTAAAAATCTATGTTTATGTTTATGTTTATGTCTATGATATCATGAAGCAATAATAGCAGTTCTGTTGGACAAAGCCAGAACCATGAGGCTGGGTTCATATGCATTTAAGCATAAACCTTCACTTGGACCCACTTAAGGATCTCAGATGGCAACGTGCATTTAAGCAACCTTCACATGTGCCTCCCTCAAAGGCTCCAGATGGCACCCTTATAGCTCCCGAGGACTAGCCCCGTCCCTAACCTAATCATGCTCCATTTCGGAACCCTTCTTGCAATATTCACAAGACACATAAACATCATTCAATTTCTCTTACCTCATTAGTAGTAAGAATAACGTATTAAATACAAAATATGTTCAAAGTGATGCATAAGCAACAAATGAAAGTAAAAGCATATAAAATATTATCCAGTGTACCTTTCGTGTTTTGACTTATCAAAAGATCTACTCGTAAACTTGATATCTCTACAAAAGTTAAATTTGGAATTCTATTAAACTTTGAAAGTGATGTTGTATTTCAATAGATCTTATTTACTCGATATACTACCTATATCCTTTCCAAACTCTTAATTTAAATCTTATAATTTAAAAGGTATGCTACCATAGTTCCTCTTAAGAATCCTAAAATTTACTTTAGAAGTTTTAAAACATTATTAAGATTATGTCAAATTTTTCAATTATTATTAATTACAAATCGTATTTAACTCACCCAAATCTCGTTATTAAGATAGTAGCACATGAATATTTTTCAAACATAGAATATTATAAGTAAAAATCCTAAGCTAATACTTCAATTAATCGGAATATAATTTGTTTAACTACAAACCTAGTGAATTCAAAAAAAAATTCAGAATTAATCCCAATTAAAAAGAACTGCTCAATTATATCAAATTTGTAAATTCATAAAGTCTTTATTATTATTGTTATTGTTAATATATATATTTATTTACATTTATAAATATATGTAAATATATATACATATACATGTATAAATATATTTACATACATACATATATATATATAGTTATGTATATATATATATATATATATTTATATATGAACACATACATTTCTTTCTTACCTTAGCCGAGCGGACAAACGCACAGGCGATCGCGGAATCGACGCGATACACAGGGGAGTCGGCGCTGGAAGAGGTCGAGCCGAGTGGAACCAGCGAGCAAGGGATCAGCGCAGATAGGGAGGCCAAGTGGAAGGGATCGAGCGCAAGGGGGTCGCCGTGCCGGGTCGAGTGATCGGTCGAGCGCAGGAAGAAGTCGGCGTACGAGCGGAAGGAATCGAGCGGCTCTGGCTACTAGACGTCGGCTCAGGTACGCTTCTTACGAAAGAGGGGGAGAGGCGAGTGGGGCTGTGAGGAGTCGAGGGTCTCCTTGTTGTTTAAGTAGGGCGTGCGTACGTAACGCACATCCGCCCCTTGCGGACTGAGTTACCGACGTTTTTCTTAAATTCTATCGGTTTCAATTGATTCCGATTTAAAGAGGTAAATTATGCTTAATTAGATTGAGTATAGCCTTAATTTCTATTTTTGCATTTTGAAAAACTTCCTGAAAAGTTATTTAGCGGGAGATTTTAACGGTAACTAAAATTGCGGTAGATTTAGCGAATCGGGAATTTTAATGTTGTTTTATTAATGACCTAGAGTCATTACAGTCCCCTTCAAGAAAATAGAATCCTAATGTTAAAATGACCATAATTTGACCACCTATACTCCAAATTAAGAAATTTAAGATGTTAACTAGGCTAGAAATTCAGTGCCAACAACAAGTTAAAATAAAATTTGGGTTTTGACCACTAAAAACCATAGGTTGACCAAAATACTCCTAACTTTAATTAGATCATAACTTGGCCAAATATGATCCAAATTGAGTCTACTCCTAGTTAAAGTACTCAGTAGGATATTGGAAAGCTATAGCCATTGAGTTTGCTAAAATTTGATCTCAAATAAAAAAGTTAGGTTTTTGACCCCTCTTAACCCTAGAAATAATACATTTACCTTTGAACTTAGAACACTCATAACTAATCCAATAGGTCTCAAAATTTAGTGTTCTTAGACTCTATAGAATCCTTGGATAATGAGCAATAATAAACTACATAAATTTTTAGATTATATCAAAAGAAAGTTACTAAATCACCCCTTGGGTCAAATTCTTTAGTTTGGACCCATAGGACTTAATGCTTGTCCAAATTTGATGTACATAATATCTATATTCATGTTAGATAGTAAGAAATTATTTGGCAGTAAAAAATCTAATTTGAAGCCTTAAATCAAAAAGTAGATTTTTAGACCCTTAAGTAGGGGCAAAATAGTCATTTTGTCCAAAATTTAGGTTAAGTGCCCTTAACCTCCAAAATATCATTTAAATCATTAGAATCAGTTATAAAACTGATCTAGAATCAAATTAGACTCTTAAACTGATAAATTAAGTGAATTGTTAAAAATTCAATTTAAAATTTGTAAAACTCCTAAGTAAA
Source organism: Gastrodia elata (assembly GCA_016760335.1). Lineage (NCBI taxonomy): Eukaryota > Viridiplantae > Streptophyta > Magnoliopsida > Asparagales > Orchidaceae > Gastrodia > Gastrodia elata. Next base: position 23,996,442 of record CM028672.1, on the reverse strand, counting down.
ATTTATTATATCTCAATTTAGTTAAAACTCATCTTTAAATGAGGAAAAAAAAGCAAATAAAGGTAAATTATAATAAATTCCATCAACTTTTAAAATCCCTTAAGTTCGTTATTAGAACCTTCTTAGGATTTACACTTCACCTTAGGATTTTTTCCTTAAGATTAGGAATAGATGCTATGTTAGATTTCATTTATTGAATAAGTGAGTTAATCAATGAATAAAACTTTAGTTTTATTAGTTTCTAGATTTTCATACTTTAATTCTGATTATTTATTTTTTAAATTTAGATTAAAATTAGGAGAATCATTCTATTAAGCTTGATTGTGCTTAATATAATTTACCTTGATTATTAGTTCACATTTAGACTCAAACCTTAGTTCTTAAGACTTACCATTTGGATTATATGATTAACTCAAATCTTGTGATATTTAATTTATAATTCTTAGCTTAGTAGATCTTAATCAGATCTTAGTTTAGAATGTATAAATTCATTAATTAAGGCGTAATGATTTCTTATTTACCTTATAGTCATTACTGATTGAATTAAATTAGAACCTGATAAGTCTAAATTGCTTTTAACTTATAAAGCAGTGCTTCCAAGTTACAGTCGATAGTAGGAATTGGAGATTCTGAACTTATGTAATTTGGAATAGTTAGAATAGTTTAATAGATAACACCGATATCACATTGTATAGTAGAGTCCCTTACTCATTATTATTTTACTTGTGCTTTCGCATTTCTTGTATTTTTTTTGCCCTATTCCTTGAATTTGTCATACAAGATAATGTTGCTGCATGAAATGAAAACATAGAATATTAGGATAATATTTGCATTTGGTTCAGTTACTTGTTGATCTGGCGCATTTTACTCTACTGAACAGGTGTAAGGAGAAATAAGGAATGCTTGGCATTACTCATTGATGAGTGTTGTGCTAAGTTTATAACTCGTATAGTCTTGCAGACGTGCTTGACTCCTCAGCTACTTCTAAGAATATTTTGTCTCCTTAGCCTCCGCATTGATGCTAAGAATCTTTTTGATATCAGCATGCTAGATTAGCCCTATTCTGATATGGCAGTACGTATATATATGTTCACTATTTACTATTTACTATTTATTATTTCCTATTTACTATCATACTTGACTTTAGTCTACCTTACTTTACTTGTATATTATAGGATGATAGCCTCTATTACTTACTTATATGTACCACTGTTGGATTCATTTTTTTTAAATCAGCATATGTTATATAATCATCAGTATGCTTAGGATTAGATTTTTCTTTCAGTACTTTTACTTACTGCATTATACATATATGCCTATCCTTAGTTTAGTTGAGGTGTACCTTTTTGCCTCAAAGCTTGTTTAATTATAAATGCTGTATTTATAACTTATCCATTTTCTTTGTATACTTGTTGCACCCATGCGCTTTGCTTATTTTTATAGTCTAAATAAAATGGTGACATCATAAAACATGAATTATTAACAGCCTAAAATATACTTAGATAATATTTTTAACTAGATTTTTCTTTTCTTTGGCTGGGGCCCTATCATTGTGAAACAAATAATGATAGATTCTGAGTTATTTGAGGGAGTCGAGCCTTCTGAAGATTATATTCAAGAAGAGGAGTGTGTTGCTGTTGTAGATCCTTAGCTTAGCTCCCTTTTATTTGTGAGGATGAGAACTTTATCTTTTTCATTTAAACTTAATTAATGTTGTAATAATACAGATACCATTTGACTGTATTTTTCTTATTGTACTATTTATTTTGAGTTATATGCTGTATTTTCTCTATTTATTATGGTAAATTGGATGAATGTTTACCTTACCTTGCTACCACACTCTAATTATGTATTTGCTTAGTGACTGATTAACATAACATGTATGCATTAACTGATCTCTCCCTTACTAGTGGAATATGATTTACACCTAATCCAATATTAAGTAAGGGGTTTGCTAAAGTGACACACCACCCTTTAGCTTAATCTTGTAGATTAATGGGTGGGGCGCCACAATAAGGATTTCAATTGTCATCTTTGAGGGAGGCCTAGTTGAATGTATGATATTGATCATAATTCATAGAACCCCATCTCATGGTACTGAAAATTTCCCTCCAAAATGGTTTGGTTTACTTTCCCACAATATAATGGACATGTGCACTGCAATCAATAAGTTTTTTTTGGCAAAAGTGACATGTTTATAACAAGTATGCTTTACGAAATAGCCAAAAAGCTTATGACAGACAATATTTTTATTACACAAGAGAACATATCCCTCTTTGTGCTAAACACCGTGATTCTCCACAATTTTATTATTGCCTTTATTTATTGTTAAAAGTTTAGTTTTGCTTATTGTTAAACAATTTGTAAATTTTGATGTCTTTCAGTACTTAGTCTCATGGATAACTGATATTTAAATATCTGCACTTTTTGAAAACGTGCCTAAATCAGAATCTCATTGAAATATTATAATGAGCCATTGAGCCAGAGGACGCTCCTGATACTTTCGCATTTATGTTTTCCGATGTTAGCATTCTTTTATCATAAAAGTTATGATTTATTAAATAAATGTAATTGAACATTCTGTAATAATGAATGACTATGCATGGATGAACGTTACCTTCTTTCATGTATGGCTTTGAAAAATATGATGTGCTATCTCATTTAAGAATCCAGTATGATCCTGCAGTTAGAGGTTTACTCATGATATTAGTTTAGCTCACGATAATCACATCAGATACCCACACTAATAAATCATTATAGGAAAATACAAGTGCTACTTTTGAGGAGCTGAATATTAAAACCTTACATAAGTATCATAAATCCTCTTTTTTGATATTAATGCTATACTTTTTGATGAGGTAATCACATGTGAAAATGAAGAGCATAGGTTTTTTGTGAGATGGAAATATAAGCCACTTTCAAAAGATACTTGGTTGACTTATGAGGAGCTGTAGAAGCTTGAGCATGATCTTCTGGATGACTATGTGAATTTTAACTTTGTGGAGCCGAGTTCTCATGGAAGGGGAGAATTTGATGCAGTATAGAAGCCTACACGAGAGCATGTGGTGACAAGGGTACTCAAGGAGATTGAAGGAGGTTATCAGTTCATGAGGGGATACATTTATGGATCCGTCATATTTATATATTTTTAATTACTTATGTTTTCTTTTATATATTTTTTTAGCATTTGTATTCTTATGATGCTTTATTTTGTATGTTGAGAATGTAAGAAATCATTTGGGAAAATATAACGGGACCTTAATATCATTTATATCACCATTTGGTAGAATTAGAGGATGGCTACTATATATACATCATGTAAACCCTTAATTCGGGATAGTTGGACGATAATACAGAATTTTGGTTTGAGAGTTTGCTTAGTGTGGATAACCAAGGGAAACTCTCTTCATTGTGCATAACCGAAGGCCTTGGAGGTGTGCATAGCCTTCAAAAATCAAATATGTGGATGATTTTGAGGTTATCTTTCTTTTATTTCATTTGTTTATGTTTGGAATCATAGTATCTCTCTTAGCTTTCATCTCCCGTTTGTTTCGCTCAAATCTGCTCCTGTTTCGGCATTCAAATGTTCTTTCTACGAAACCAGCGCGTAATCTGATGTCATCTCACTTCGCCGTCGATAACTTATCCAAACAACCACCAAATCATACAGATTTCTAACATCCACCACAACATCTTCCTAAAGTTTCATGTCAATTCGATATCGTTTGATCTATCAAAATAATATCTACAATCCTACCACCATAACCTCCATCAGTAGTTCCCTAAGATTGAATCATTTCATAGCATTGACAGTAGTTTCAATGTAAATGAAGTGTGCGCTTAATGCGGGCCATTATTCCTCAAGGGTTGCGTCTTCATTTGGAACATTGCCTTTTGCATCTTTGGGTCAATTGGGAAACAATATTAAATGAGAAAACCGCCTTAAGAGAAAAAACATCTAATTTTGGTTTTTTTTTTTCTTCTTCTCGGCATTTTTTAGATGTACTTTACTCGTATGTCTATATCTCCGAGTCGATATTAGTTCTCGGTAGGGCTGACAATTAGACCCGAAACTCAAAAATCAAATTCGAACTCGAAACATTTTGATCCGGCTTGAGCTCGGCTCAAAATTTTTGTGCAGAGTTCGAGTCGAACGGCTTGATTCGAACTTTAATTTAGCCGACTCTAACTCAATGAGTTCGAGTTGAACTAAACTCGAAAATTTCGAGCTCGAGTTCAAGTCGGACTTAACTTGAAAATTTTGAGTTCAAGTCTGAATTGACTCGACTCGAACTTATCTCGAAATTAGCCCTAGTTCTCGTTGCCTTTTTCCATACGGTCCTTTGCTATATATTTAAGTAAACAACCTTGGATCATTTCATTGCATTGTTAGCAATTTCATGGCACATATTCATTAAAATTAATAAAATTAAAACTAGATGATAACATTATTTTTAAGAATATCAATTTTATGACTATCTTAATTGACAAATATAGTATTCCTACTTTTAGGTAGTTTGCAAGCAGTGTCAAAGAATGGTGTATGAGAAACTATAGTCACAAATTCAGAACAATTAAATCGTGTGAGAAGAAAAGGTTAAAAAGGGTAAGGAAGGAATATAGCGGGCCATAGAGGGTCACAATAAAAAACAACAGGCTTATATTTTTTTTTGGGACACTGCAGGATTGATATCTCGACGGATCTTTGTCTCTGCGACGACGATCGAGGATCTGAATCATAGCCTTCCAAATCTACTTTTGTTAATTTCTTAGAGTTTATACAATTTTTAAAAAATTATAATTTGAAGATAGCCATTTTGCACATCATATTAATTAAAGTAAAAAAAAAATCTATAATCTTATCAGTATATTTTCATCATTTAAATAAGTTTTGGGACTGATATTTGAGCACCTTAAAGTATAAAATTCAGAAACAGTGAAATTCAATCTTCTTCGAGTTGCCATTAAAGTATTAAAGTTAAGGAAAAAACAAAAAAAAGTAACCGATGTTAAAACAATAAAGCTTAGGTGTAGGTTTGAAGAGCACTTTTCTTTTGAGCTTATCTTTAGCTATCCATTATGAGAGTATTGCTGCACGGTAATATACACAAAATTATAATGTGTAAATATATTATTTACTGAATACATTTTTTTCATATATTTTTTTGTGAGTTTATATGTAAAAATTAAATTTTTTTTTATTAATTATAAATATTTTTTTGATATATATTCTTATATAAATATAATATATTTTGATTTCTTAGTGTATATACAATTTATTGAAATTCAAAATAATAATATTTATTTTTTTTTTCTTGTGTACTATAACTCCAGGTATGTATATATATAAGTGTAAAAAAAAAAAAGCTAAGCACGCACATTTTATCAAATACTGAAGCAAATAGGCAGCGTTTTCCCTTCGATTTCCCCTGCGAGAGAGAAATGAGCTGTTGTGTGGAAAATGTGTTTTACGAATCAAGCCCTCCTTATTTTAACCTCTCTTCCTCACCACGCTCGTAAAAGCAACAGTAAAACCGGAGAAAAAGATGGAGAGCATGATGGTGGGTTTTCTCTTCTTTCCCATCATCTGACACCCATTTTCCTTCCCGCATTCTCCCATATCTACTTCTCACTGAACCCCCTTTTTCTCTTTTGTTCTATCCTTCCTATTCTGCTGCGAACAGGGTTCTTGGTTGAGCTTGAGATAGTTCGACATTAATGGCGGATAGGAAACAAGGAATTGCTTTAGTACTGCTTCTGGTGCTCGTACTCAGTGGAGCTAGCTCAGTTTCAGCTGCATTTCCAGCAAGTGAGTTTATTTCATTCACGGGCTTTTTTTTTCCATCGCAGTTCCATGCTCAAACACCCCTCCTTCCTGCAGAATTAGTCAGCGGATTATTCTCCAATGCGCTCTTCGCCGTCCTGAAACGCCTATGGACGATCACTTCTACCCCCAAAACTGGTATAGCTCTGCCTTCGACATTCTTTTCTGTTCACAATTTAAGCAAAGGGGTTTTGATTGAGATAGTTGTTTCTAGTGATCTCTGGGCGTCCATTGATGAAATTTGAGAGTGGGTACACTGTGGAGACTGTTTTCGACGGGAGCAAGCTTGGGATTGAACCTTTTTCCGTCGAATTGTTGCAGGGCGGCGATCTCTTGGTTCTGGATTCAGTCAACAGCAACATTTTCAGGGTATCTCTGCCATTGTCCAGATGTGAGTTCTTTTACCTGAAGGTTGACTAAATTATGGATGGAAATTCTGTTATTCAGTTTCATACTTCTTCATTCGTAGCTTTACCCACATTATATGTAATGTCATAATAATTTTTCTGGCGGAGTAAAATGTTTAGAGGCAGCTTTTCTTTGGGGTTGAGATGTGTTTTTGGGGTGTTATAAAATGTGATTGACTGTGTCTTATTATAAATAGTTCATATCTACCTTTTGTTATGTTTTATGTAGTTTGTCTTTTTATTTGGGTTGTCTAATTGAAAGTATTATACTTACATATTGCACATTCTACAGGGATTCCTAGAAGTACTTATAATCCATTTTCAAGGCAATTATTTCTATTGGTTGTTTTTGGATTGTGCAATTCAATTTGTTCTGATTTGTTAAATAACTGGGCAGTGTATTTATTGGGAGTGTGAAGCACTGTGAGAGAATATTGTTCTCATACTCATGTAGCCATTGCTAAAATGTGCTCTATCGCCATCCAACTTTTCAATTTCCTGATTTTTTATTATATCTTATCATCACATGTTCTCTAAAGAAATTTCTGAATGCTTGTGATCTATAATAAGAAAAATGCTATAATGGCCCAAGATCTTTCTCTCAAATCCCCCGAAAGGTATTGGGAGAAAGAAAAGAAATATAGGAAATCATGTGACCCACAACAAGGTGCATCATACCTATCCCTAATTCTCATATTATTTGCCACTTCATCAATGGTCAAAGTGGGGAGGGGTGTTGAGATATGATGGAAAAATTCTATAAATAAATGCCTTTTATTGTGATTTATTAATAAATGCTAAAAGTGATCCATAACCACCTTATTTTTCATTATGTGGAAGCTTTTATTAGAATTAAAATCTTCTTGGTTAAAGTTAGTGAAATCTATACACCAAAATCCTTGTTCGTAACAGCCTTTATATTTTACTCTATATTCCATATATCCTTGAACATTACTATGTGCATTTAGTATTGGTACATTATTTGCTCACCTTCGCCTCCTCATCATTATCTTCATAACAATTGCATTATGGTTTATGTCAAGGAAGAATAGGCTAAACCATATATTGTTAATTCTTGCTTGTCATTGAAAGAAGTTGTAGATGCATTGAGTGTGGCTGTCGGTTGACGAAGTCGGTGTTGTGGCTAGTTTACTGTTCTGCATTCCAGCTTTATCAAGGATGGTGGTTGTGTATGTTGTATGTTGGAGGAGGATATGGTGGCTACTGTGGTGCATTTGGATCCCCAGGAATTGAGTAGGGGTGCCACGGTTTTTGACCTTGAACTATTTTATTTTGTTGTTGTTGTTGCTAGTTACGAGGATATTGTCGACATAGATGAGCATAAAGATAGAGGTGTCGTTGTGTTTGTATTTTAGGAGGGGAGTGATCAGCGAGTGAAATGTTGGTCTTTTAGAAATGAAGTGAGGGTGGTGTACCATTGTCACGGGGATTGTTTTAGTCTTGTAGATTGCCACATGATTGGGAAGATGTGAGGACCGTGCCGGGTCAGCGGGAGCAGATCCAGCACCGGTTTGTGGTGATGTAAAACAACAAGTCCTCTAGCCGTAGGATTATATTGAGTGATTTAAGAGATAAATATATAGATATCAAACATAACTTATTTATTCATTAATTCACTAGTCTTGAATACAAAGATTAAAATAAAATAAAAGTTACAAACTTTTTAAAAGTGTCAAAAAGAAAGCAGAAAATCAGCAAGAAGCAGTATCAGCACTGCTTGGTTCTTAGCACCTTTCCTCTATAGGACGAACTCCTGATCTGGGCACATTTCAAAAGTACGGGCATTCGAATACCAGTTAGTTGTGAAAGTGCTGCAGATGCATTTAGTGTGGCTGCTGGTTGATGAAGTTGGTGTTGTGGCTAGTTTACCGTTCTGCATTCTAGCCTTATCAAGGATTGTGGTTGTGTATGTTGTCTGTTGGAGGAGGATATGGTGACTATTGTGGTGCATTTGGATCCCCAGGAATTGAGCAGGGGTGCCAAGGTTTTTGACCTTGAACTATTGGCTCTAGCGTTTATAACTTGTTTTATTTTGTTGTTGTTGTTGTTGCCGGTTACGAGGATATCGTCGACATAGATGAGCATAAAGATAGAGGTGTCGTTGTGTTTGTATTTTAGGAGGGGAGTGATCAACGAGTGAAATGTTGGTCTTTTAGAAATGAAGTGAGGGTGGTGTACCATTGTCACGGGGATTGTTTTAGTCTTGTAGATTGCCACATGATTGGGTTGATGTGAGGACCCGGTGCCGGGTCAGCGGGAGCAGATCCAGCACCAGTTTGTGGTGATGTAAAACAACAAGTCCTCTAGCCGTAGGATCATCTTGAGTGATTTAAGAGATAAATATATAGATATCAAACATAACTCATTTATTCATTAATTCACTAGTCTTGAATACAAAGATTAAAATAAAATAAAAGTTACAAACTTTTTAAAAGTGTCAAAAAGAAAGCGGAAAATTAGCAAGAAGCAGTATCAACACTGCTTGGTTCTTAGCACATTTCCTCTAGGACGAACTCCTGATTTGGGCACATTTCAAAAGTGCGAGCATTCAAATACCAGTTAGTTGTGAAAGTGCTGCAGATGCATTTAGTGTGGCTGCTGGTTGATGAAGTCGGTGTTGTGGCTAGTTTACCGTTCTGCATTCTATCCTTATCAAGGATTGTGGTTGTGTATGTTGTCTGTTGGAGGAGGATATGGTGACTATTGTGGTGCATTTGGATCCCTAGGAATTGAGCAGGGGTGCCAAGGTTTTTGACCTTGAACTGTTGGCTCTAGCATTTATAACTTGTTTTATTTTGTTGTTGCTGTTGCCGGTTACGAGGATATCATCGACATAGATGAGCATAAAGATAGAGGTGTCGTTGTGTTTGTATTTTAGGAGGGGAGTGATCAGCGAGTGAAATGTTGGTCTTTTAGAAATGAGGTGAGGGTGGTGTACCATTGTCACGGGGATTGTTTTAGTCCCGTAGATTGCCACGTGATTCGGATGATGTGAGGACCCGATGTCGGGTCAGCGGGAGAAGATCCAGCACCGGTTTGTAGTGATGTAAAATAACAAGTCCTCTAGCCGTAGGATCATATTGAGTGATTTAAGAGACAAATATATAAATATCAAACATAGCTCATTTATTCATTAATTCACAAGTCTTAGATACAAAGATTAAAATAAAATAAAAGTCACAAACTTTTAAAAGTGTCAAAAAGAAAGAGGAAAATCAGCAAGAAGCAGTATCAGCACTGTTTGGTTCTTAGCACATTTCCTCTAAGACGAACTCTTGATCTGGTCACATTTTAAAAGTGTATGCATTCGAATACCAGTTAAGTTGTGAAATTAAGTACTGATAAATGTCATCTTTACAAATGTTAAATAATAAGCAAAATAATTAATCATTTGACAGAAATTAAAAGTTGTACAAACTTATCCCTGCAAACTTGTTTCAATTGCACTTGAAACATAGCATAAAAATAATTGCAGTCATAAATATAAATACAAAATTTTAGCGTTTGATATTTGAGGCAAAATATGATTTTGTTGGGTGACAGACTGTAAATACACGTCTGCGCTCACACACAAGTGTACGTGGTCTGAAGTAATAAGTGGAAAGAGTTACTTTTTGGGATTTATCGAACCACAGAGAATTGGTTGTTTTGTTACTAAGGTCTATCTATTCTCACTAATGTTTAAGCTATGATTTAATTGATGAGTTGGTTCTAGACTTAGCACAGAAACTACTAAATGAAGATAAGTTAGATAAAAGAGAGAGGAGAGTTGGGGTTATTCCACATGTGATGATACATTACCAATGTACTTTTGATTTCTCAAGCCTTGTTTTTCATTTATATTTTGTTTATCAAGTGCACATTGATCACCTTGAGATTTTATCTCAAAGTCTCACAAGTTCAAATCTTGTGCACAAAATGAACACACATTTGATTCTACTTTGGCACAAAGATTCTTATAAGATTTTAGGTTTTAGATTTTCATCTTATCTCTTGATCAAGGAGATTACGATTATTTATATTTTAAGATCTTATAAGCATTGATTCCACTACGAGCATCACTTGCATCCTACATAGTTGAGATTAGGGATTAATATGTTGGGCTCAATGACTATGTCACTTAGTTCATGAGCACTCAATTATTTCTTCCTTTACCTCAATTATATTGAGCTAAAGAGTTCATTTAGTGGGTCCTAGCATCACATGCATCAACACTTTGATTGAGCTTAGATAATGGTGCATTAAGCTCAAGAACTTTGTCACATAGTTTTAAGATTTCATGCACTCATAAACTTAGCATCCAACCTAAGGTGAGCTATGGAGCACAAGACAATTTAGTTCTTGAAATTATTAGTTCAATTCATTTTATCCACATTCAAGACCAAATAATAAAAAACATATTTCATTAAGTCCTATACAATTTAATTTCGCTTGATAAAAACTTCATACATTAATAATAACACATACACATGAGAATTCTCCAACCCTCCCCAAGGGAGATTTAGCTACTCATTACAAAGGAAGTGAAGAAAAACACATACATGGATAAAGACCCTTTTATGATCAACTAAGAAAAGAAAATACAAGGATAAGGTTTAGAAGATACTAGGAACGTTCCTTGGAAGTTTTTCAGATTTCTTCTTCTCCTTCTTCAAGCTCCTCCCTTAGGTCGCTAGTGCTGCCTTCTTTCTTCTCCTCCTTAGCTAGAGCTTGCTTTGCCACCCTTGGGGAGTTCCTCACTTTTCCTTATGCTCTCCTCCTATTTACTTAGTGTTTTGAGTAAAATTGTGAACCCTCCTCAAGTTAAGAGGAGTTGTATTTATAGGAGAGGGGCTGCATACTCCTTCATCCTCTCCAAAACCAGTAATTTGATAAAAAAATATGAAGTAATGATGGCAAATTCCAAATTAAAGATGAAGTGACCAATATCCTTCTTTGTTTATCCTTCTTATCAAATCAAGATGCCATCTTCCATTGAAAATCGGAGCTGCTGCAGGGAATGATGGCTGGGGACAAGATGCAAGTTGGGGGTCTTGTCCCAGCCGCAATAAAAGCATCTGACTGGCAAAATTGGCGGCGACCACTGCAGCGCGCTGCGGCGCGCTGTGGCGCGCAATGGAGCAAGCAAAATAATGCTAAGTCTCATGTTGCCGAGCGCTACCGCGTCCACATTTCGCAAAAAATACCCGCTGCAGCGCGCTATAGCGGTTCTTTTTGCAAATCGTACCGCTGCAGCGGCTGTAGCGTGAGCATTTCGCAAAATGCTCCGCTGCAGGGCGCGGTAGCGGCTCAATGTGCAAAATGTTCCGCTGCAGCGGGCTACCGCGCCCGCGGTTCGCAAATGGTCCCGCTGCAACGCGCTACCGCTCCTGCGGTTCACAAATGGACCCGCTGCAACGCACTACCGCGCCCGCGGTTCACAAATGGACCGCTGCAACGCGCTATATCGTCCCCGTTTGCAAAATGACCCGCTGCAGCGCGTTGCGCGCTGCAGAGCGCGGCCGCAGATTCATTTGAAAAATTTAGGAATTTTGCAAAAATTGTTTATAAGAACTCCTTTGGATGCCTTTTTCCTGAAAAAGATAGATAAAATTTAATTTAGGAGCAGTTTTTAAAGGTTAGAAATGAATGAATTTTCCTTTATTTTAGACATAATTTATGGATTCATCATTGGGCAAGTACAAAATCAAGGAAAAGGGGGTTCATTTTTATATTACATATCCCAACTTTCATCTATACCTGCTCAAAGGCTTATCAGTACAGGCTCCTTATGACTCCTTATGTCAGATAGCCTCGTCCTAGCAGTTGTCTGATCAAATAAAAAGTATAAATCAACATGGAACCCTTGCTTCTCATTTATCCAAACTTGTTCATATATCATTTTATATGACTTTAAAAAGCACTTTATTAAATTTGTGCGATGCTGAGCTGAAATGCATATTTAAACAAGAGTAATAAAAGACATCTGGTACCTTATTCTATAAGTTCAAAAGTTCAACAGTTCAGATGAGTGACAGTTCGCTCAATCTGCATTTATGTTTTTTTTGATATTAGCCTTTTTTAGCCAATATTATAAGTAATTTTTTTTATTTTAATTTTCGATTTATGTTCTTCCTTCATTTTTTTATTATGATTGAAATCCGATTTTTTTAAGATACTGTGATTGCAGTAATATTTATTATAACATTTATTAAGTCACAGAGGATAGCAATTATATTGATATAATATTATTATTATCATTATTTCAATGATAATAATAATATAAGAATGAAAGAAGAATATAACATAAATGATTGAATTGAAGTTTGACAAAATGGAATTAATAGTCATTTTTATAATATTTGTATTGTTTTCATTATTAATTAATGAGAATGATAAAAATGTGAATGACTAAATATAAATTTTATAGCAATGATTTAATAAGTATAGAATAATAAGATTAGCAAAATTTTTCCTCATTTTCCTCTTTTCCTCTTTTCCATCTTGTTTCTTCTCCCATTTTTTTCTTTTTCTTAAACTTCTCTTCTTACCTTAGGATTAGGATTGTCGGAAAATGGAGGGAGGTCAGAGTAGGGTGGCTGGTCGGAGGTTGGCAAGTGGCTGGCCGGTTGGAGGAGGACTGGCTGGGCTGCTGTTGGCCGGCCGGAGGAGGCAGGGAGGGGCTGGGTTGGCTGCTGCTGGCTAGCCGGAGAAGGGGACTGGCCGGTTGCAGGGTAGCTGGTTGGCGGGGTTGAGGAGGAGGGCTGTTGGCGGGAGACTTGGCTGGGAGGGGAGGAGAGGCTAGTAATAGGCAGGGAGATGAGGAGGAGGGGCTGCTGCTGTGAGGGTGAGAGGGAGAGAAGGGGGGTGGGTTTAAATAGAGGAGGGAAGGGAGGGGGTGGTCGGCTAAGAGGACCGACCAACTTGCGCCAAAAATGGCGCAAGTAGCAGGCGGAACCTTCCGCCTGCAGAGCAGGCTCTGTCTTGCGACAGAGCCTGCGATTGCAGGATCTGCGATCGGGAAGAGGGGGGCAATCGGGCAAATGGGCGGGAAGGGAAATGTGAAGGAATTTTTAAAAAATTACTTAAAATTAAATTTTTCGTATTTTTCCTCCGTTTGATGTCCAAATACAATGAAACTTGACACCGTGATGTGTTGTGATATAACGAACACCCTCGTGCCAAAAAAATTCGATTCGGACAAATATTTTATTTTTAATTAATTTCTGAAGTTTAAAACTTCAAAAATTAACCACGATCAAATCGACACTCAGAATTTGATGAAACTTTTCGAGCAACCTTTAAATAATATACTTAACACAACGACACTGAAAACGATGAATTCGGACATGTATTTCAATATTCTTGATTTTTAGAATTTAAATAATTCAGAAAATAAAGCGGAAGCTTCCGTTATCTGGATTTCTCCCAAACTAGGGTACTTTGATCTAAAAATTATTTCTATCTAATGAAAATTTTGTTTGCCCTAAATTGAAATTCCCCGGGGTCCTGATTTTGACTTAATTTGAAAAGTAACGACATTGGGTTGTTACAGATGAATGAGATCCTCAAAGTCGTGTGGTTGTGTCATGAGGACTGTCTTGGAAAGGGAGCCGTAATGGAAGGCGTTGGAGATATCTAATTGGGTGATTGCCCAATTTTTGGTTTTGGCAATTGTGAGAAAGATACAACGAGTAGGCATTTTCTCTACGAGACTGAAAGTTTCATTGTAGTCTATCCCGAATTGTTGATTGTTGCATTGAGCTGCAAGACGAGCTTTGTATCTATCTAGTGTGTCGTCGGATTTAAGTTTGGTTTTATAGGTCCATCTGCATCCTAGAATGTTTTTTTTGGGATCCTTGGGTACAAGATTCCATATGTGTTGCTCTTGTAGTGCTTTGAATTCTTCAAGCATTTCCTATTGCAGTTGATGAAGGAGTGCAGCCTCCTTGTATGAGGTAAGAGTTGGGAGTATTGATATGGGTGTAAGTAGATTAAGAATGGTTTTTGGTTTTGAATTTCTGGTTTTTGAGCAAGTTTACATAGATTGGGATGGTTGTCTAGGTGTGGGTGTATTTGTAGTAGCTGGTGATTGGGTTTCGGGTTGATGTGGAGTAGTTTCAGATGTATCTGTATGAATTTGTGTGGGTGGGATCGAGTGGGAACGGCTTGGGGCTGATTGAAGACAGCTGTTTGGACGGAGCTAATTCCTTTGGGTTGGGGAGGATTGTATTCTTTGTGTAGGTTGAGCTGGAACCAGAAGAAGGGGATTGTGAGTTGTAGGTGCGATGGTTGTGGTGGGCTGTGGTAATGAGTTGTCGGGGAAGATATCTTCCTTGAACTGAACTTGTCTTGAAATGAGAACTTTGTTGGTGGAGATGTTGTAGCCTTTATATCTCTTTTTAGTGGTAGCATATCCTAGAAAAATACATAGTGTGGATTTGGGATGTTGGTTGGTTGGTTGTGAATGTAGGAGGGGGAAGCATAGGTAACCGAACACACTCATGTAATCATAAGTGGGGTGATGTTTGTATAGCTTTTCGTGGGAAGAGATGGTTTTGTTTAAGTACGTGGGTATTTTATTTATGAGGTATATGGCTGTGAGGACAACATCAGTCCAAAATAGGTGAGGGAGGTTGGCGGTTTGTAATAGAGCTCATGTAGTTTCTATGACGTGACAGTGTTTGCATTCGGCGACACCGTTTTGTTCAGGGGTGTGGGGACAATTTTATTGATGTTGGGTGCCATGTTGTTTTAAGCTGTTTTTGAAGTGGGAATTTTGATACTCGCCACCTCTGTTGGTTTTAAGGATTTTAATGCATGTGTTGAATTGTCTTTCCACAAATTTTTTGAAATGATGGAAGTGTAGGTGCACTTCGGATTTGTTTTTCATGAGAAATGTCCAACAATATTTGAATGTGTCATTGATGAAGCATAATATCGGTATACTTTGTTTGAGATCGTGGGAGCCGGCCCCCATACATCGGAATGGATGAGATGAAGAATGTCATAATTGCCGTTAGTTGAGATAGGAAACATAGGTTTATGAATTTTGGTTGTGATACATAGGATACA
The DNA here is from genome assembly GCA_016760335.1 of Gastrodia elata. Classification (NCBI taxonomy): domain Eukaryota; kingdom Viridiplantae; phylum Streptophyta; class Magnoliopsida; order Asparagales; family Orchidaceae; genus Gastrodia; species Gastrodia elata. The sequence goes on along the minus strand of CM028672.1, from coordinate 23,981,136 downwards.
ATGAAACTTGGAATCAATAAACTGAATACATTTATTTTCTTTGGCTAGTAATTTGAAAGAATGAGTATTTGGATGTCCGAGCCTTCTATGCCAAAGAGTAGATTTGTTAATATTTGCATGAAGGACCGCGGATGAGTGAGGTAGTTGCTTAGTTCTAAGGGTGAAGAGGCCATTATTGCTCAAACCTTGATGAAGGAGCTGATTTGTATGAAGGTCATCGTTGTTGAAACCGGTTGGACGAAAAGAAATAGAAAAAGAATTGTCAATAGTAAATTTTTGAACGGATACAAGATTGTATTTAGATTTTGGAACGTGAAAAATATTATGTAGGCCAAGCTTATGGTTGGGTTTGGGTAGTATCCCGTTTCCGGTGTTGGCTATCTACATGGTGTTACCATTTTGCCCATAGTAATGGGGTGGCTTCCTTTGTAGGGTTTGGCTAAGGAGAGGGTGTAGAGAATGCTTGTTATGTGTGATGAGGTGTTGGAATCGAGGTGCCATTCGGAGTTGTTGTAGTCCGTTGTGTCTGCATATAGAGTCGTTTTGTGTTGTCGGTGGTAATCGGGTTTCATCCGGTGCCAACATTCGATGGCTATGTGCTCTTTCTTGTTGCGTATTTGGCATTTAACTACCTTGTCGGATTTTTGGTTTCTTGAATGCATGTTGTAGTGGTGACGTCCGTGGCTGCGATAGGATCGTCCCTGTCCTCAGCCCCTTTGATGGAACATGGCTAGTTGCTTTTCGGCTAGAGCGTTTGTTGGGTGTTCAAGTTCTTGCTGAGTGTCTTGGAGGATATTGATTTCCTCGCTGAATAGAAGAGAGTATAGGTTATCCAAGCTAATGGGATTCAACTGAGTTCTTATGGAAGTCTTGAATGCTTAGTAGGACGGTGGTAGACAGTTAAGGGTGCAGAGGATGATGTCTTCCATGTCTATGAGAGTCGGCTGCACTGATTTTGTTAACTAATGTTTTAATTTCAGACAAATATTGGGGCATAGATTTGTTCTTCATGGAGATTTTGTATAGGTGGTTTTTCAGCTGATTGGTTCTTGATTGGTTGGAGGGTTGTAGCCTTCTTTCAATGGTTTGCCAAACTTTGACACATGTGGTGGCTTGAAAATCATAAGGTAGAATGCTGGTGGAGATTGTTTTCATAATCCATTGAGGTGGATCTTGTATTTGATGTGGTTGCCATTGAGAGGTGTTTGGCTGGTTCTTGGCAGAGGCGTCGTTCTTGGCTAGGGTTTACTCGATTCTTGACTGGGATATTGGCTAGTGGTTCTTGATTCTTGATCTTGGGCTGGACTTGTTGTTCTTTACTGGAAAGCAAAATGTGGCTTTGTTTGTAAGGTAGAGGGTGGTTCTTGGCAGAAGGGGAAGGTGGGAGGAACAATTGTTTCTTCAGTGGATCAGGAAATTGTAGAGCTACGTGTCTTTGATACCATGAAAGAATTTGTCGGTAAGAGAGTTCAGAGAGATGCCGAGAGTTGAGAGAAAGAATAAAATGGAGATAATAATGGGTACATAGCATGATATTTTATTACATTTGTGAGGGGTATTCTTATCAGTTATCGGTTTCAGGCATCCATCTTTCCATGCTATTTATTTGGCCATTAAATGTTATTTACGTTGATTATTTTAGCTTTATTTAGGTAGTAAATGATCCTAAAACTTTAAATTCAAACTTTCTTTGAGATCATCGATTATTATATAAGGGTTCACAGAACAAGTATGAACTGTTATGTTGTGGAGATCATTCAGATCATCATGGAGATACTAATGGAGCTCTGGTGAGCTTCCGGGAGGTTCCGAGATAATTCGGAACAAGGTTGGAAGCTTCAGCTACAACATAGGCGCCATAGAGCGCCGTGGCGCACCATGGCGCCCAGCACCAGAGGAAGGCGCCGCAGCACGCCATGGTGGCCAGCAAACCGAAACCAGGGTGCTGCAGCGCGTCCTGGAGGCTGGGTCCAGAGGCTGGGGAGCTGTAGCGTGCCCCAACAGAAACAGACAGAAACTGGGGTGTTGCAGCTCGCCTCAGCGGCAGACGTCTTGAGAGTAGGACGCTACAACGCGCCACAGTGGAGCGCGCGCTGTAGCCGCCCAACGCCAGACAAACCCGAGAGCAGGGTGCTGCAGTGCTCCTTGACGCCTGGCTACCCGAGGCTGGGGCGCTACGGTGCGTCATAGCGCTTGACGGATTTCAGCTCCGGTCCAAGTTACGCCTTAAGCTATTTGAGTGATATTTTGAACCATTTAGGATCCGAAATGAAGCTGAGTACTTAAGGAAACATATTGGAGATATTTTCTAATGTTGGTTAAGTGTTTTGAGAGGGTTGTGGTTGCTGTTGGAGGAGATTCCAAGGAGCTGAAATGTTAATGTTAGGTGAGCTGCTGTGCAAGGGAGCTCTTACATGTTGGAGAAGACACTCTAGGTGGTGGTTGCTACTTCTCCATTTCATCCTAGAGTAAGAGCTTGTGTTTCTTATTAAGGTGAAGTTCTTTGTAACTCTATATTTTCAAGATTCATAGTGAAAATTTTTGTGTGGTGTTGCTCCATGATTTTTCCCATTATTGAGTTTTTCATGTAAAAAATTTGTGTTGTTTTGAATTGCTAGTGGTTGTGATGCATGCATGTGTTGTGATTCCTTTTTTTACTATTTTGGTGATCTTATATTTTGCTTGGTAATCGTCAACGCTACTCCGGTCCTTGATCGAGTGCTCAAAACCGCTTCTGCTGCGGTGCTTGATTTGTTCTCGACATGAACTTCCTGACCTTAGCCTTTAATGGGATGGCAAGACAGGCTATTTCTTCTTTACATACCATCTCAATTCATTAGACCCCACCTCATATAATGTTGGGCTTTTTCTAAACTTTCAATTTTGTGGTTGACATGCATATCCAGATGGATTGGTACGGGTCGTTGTTGAATTTTCACAAAAAAGGTCAAGACCCCTGTCACTTGGTATATGTGAAATATCATGGTTTCACATTGTGGCTGACATCTTTAAATTCCTCCTGTATGCTTACTGTTTGGTTCAGGAAAGTTGTTTCTTGAGGGTGGGTGCATATTTTACCCAACCATATGAACTAAGGGAATCATTTATGTTGAAAGGAAAGTTTAAAGAAAAGAATAGAATATCATAAAGAAAAGGAACCGCTTCAATTTTTTTGACATTCCCCAACCATTCCTTGCAACCTCTTGTATTATTTTCTCAAAGACTCCACAATATTGAATCACATATCCACACGCAAAGGCTGCATTCTCAATACTAGAATACTAAAAGTCTATTAGGATCCTATTACAATAGTTATCTAAGGCATCAACATTTAAGCTCCCTTTTCTATTGTTTCTAATCTGGAACAGAGTCTAATGTTATCTTTTGCCATAGCTGACAATTTTCCTTTATTGGGATCCATCAGAAACATTGCTTTGTATCTAAAATTGCATTCAATAGGGTTTTTTTTTGCTTCCTGATTTCTGTTGGTTCTAATTTGCAGACAGCAGGCCCAAGCTTATTGCTGGCTCTGCAGAAGGTTACCCTGGTCATGTTGATGGTAAGCCTCAAGAATCAAGGATGAATCATCCGAGCAGTTTTACCGTGGATGATAGAGGAAATATCTATGTTGCAGATACCAAGAATTTGGCAATTAGGAAAATAAGCGACACAGGTATGCTAAAGGTTCAGCTCTATTAAAGTCGTAAATTTTTTGTTTATATGATAATGTTGTGTATATTTCTTTTTTATTCAAACAGAACCTGCTCTGCAGTTTAAAATGGTTCACTTCAGAATTTTTATTAGTTAATTTATCAGCCTTATCATTTACAATCCCTTGAATGTACTACTTTTCATGGATGTTTTTTGTGTTCTTCATTACTTTGACAAGGTATTAGTTGCATTATAGTTTACTTGTGCAATTACCCCAACATATTTTATTTCAAGATAGTACATCATTTCATCACTATAGTAATAATAATAATTGTTATAATTTATTATAATAAAATTTTCATTATTCTAGATAATTATTCAACTATCTAGAAGTATGCTTACCATTCATATTATTATGTTTTAATTTAGTAAATGCTTACATGAAGCTTATTTTATAAATATTAATGATAAGAATACTAGGTGTTTAGAATAAGTACAATCATATCATTACAATAACTCCTTCTTGATCCATAATAAGAAATAAATACCATATAAATAAACTCAAAATAAAATGACAAAAATGAAAGAAATAGCACAAAAGAACATCAACACATACTTAAGTTATAAAGCTCAAGTAAGCAAGGAAATCAATATGCTATGCAATATGACTATAAAACAAAATGGAAATTGAAATTGAAATAAAGTTGAAATTTAATATAGCTTTGAGCTGAATAAAAAACTAACAAAATCAAAATATATTTTTAAAAGCCGGCCCGGCCTGGCTTGCGAAGAACTAAACCCTCTATGGCCCTCATGATGCGAATCTGGCCCATCTATCAAACCCCTATTTGGCCCGGCCCGGCCCGCGTGCGCTGCATGTTATTTTGAGATGCAAATCTTGTTCTGCTTCAGATTAACTCCATTAAAGCTGCTTTTCATTATAAAATAATTTAGAAGGCCGAGCCGACTTTTGTTGGAGTAACTTCATTAAAGTTACTTTTCATATTAAAGAAAATCAGTGGGTTGGCCTAGCCCACCCAAGCTCTAGACAAACCGAACTCAGGCCATGAAAAGAAGCTCAACCATTGGGCCCAGCCCCTCCCATGATATTTTTTTTGGCCCAATTAAACCTAGTTTGTGCCAAGGTCTTTTATATATATATATATATGTATGAGTATATATATAATATATTTTCTTTTTTTTTTTTTAGGTGTTAACAGTGGGATTTGAACCCATGACCTGAGATAATAAATCCTGAGCCTCAACCACTGGGCTGCAACACAATTTATATATATATATATATATATATATATAATATGTGTGTGTATGCATGAAAATACTTTTATATACAATGAACTTAAAGTATTCCTTAGAATATTAATTTTTTTCTAGATCATATCATTTTTTCAACTTGAATCAAAGTTAACCAGCAATGCTTGTATCAAACCAAGATTGGGTCATAGTATTTAATAATCAAACATGGGTTGGCTCAAGATCCAATCAAATCACTTCAAGCTATTATTCATTTAAGACTATAAAGGGCATGTATATCAAAAGGTTTTGGATAAATATAAAGAAATTTGTAGTTTGAAATACTTTTATTTGAACAAGTAGCTCCCCAAATGTAATGGATGAATCTTCTATGTGAGTTTCTATAGTTTTGGTTAAATAAATCTTCAACTGTCATTATGTCCTTCAAAGTAATGAAATTCTTGTTCATATCTGTTATTCTTTTATAATATCTATGTTTTAATTTTATGCGTGAGCTTCACTAGATATTGAACTCCAAGCTGATTTTTAATATGTAAAAGGATGAATTTTGAAAATTTTCTTTGATTGTTATTGTTTTCTACAACCCCCATTTATCACACACCTCATTAATTTGTTCTTTACAATCGACAACCATCTCCTTTTCATTAATATTTATTTAATTTGCCCAGTTTTCAAAAAACTATTTGACTAGGGGTTGAACTCGAGTCAAGTTTATTTAATTTTGACATTCACTTGTGTTGACTAGATATGTTAAACTTGGGTTCTTGGATTGTAAAAGACATGAAGATAATGGTATTTTTGGATATCATTTTACAAATAAGGGAATTTCTTTTAATTTGGGTAAGCAATTTTCAACTTTATTGGGTGCGTTCTTCCATTAACATGATGATGATCGGTTTATGTAAACTTTCTTTATAATGATACGACCCACATCCATTTAATTCAGTTTAAACTTTGCTTATAAGCTACAATAGGAAAAAATAACACTTATTTATAAACTTTTCTCTCGACTCTTTAAAATTGTCTAATTAGTCTCTTGACTCAAATGAATCCCCAATTAACCTCCCAACTCTTAAAAATGACATAAAAATTGTCATTGTGTGAATAAGTAATATTTTGGGGAAGTAAATGTGATTGAAGTTGATAATTGTTACATTTTTTTTCTTTTTTACTATAAACACCATATTTTGACACAATCTTGAAATCACTAATTATAAGATTTATGGTAAAAATTAAATAGTATCTTTGCCCATTTGAACATTTGTCTTCCTAAAATACCTCTTATTGCAATGTCAGTTCATGTGACATCATCAATTTAATCTTTTGACTAATTTTGTATTATTTCTTAGAGTTGAGGGACCAAATTGAGATTTAAAGTAGTCAAAATGGACTATTTTGGAGAACTTTAAAAGAGTCGGAAGATTATTTTAGCAAATAACCCCAAGAAGATCTATAGCTTACATAATTAATCTTTTCATTCTATAGTTAGTCATATAGTACCTGTAGTGCAGCATCAATGAGTCACAATATTTCCTTAATAAAGCTTTGATGAATATAACTAATACAAGCATGAACCCCGCACAATGTGCGGAGGCGGCGGCAACACACTGACCGAAAAAAATATAATAACAAAAGTTCGTAGCACAAAACTCTCACATTATGAGAATGTGCTAATCTGTGCAAAAAAATTTTAAAGACTACAAACCACATCAAATGAGAAATATTCCAATTTCATATACTCCTTAGCTATGCATATAGCAGATAACATATAGTAAGTGGCATATTCCAGTAGATTAGGTACAATTATAAAAAATACCTCAAATCTAACCAATGTTAAGAAAGAAATATTTAAATTTTGAAATACATGATAATATTACTTTCAGTTTCATCTTATTTTTCTCTCATCATAAAATTGAAGAATTTCTAAATGGAAGTTGTCCAATCAAATTCATTTTTTCTCTCTATATTTGAACTTTTTTTTTAAATTAAAAAAAGGAAATATATCAATATTAGGTAAATATAAATTATTGTCAATGATCAAAGAAATGTGTATGAGATAATTTCTTCTGACAAATACTTAGAAATCTCTAATAATTTCTTCGAATCCTCATATGAAAAATAAAAAAATAGAGTTAAAATAGATGTAAATATATATGTACTCACAAAGACTATGGATTGAACTAATAATTTCTTATACTTGAGTTTGTAAGCTTGCAATTGAGCTGAAGTTTGTGAAAATTTGGGAAAGTTTGATAACAATCACATCTTAAACATCATGAAAAAAGAAAACATAATTCAAAATCGTTGACTTGTGGATTATATGTAAATGAACTATCTTAAAATATATGTCCCTTTGAATGATGAAAGATTCATGAATTTATTTTAAAGCTATATATATATATATATATATATATAAGGTTTTTCCTCTCCAGTTCTACAATATATAGCTCTCCATTCAAATTGATAACAGAAATAGATTGAGATGAGAAAACACTCCAATCTACACACAAAAATACTAATATAACCCTTTAATTTAATGTACTATAAAAAAGATTATTTTTATGCAAAAAAATTAAAATTAAGAAGCATTGAAATGCCAAAAATAGAGTAAAGAGAAATTTAACTACAATATATAATTATCTAATGTTGGTTGTAACTTTCTTCTCCACCTAGAAAGTTTATAGCATATTATACATACAATTAATACTATACAAAGAGCATAATAGATTCATAAATTGTAAAATAATTATTTTCAAACACTGCTAGCAAAACATAATAGATTGAGATGAGAAAAACTCCGTCCTAACCACACAATTCAAATATAGCACTTTATCAGTTTGCGGATAGGTGCCAGCTCAGAATCTCCAACAATGGAAAAGATTAAAATATATTATATTAATTAAGGAAAGGATTTTCATTTCCAAGCTAATCAAATATAAATTAATAACTTTTTTCTATAACAAAAAAATTTGTATATTAGCATGAGTTGGAATTATATGATATTAAAATTTCTTTTGAGTATATATTTGAGTGGCTTTAATACTTAAAAATTTGCATACCTAGAAGTTGTGGAGAAATATTGCTCAACTATGCACAACACATTATTATTTTATGTCCTAAATAAAAGAAAGTAGTTATATACCTTTGTAAATTTGGCTACCCGTAGCCGTTGATTATCCTTAAATTATTCAAGCAAACAATTGTAATGGTAGAACGTGAACATACATCTTTAAGAATTTTACACCACAAATGCATCAATAGTTAAATACCATCTTTTCAGTGTCCATAAATTTTATATACAATAACAACATAGTAAAGATTGTTAAGTGATGATAGTATATATCCAATGTATTATTTAATTCATGAAATTAGTACAACAATTCGTTTTGTTTATTTTGCAACATTTCGGAAATTCAAGAGCCCATCATTGCCAACTTTGACTTCTTTAGAATGAAGATGAGCGAAGTATGAAACATCATAAATAATATGCAAAAGAGTAGAAATTAGGGACGAAGAAGAGAATTGCAATTACCATTTATTGAATTTGATTCCAATTTGGTCGAGGTGGGAATTCAAAAAGTTGTATCAAGCGTCATTAGATTTCAGAGATTTATTTTTGTAAAACACTTCTCAAATAAAAGATAAAAATATAATGATATAAAAATCTCAAAAAACCCACACCATAAAGCTTCCGTCTTCATCTGATTCCACCTTGTTGCAGCGTGTGAGGCTCGGCATTTGCGCTCTGCCCAATTGCTTACGTTCATCTTTCTCGTCATGGGTGTAATCTCAATTTCATAACCTTTGAATCAACAAAATATTACGCAGAGCATTTGATTACAAAATCAATTGAGCTTCAGCGAAGACAGGCCTGGAGAATGAAACTCTAATCTCTCGAAGACGGTACTACTCCACGGACCTTGTGCAAGAAGAGTCGAGGCTATAGGTCTAGACATTGAACTGGAAGGTGAAGAGATGCTTCTGTTTTTTTCATTAATAAAAAATACAAATATTTGAAAAAAATTTATTCCTATTTCATGAATTTCTACACATTCTTAAACCAATATATTCTCTCATATATATATATATATATAGCATAGATAATATAGATAGATATATATTAAAAAATAATAGTGCTAGGCCTAAAACTGTCTGATTTTACAATTGAACCGGCAAATTGTAAAGTGCTGATTTTAGTAAAACCGGGCGATTTGAATTTCTCAAAAAAAAAAAAAAATTATGCATTGCACGCAAGGCCCATAAAACCCACAACAGCCGGCCCACAGCCCACTCAAGGCCCAACAATGCTATTCTTGGCAATAAGATGTGATAATTGATTGAGACAACAACATTAGAAAAAAAATATTTGCAGACTTAGAGCTAAAAAAAATTTTTATGATAAAAAAATTATTAAGAATAACAAAACATAAGAAACTTATAATTAAAAATGTCTTAAGAATTATGATTATTAAAATTAATCATTTAATTAAATAATTAAGCAAGCTAAGAAAATAAAAAAATACATATATATATATATATTCTCAATTAATTCAATAAATTTTTTTTTTCAATTTTATTAATAAGGATTTTCCTTAAATTTTACTTAGAACAAAAATAAATAATATATCTAAATAACTAAATGGATATTAATTAATTATAAAAAAATTTTGTAGCAAATAAATATTTTAAAATAAATTTATAAAAAATTTATTAGTGTGTATGAAATATTTTGGGTAAAAAAATTCATAGCTGATATAAATTCATTAGCTTTCACGTAAAAAAATAAATTTAATGATAATTTTTTATGAAAAAAAAAATAAAAAAATATTTGAGAAATATTTATTAAATAGGTCCGCAGCTTAAGATTGATTGACAGCTTGAATTGATAATTTTAAATAATTTCGATGGTGAAAATTCTTTTCTACCAAACTTTCTTAAGTAAATTGCATTTTTTAATATATATATATATATTTATACTATATATAATTTAAATATTTGATAAATGATTTTTAAAAAAATCTCAAATTATTTACAAATTCTCTCTCCTAATGAGATTTTATCATTTTCAAATAGCGCTCTCTCACACACTCTCCATCTCTCTCCTATATCAATATATATATATAGTATATATATATAAGATAAATAAGATAATTAGTCTATAATAAAGGAAATGTGAAGGCCCAATGTTTATATATGAAAAAAAAAATAATACTTTTAATCATGAATATTTTTTTTATTTATATTTTGGTATAAACAAACATTTTTCAAAATATCAAAGGTACTCAAGAAAAAAAAAATAAATAACAAAAAAAATAGTTTATTAGACATAATTTTCTCTCTCCTCACAAAATAGAAGGATTTATAAATAAATGAGCAGAATTTACTCATTCTCTCACCTATACACATTATATACTAATAGATTGTGCCTCCTGATAAGAGGCAGTGTGTCTTATTAGGTTTTGATGTCTTTAACAGTCTCTTGATCAAAGTTAGGATTTGGCTATGCTTGATTAAACATTCCATGGCTCTTATGTTTGGGCATTTCACAATAGAATTGATTCAACTGACATGTTTTATTCTTTTTCTCAAATTCAACAACTTTGTTTGTGATGACTTTCTCTATATCTGCACAGTTGTTCAGAATCATTCTTAATCGTCATGATGTATAACATTGTCACTCCCAAAAAATCATTATGCTAATTTAATGATGCCTTGTAGTTTGATGATTAATTTCTCAAATTTAATGGGTTAGTCCTTTATGTGAGTTAGTCCCAAATATAAGGGTTGTTTGTTTTTTTGAGATTAAAAGTAATTAAATAACCGTGTAATTCCTTATCAGGTAATTGGTTTATTTTTGTAAAATTTTTGGTTTATGTGCGGCCCAAGTCCTGTGAAGTCTGGCGAAGTACATGCATTGTACACCAATGGTGCCTGCTGACGCTGGCAAGGGAGGCCGTCCAATGGCCACAAAGGCTGGTTGGTGGCCGGCGAAGGCCGGCCAAAGCCTTGTGAGGGCCAACAAAATGCAATAATCTAAATGTTGGCTTCTTGCAATTGGGAGAGGATGGAGGGCCGGCTAAGGCATTACGGTGATTGGTGAACCCATAGGAGAGATGATGAAGACATTGAAGGAAGGTGTCGGGCACAAAGGATCACGAATAAAGAACCTTTTATGCATAAATGATTGATGCCCAAATCAAACACAATTCAATTTTCTCTCAAATTAATATAGTGGGGTAACTTAATTACCCTAAAATTTACATTACACTGCAATTCTTGCAAACCAAACATCTACAATTTAGGTTTATATAAAATTATTACTTTACATTGAAATGTTGTAGTCCAAACAGCCCATTAGTGATCTTGGGTTACGTTGGCTATGAATGGCCCAATAAGATGTATATCTTGCCTAAATCGATATTCTTCATAATTTTAGTTAGTTCTATATGACCTTTGATAAAGCATTAATGAATCCTAATATTTTATTGTGAAACATTGACTTAGCAAACTTCTTGAAGTGGTATATCTAATCTCTTGGCCTCCTTAATATAGTTTTAGTTTATATCATTAAATCTTGATTTCCTTGAAAGTTGTTTTATCAATGTCATGGTTTGTTTAGGCTTGATTGAAATTTTATGGTTGGGCATCCCAAAATGGATTTAACTCAAATGGATCATATTTTGTTCTTGTTCTCATATTGAATTCATGCAAACTTTGTTTGTGATGCCTTTCCTCAGTCCCTATAATGCTGTTCATAATCATCCTTAACCATTGAGTTATGCAAAAATATATGTTCCATCCATTCTAAATGTTGATGTTTAACAGGTTTCATTAGTTTAATGAAAATTTTCAAGGTTTGATATTATTAAATATGAAGGACCCTAAATTTGGTTAAAGTTTTTCTTAGGGGCTGCTTGGCTTGGGGGTAAAAAGATTACTTGAGCAATAATATTATATTATGAAACTTTTTTAGGTAAACTAAATGCATTGTAATTCAAATAATAGTGTTTGGACTAAGGTAAAAAAGTCTCGGGGTTTACAGTTTGATGTTTAGTTTTGTGTATTTTGAGTCATTGTAATTTGTTTTAAAAAATAAAAACTATGATTTTTTCTTTGAGGGTTGGCTAAGACTAGCCAGAGGAGGCATTGGCCGGCTAGAGGCCGGGCGTGAGCGTCAGCAGGCCGGACGAAACCGGCATAAAGTGGGGATGAGGAAGATGAAGTCGATTCGTTGCAACAGAACGTCGATGGACAAAATCAATTCGCTACGACACATCTCACAAATGAAGTTTGTGAATAGAGTAAGCTTGATCCATTGCAGCATTTTCAAGTGCGATGCCTGCATCGAAGTGGCAAGCTCTATCGTCATCGTCATGTTCGTCGATTTGTGGGAATAAATCGTGGGAAGAAGTGGAAATAAAGCTAAAGCAGGGTGAAGCTTGAATCCTACTTCAATTTTTTTTTTTGGTGAAAGATGCGGTAATCATATTACGCCAATTTTGGCATAATCTAATTATGCGAAATTTTTGATGAAATGGGGTAATTTGATTACTCCGCATTATTCCTGACAATCATATTATTATAAGAATCCTACAACCCAAACACCTAAATTTTAGGAATCCCGAGAATTATATACTTCACCCCAAATTATCGCAAACCAAGAAGCCCCTTAGTTATTTTTTGATGAAGATGGTCTACCTAAGATGAATATTAAGCTTGGAGAAAAAGTGTCTTCTATCATATTATGATAAACACAAATTTTGTTCGAGTTATACTCTAATTTTCCTTATCTAAAAGAGGTGCAAATTTTCTCCATGTGGTATCATGACGATGTAATTGAAAAAATGCAAAAAAGAGAAGATTGAAAAAAATGGTTACAAGTTAATTTCATGTCTTGGAAGATCATCATCAAGAAAATGGAGTATGGCTTCAAGAGAATGATTTGAGCAGCTTCTTTAAAAGATTACTTCCAAAAGTTTATATCCCAAAGAATATTAAAAAATGCTAATTTATTGTTGCATTAGTGAAGATTAAGGAGTGGCATCCAACTATTTATCTTATTTATACTTATATTAATTCTACAAGAATGGAAATGTTCTCTTCAAAAAATTGGGCAATATTTTAAAATGGGGCTCTATTTACTTTTATTTTTTTGTTCCATAAATTCATATAAAATTGACTGAGGCAGCATGTGTGTATATATAATAGTTAAAAAAGTTAATTCTACGAGCGTTTCAGTGCTCTCCAGCCGACGAAGCAGGTTGGCGTTACGCACGCACGCTCTATTTAATCCAAAGAGATGCTCGACTCTCCCCACTCAAACACATCTTCTCTCCCTCTCAGCCGTCCGAGCCCTCCCACACGATTCTGGCCTCCCGCTCGAAGGGACGACGCTGGAGACCTGCGGCAGAGAAGCAACAGTTAGAGACTAACCTCGCAGCCGACAACAGAGGCGCTTAAGCCAACGGAAGTAGACAATCTCGACGTCTCAGCAAGCGACCGCTACTCCTTCTGCATGATCACCCGCTCTGCACAATTTTTTTCTTTGCTCGATTCTTCCTTCTCTACGCTCGATCTCTTCTGCAAGTACGAACCTTCCTTTGCGATGATTCTTTTAGTATAAGATATGATTGTATAGGTGAGTTAATAATACTTCAATTCTAATTAGCAAATCATATTAAATAGTTAATAACAAAGATGTATATGAGGAACTTAGATCTATTTCCGCTTTAGTTTAATCATTAATTTATTCTATTAAAAATTACTCGCTGATCCATGAAAAGGGAATCAGGATTCATATAAACTAATAATGAATTTTTGCCTAAACTCCTAGAATCATGAATCAGAATTTTATGTAGAAACCTATTAAGGTTAACATATATACTTGCATTAATATAAAGCGAGTGAATGCCATGCTAGATGTCACCTGCAACTAGATGTCTATATGAGTGTGTTAGACTAAGTAAATCTATTGCAATGAATTTATGTGATATCCTATAACTTTAGTATATTATTTGGTCTATATATAGCCGACTGATCCATACAAGGATCATTGTTCTAATTACAATTTATTTAAATTTCTTGGTGATAGTTTGTGTAGGTTATTTTACTCATTGAGACTTATTAAATTGTAGTTACTAAAATTATTCGATTAATCTAAATAAAATATTACCGATGTCCTACATTAATTTATTTTCATACGGAAATAAGATAAATTTAATGTTCTGTTACTGTCTAACACAAGGTTAAACAAAATTGGGAACAACTAAGATTAGGAGTATGCTTGAAAGGAATAAGGATTTAAGCCTGTTATATAAGATTGAAATGGGATTGGTCCAAATTAATTAAGTTTCGTTATTTAGTTTTGTTTGGATAGTTTTGTCTATATATCTTATTTTAGAACTCTACTTTGCTTAATAAAATTGAACTTTGTTTATCAATTATAGAGTATTTAGTAATGATAAGAGAGAAATTCATAGTTTGTATATCATACTTTAATTGATGAAGAAGGATTTCTGAATTTAATGCCCAGGATCATATAGGTTATGTTATAGAATTAGTAGTGGCATAATGCAGTGTATCTTTACATCTAGACTTGATCAGACTAAGTGCTTAAATAATAAAACCTAATCATCCTAGTAACAACACATAAGTTATTAATTAACAAACTAATTAAGATAAACTTAGAAAGGAGGATATGCTTTAATAATAAAGATGGATATTTTCAGAGGTTGATAAAATTGCAAAACATAATTTTTACACACACATCAAATCTCTCTGTACTACATTAGGATTATGTGTGAATCATCTCATTAAGTCAACACAAAAGGTACACTGAATATTACTTTATATACTCTTATTATTTTCATTGTTATTTAAGCATCGCTTTGAGCCCGTTTCATATTGTTACTTAATGTGTTATTCTTACTACTAATAAGGTAAGATAAACAAAATGATGTTTATGTATCTTGTTAATGTTGTAAAGGGTTCCTAAACGGAGCATAATAGGTTAGGGACGGAGCTAGTCCTCGAGTGACATAAGGGTGCCATCTTGAGCCTTTAAGGGGGCCCAGGTAAAGGATATGCTTTTATGTTTTTATTGAACTTAGCCTCAAGGTTCTGGCTTTGCCCATCAGAACTTTAGCGTCAATTCATGATATCAAGTCATAAACATAAGCATAAATTATTGTGCGATTACCTGTGATGACCCATGTTAGGTTAGTAATAACCAAACTAACATCAAATGCATTTCTCCGCAGGATCATATTGACGGCTAGGTAAAATAGCAGTTAAACAAACATCCAAAGTCATTCAAGTATAACATTCATTCAATTTAAAGTAAACAATATCCTAAATTTATTACATAACTTTCATTATACAGAAAATAATTATCCCTTGAAGGGGCAGTTAGAATTCGTGAATTTCTCGCGCCATGCCTTTAAACTATATTCGCCGCCTCTAGCTGTATCTGATCTGGCATTATAAAAATAATGCCTTAGTGCACATTCTAAATATAAAGGATATTAAAAATATACTTAAAGCAAAGCGGAAGGCAAAAATGATAAAAATCTACAGGAAAATATAGATTTATTTCAAAAGGATAATCATAACTCGTGCAAAATAAATATTCTTTTGCCATATGCCAAGTTTTCAAACGAAAAAGCAATGGTAGCATAAAAATTCATGTTTATGTTTATGACTTGATATTATGAAGCTATGTTAGCAGTTTTGATAGGCAAAACCAGAATCATGAGGCTAGATTCATAAAAATGCAGTTAAGCATGACCTGCACCTGGGCCCCCTTAAAGGCTCCAGATGGCACCTTTACCTGGACCTCTTTCAAGGCTCCAGATGGCAACCTTCACTTGGGCCCCCTTTAAAGGCTCCAGATGGCATCATATATGCATTTAAGCATAAAGTTCACCTGGGCCTCCTCAAAAGCTCCAGATGGCACTCTTATATTTCTTAATGGACTAGCCCCGTCTCTAACTTAATTCAACCTCCATTTTGGAACTATTTGCAGCATTCACAAGATACATAAGCATCATTTTTCCTCTCTTACATGATTAGTAGTAAGAGTAAAGTATTAAATAGCAATACAAAACAGGTTCAAAGCGATGCCTAAGCAGCAAAAAGGTAAAAAACATAAAATTAATATCTAGTATACATTTGTGTAGACAATAAAATGAATCACACGCAATTTTGATGTGGTACTAAGAGACTTGATATTTTTGCAAAAGTTATATTTTATAATTTTATTAGTCTCTCACAATGTCTGTCTTTATTATAAAGCATATATAATCCTTTCTAAGTTAATCTTGATTAGTTTATGGTTCTCTCAATGTTTTAGATAGTCTTAAGACTTTAAGACTTAGGTTAGGAACTATGAATTTCAAAGGATCAATCAATTCTAAAATAGTGCAAAGCAATCTAAGATAAAAATGTTTTATTTAGTAGGTTGGAAATGCTACACATGCTTTTGGGTGCACAATTATGAAGACTTGTCCCAACAAGACAATCTAAGAAACATTAAAATACTAGGAAATCAAATGTAAATAGAAACATCTACAAAGAACTTTGAAATATTTGACAAAACTTTCACCGAATACCTCACGCCAACCATCAATAAAACTAACCGAGCTAGTTTGATTAGTATAAGCATAAATATATAAGTGGTTATTTTGAATAACACAACTTGAAGCATATTATTTGTTAGGGGAATATGTAAAGACCGATGAACTTAGAAGACACGCACACACAATCCAATTATCAACCAATTTCTTCTAAAGTATTATTAGCTAACCTATACGATTCTACCTTCTATTAAAAGGATTGACGCATTCGACGTAGAGTAAGATTTCGTACCTTAAAGCTCGGTCGATCGCAATGAAGAATCGGCGTAGAATCGAGCGGAAGGAGAGGGATTGGGCGTTGATCGGCGCAAAGAGAGACGATCGTGCGTGCTGGGAGTTGCCGTTGCCTGCTCGCCTATTGTGCACTTCCGTCGGCTGCTGCGCAGTTCGTCCGTGCGGGAGAGAGTCGAGCGACTGAGAGGGAGAGAAGGCTTGCTTCGAGTGGTGAGCGTTCGGTCCCTTAACGATTAAATAGGGCGGGCTCATGTAACGCACGCTCGTTCGACAGCTAATGCCCATAGGTTACGGGAATCATCCGAAAAAATTTAGAATTAATTTATTTGCCGACGATTTCAACTTACTTAATTTGAGTATGGTTTAATGACAAATATAAATTCCTATTTCAGCATTGTGTTTGAAAAAGTTCCTTTATCAATATTTCTAACCGAAGAGTTATTTTAGCAGGAGATTTCAACGGAAAGGAAACTAAAATTTGCGGGACATTAACATTTTCCTTATAAATGACATAGGGTCATTACATTACCATTTGAAATTTGGCATGTGATAAGAAAATGTTTATTTGCAAGACTAATGATTATCTTTATTTGTATTTTACCTTATTTTTCTGCAATTATTATTATCATTTTTGCCTTTCACTTTTGCTTAAAAGTATATTATTTAATATCCTTTGTACTTAGAATGTACACTAAGACATTATTTTTATAATGGCAGACCAGATCCTGCTGGAGGTTTAAAGATGTTAAAAAGAATTATGGCACGAGATATAATTTAGTTTTTATTTTCTTATGAGAGAAAATCATTTGTATTCTGTATGATATCAAATATGTAACAATCTGGATGTTATTTATTATAAATTGAATGAATAAATTTTTTTTATTTTTTCGTGGCTTTGGATATTGTTTAACTACTATTTTACTTAACCGCCAATATGATCCTGCTGGAAGATGCACCCGATTTTAGATTGGTTGTTACCAACCTAACTTGGGTTATCACATTATTTGTAATAAGCCCAAACTCTTAAGCACTAAGGTAATGTCCGCTTTGGCCTGAAAAGCCTCATGATATTGCCCTTATAAGATAACTTTGCGGCAGTCACCCATCATGGGAGTGCTCCTCATGAGCATGCTTAACTTGAGTTCTTAAAAGGAACTCCACCATTATCTGAAAATGTGTCTCGATGTTTAAGCATTTCACTTATTACTACTTAAGTGGGTCTTTACAATCTCCCTAATTTAAGTAACTGGCGTCTTTGTCAGTATCCACGCACAAATCCAAGAACCACCCATTGGTTAGATAGGACTAGAGGTGACCCAGACAGGTTCAAGAGGTACCCACAATCATATAGCACCTTAACTATCATGGGTTCAAGAGGCTACTCCCATGTAGTAATACTTTGCCCTGTATGACACTTAGCTTTTATCTGACATTCTATGGCCTGCTCTGGTATCATTTGTAACAGTCCAAACTCTTAAGCACCAAGTTATTGTCCTCTTTGGACTGAAAGGCTTCACAGTTTTGCTTTCAGAAGATAACTTCTCAGCACGTCACTCATCATGGGAGTTCTCCCACATGAGCATGCTTAATTTTGAAGTTCTTATCAGGAACTCCACCATTATCTGAAAAGGTGTCTTGATATTTAAGAGTTTTACTATTACTACTTAAATGGGTCATTATACATAAGCGATCCCTTTAAGACATCAACATTAAGAGCATTGAAATTTTTTTGAGCAGAAGCATTTTTATTAGCACTTTTATCTAAATTTTTTTCCAAAAGGGCCAATTTCATCAACATTCTTTCCATCGGAAACATTTTCAGCAACAACATTTTCAGCAACAACATTTTCATCAACTAAAACTTTCATATTTTGTTCAGATAAAGTATAAGAAATCATGTTGTATTTGGAAACAACCAAGCTATCAATTTTCTCAACAATTTGAAAACCAGGTGTTGGAGGTTTTCCGGTATTTTTCGATATCATAGGAATAATCGTATTGCTATGTTCAACATTAAGAGCAGTAGTAGCATTTAACGTATCAGGGAAAGAATTAATATTATTAGTATTAGGTTTCAATAGAAAGCTATCATCATTAACAATATTTTGGGCATCAGAATCTATATTAGGAATATGGGAAATAGCTAGCTCGTAAGCCATAATAATATTCTCAGAATTTCAAGACCTTGTGTCTCTAAGACAGAAGAATCAGTGTTCAAAGCAGCATTGCTGGAGTGTCACTGGAAGCATTCACAGCATGTTGAACGGAGGGGAAGTTCACAGGAGCAATTGTGTTTTCAATAAAAGCATTGTCTATATTGAGTTCCTCTCTGCATAGAGGATTGGCAGATTCAGTAATAGAAGCATTTAAAACAGCATTTTCCAGATTTCGCCCATTGTTCCCAGTCAGTTACAGCAAGATTTATTTAAAACAGCATTTTCCAGATTTCGCCCATTGTTCCCAGTGTCAGTTACAGCAAGATTTATTCTTCGAGATGTAGGATAGGGACTGTTAGGGTTTCTATAAGAGCAATTATTAGAGTTATGACCAATGGTACAACACTGGTTACGGTAAAAAGGCAATTTTTCGTAGCATATTTTTTGCGACCAACCACATTCCAAAGAACCCAGCCAAATGTTAGCAGGAGGGGAAGAAGAGATATTCAACTCAATCAAAGTTCTAAGAGCAGAAATATACCTAAGAGTAGCAGCATTCCTATCTAATTGGAGCAGTTTACCAATGGCTTTACCAATATTGAAGAGAATTTCTTTAGAGATAAAATGTAACCGAAGGCCAGGGAGATTAACCCAAACTAGAACAATAGGCACATCATGCTTAACATCAGAAAAGGAATCCCATTTGCAAAATCACATAGTGATCCCTTTAAGGTCATAAGACCCTTTCGAAAATACTCACATAGTCTAGATCAAACTCAAAATTAAAAAAAGACACGGTGAGAATCGAAGGAACGAATGGAGACTGGAGCAACAAGATTTAAGCCTTTAATAAACCCATTAACTAAACCAAAACTAGGTTTAGTTCTCGCAAATTTGCCAACCAAAGTCAGAGAATGGGGAGAAGCCAAGGAAACCACTTCTTCATCAGAAAAGAAAAGAGCCGGAAAGCCCTTGTATTCCGAGATAGGTTTGTAGACTGAGGGGATAGTACCTTCTACGATGTCCTTAAAGGACTGAACAATCGGGGGAACATCCATTATTGCAACATATGATAAAACAGAGAGTAAAAATTTAAAGTAAATAAGCAATATGTAAGAGCGTCACCCGAGAGCGCATCTAGAGAGGAGCAACAAGACCAGGATTGCCGGCAACGTCGATGGAGAGAAGCCCTAGATCGCCCGCTCGCTGAATCGCCCTAAAGAGAGAACGACGAGTTATATATATATATGTATATATTATTAATTCTTTCTTATTATTATATTCTCTTTATAAATAATAATAACATTCTTATTTTTATAATAATTTTATTATCTTATAAATAGAAATAATAATATCAATATTTTTATTATTATTATCACTATTATTTCTGTTGTCATTATTACTATGTTTCTTTTTTTTTACTAACAGAGAGAAATAAAGAGAAAAGATAATAAAAATCAATATTCTTATGAAAATTCTTTCATCACTTTGCTAATAAAAAAATTTACACAGATTTGCAAGAGATCAATTTAGCAACAAAAACAGGTACTTGGATATCATGAAGTATATTATATATTGATTTTATTACTTGCTAGTGCTTCACTTTGAGCCTCAAAATTTTTATTTTTGACAAGTTGATAATCATTTTTGAAAATTGCTATTGAATTTATTATCACTTTAATAATGTTTGTTACACTTTTTGATAAAAACTTATATTAAACTATATTGTCAAAATAAATATTTCAAAAAAGAAGATTTTTTGTTACTAGACCTGTACATGTATTGGGTTAGGCAGACCCACTGGGATATAAAGAGACCTTATCATTTGCCCTAGAGGGTGTTGGTATTGGTTAAAGTGAAATATAAAGAATAAATTTATAAGACTAAGTAGATATACCTTGATACCTCCCGTTCTATACACTGCTGCCTAAATAGAACACAAATTTTGCTAAGAATACGTAAGACATATTTTCAAAATCTTAAAATAGTGGTTTATCTGACCGTAAATGAATTATTCATTTGGCAATTGTATATTTTTACTTGTTATATATTATAGCACACTGATCTTTGTTTTGCAGGAAATATATTGCAAAATTTTGAATCTTGTTCTATCCTACTAACATTTGTTTCATTGCTTACCGCTTATATATGATGTAATTAATGATATACAAAGTACTTAGAGTATTTTCTAATAGATGTTCAACTCGGTCATTTTTGTTGTAAATGCCAGGTTAGGATTTCAAGGAAGAACTGGATCAACCTTGAGATAATCAACCGCTGCACTCTTATGTTATTTTTTTCACTTTTTTTAGCTATCTATCTATTCAAATAAAGATAGTCGTTGTAATAATATTATAAAATATTGAAATAAAATATTCTTTTTCATATTCAAATTTAGATGAATGAATATATATGATAAATTATATTATTATTTCAAATTCCGACTACAATTCTTGGCATAGACAACCCCAAATCTCGTGCCCTCGCTAGCTCGAGAATTAGGGGATGTCACAGGATACGACTTCTTCTGAAGCCTGATGTTGGGCACCTAAGCACCTGTAATAGGCATACCATAGACAGAGGTTGGGCGCCCAGGCGCCTGTGGCAATTATGCCGCAAAGAGAACCAGAGGCTGGGCGTCCAGGCGTTTGCGGCCGTTGTGCCACAAAGGGAGGCGTCCAGTTATGTTTTAACAGGCGATTAGGGCCTGTTTTAAATATGTTTTTCAAGCTATTTTGAAGTGCTTGTTGTAGAGTGCTAAAGTGAAAACAAGAGAGGAGTTTCTTGAAGAAGATTGTCTTGGGTGTGTAAGAAAAGTTCATACGAGGTGTTATCTTCTTCTTTTTCTAAGATTTTTTGTGTACTCTGTAAACTCTAATTTCTTCTTGGTAGTTTTTTTTCTTGTGGTGGTGTGTGGCCTTGTGGTTTTTTTCATTATTGGGTTTTTCACGTAAAATTCAGCGTGTTTTGTGGTGATTTTTACGATTTGTGTGTGATCTATATTTTGATTTTACGTTTTGTTCTAGTGAAATTTTCAAACTACAACGGCTTATTTTCTTTGCAAGATGTAACTCTACTTATCTCATTGTCTATGGTTATCATTTTTTAATCATCTCTAAATGCAAATAGATGTATTAATGCCTTGTTATATTGTAATTCTTATGAGATCATCTCTATGGTCAATATCCAAGGTTTTTGCTAATGGGAGAAGTCTATAAACTCATGAAGTTATTTATGGTCTTAAGCGAAGTTCTTGAATGTGCTGAATAAATTTTGCTAGATCTTGTGCAAATTGAATTTCAAAGTGATATGCAGATTATTTCTCTATGTTAAACATTGTTTTCTTGTTGTATTATTTTGAAAGTAGATGTTGATGGCATACTTATTGGTAGTGGACTAAAGGGACTAAAATAGAACAAAAAATACAAACTTTATAGCAAAAGATATTTTTTGGGGATTGAGTTTAGTTGCTTTATGCAAGGTATATCTTTATCTCAATGAAATAGCACAATTGATCTTCGTAAAGAAATTAATTTCTTAGACTGTAAGTTAACTAATAGTCCTATTGATCTCATAAAAAGCTAAACCTTGATATCAATAAACCATTAATGATGCTTTTTGATATCAAATATTAGTAAAAAATGAATCTATCGTATAATTGCTATACCAGACATCTCTTTTGTGATTGGAATTGTTAGTTAAAACATAAGCAAATTCCTGGAAAGAAGAATTGAAATTTAATTCATATTTCTGATATATAGCTCTTTTCGTAAACGTTTATTATATTTTAACTTGTATTTGAAAATTCAAGTTTTCTTTGATATCAGTTACATCGTATCTACTGAGATTAGAAATTAAACCTAGATATCGCATTATTGTTGTGGTAAGCGGATTATTTGGAAAAGAAAGAAGCAAATTGTTAGGACCTAACCTGGTGCTAAAGCTATTACAGGGCCAGTGCACATTTAACATTAAACTTAATGTGGGTGAAAATTCTCTATCCAAAACAATGAAACTAATGGCTGCTTATTTGCAGGAATTTTGAAACCTTTCTTTATATATAGCAAAGTAGGTAATATTTTAGACGTGCATCTTTTTAAAGCATGCTCAATCTTTCAACATAGAAGTAACAAGATAACTTTTTTTGGTTGTGATATCCGGTTTCTCTTGTATTAGGTTCAATAGTCACATAAGAATTATAATAAAATCTTTAGTTAAGAGTCATATTTTTCTGTCATATGTCGATTCATGGATTTTAAATCTTATTTGATTAAATTGCATGTCATTCGTTTATTAGGTTTAATGTAGTGTTAATTGCATACGCCAATGGTCTTGGAAAAACCAAAACGCATTCTCATGCATTTACTTTCTGATTCATGTTTCCATTTATACATTATCAAAACCATTTTCTGGTATTGGAACCATCTTAAGTATTTGTATCTCATAATCTGAATAGAAGAATGTCTGTACTCTTAGCTATCATACTCCTTACCGTTATCTAATTTGATAGATTTGATTTTAAATTGCATGTCATTCGTTTATTAGGTATAATGCAGTGTTAATTGCATCCGCCAATGGTCTTGGAAAAACCAAAACGCATTCTCATGCATTTACTCTCTGATTCATGTTTCCATTTATACATTATCAAAACCATTTTCTGGTATTGGAACCATCTTAAGTATTTGTATCTCATAATCTGAATAGAAGAATGTTTGTACTCTTAGCTATCATACTCCTTACCGTTATCTTATTTGATAGATTTGATTTTAAATTGCATGTCATTCGTTTAATAGGTATAATGCAGTGTTAATTGCATATTCCAATGGTCTTGGAAAAACCAAAACGCATTCTCATGCATTTACTCTCTGATTCATGTTTCCATTTATACATTATCAAAACCATTTTCTGGTATTGGAACCATCTTAAGTATTTGTATCTCATAATCTGAATAGAAGAATGTTTGTACTCTTAGCTATCATACTCCTTACCGTTATCTAATTTGATAGATTTGATTTTAAATTGCATGTCATTCGTTTAATAGGTATAATGCAGTGTTAATTGCATACGCCAATGGTCTTGGAAAAACCAAAACGCATTCTCATGCATTTACTCTCTGATTCATGTTTCCATTTATACATTATCAAAACCATTTTCTGGTATTGGAACCATCTTAAGTATTTGTATCTCATAATCTGAATAGAAGAATGTTTGTACTCTTAGCTATCATACTCCTTACCGTTATCTAATTTGATAGATTTGATTTTAAATTGCATACGCCAATGGTCTTGGAAAAACCATAACACATTCTCATGCATTTACTCTCTGATTCATATTTCCATTTATACATTATCAAAACCATTTTCTGGTATTGGAACCATCTTAAGTATTTGTATCTCATAATCTGAATAGAAGAATGCTTGTACTCTTAGCTATCATACTCCTTACCGTTATCTAATTTGATAGATTTGATTTTTTTTATCATGTCTAATTCTTAACTTAAACCTCTACTTAAGGTAGAAAATGTATCATATTTATTTTTCAAAAAAAGTACTCTTATTCATGGTCATCAATGAAGGTGATATAGTGCCACAAGCCTTGAAATTGATTATATAAAGTCCTCCCTCTTTTGTTTTTAAAAGATGCATTTGTTTCAGATCACCATGTCATCTAACTTGAAATTTATTGACTTTCCTGTTGATGCTAGTAAGTCCATCCCTTCTCACTCATGCTATTGTTTAGAATTTCCACAGCTAACGAATACTAGTTATTTTTATGTTTGTTTATCACTATCTTTTCTTGTGCAACAACCATACACCCTTTTGCACCTTCTGTGATCCACCACCAATTATTGTGGTGTATCTAATGTTGTCATTCTTGCTCTTTAATGTTAAGTTTTCCTTGAGGTTGGGCATGTTTAATATCATGTAACTTTCATTGCATCTTGTTATTTGTTCTAGTGCAGATCCTATATTTTCTCGCTATCTCTAAAAACTCATCAAAAGCAAAATAAACCTTCCCAAACTTTCTTGCAATATAGTTGTCTTATAAATATCAGCACTAATAGAGTGGAATGACTACTACATCTAAGATCCAGAACTTGTCCAAACTGTTAACTTGTAAAACTAGGTCAAGATCAAAAGCGGTCTAATTTGATCTAAGATCCAAAGTGGTCAAGCTTATTAATATTTCTATTGATTGAATTAGCAAAAGTACCTTTGCGCCAATGATTCATGCTTTTCATCTATCCTCGGCATTGATTGTTCAAGTGACCTTTATCATTGCAGTTATAGCAAATAAATTATTTTCTCTTTAATTGCTTCTTCCCTTTGACTTTGATTAATCATGGTTTTTGTCTAGCCTCCTTGATTTGCTTCTTCCTCTATTTTTGATATTGAAAGCAGAAGTTTGAAGCTTTTATCGATTTCTTTTTTGCAAAGATCTTCATTTGGGACAAGATCTTGATATTGTTTGACTTTTGCTGGTAACTTCTTGACAAATTGCTAACTACAATCATCATTGTAGACTAACTTGTTATAAATAGCAATAGAACCAACATTTTGATTTAATCAAATGATTATAATACTAACAAAGTTAATTGTTTTGTAATCACTCGTTGAATTCGTTGATGTGATCTATTATAGATGCACCTGTTATTTTGAGATTAAATAGCATCACATAAAATATGCTTTATTTGGAGCTAATGGCTTCGCATACACAATTAGTTGAACTTTTATTAGGCCTTATTGTTTACAATATTTAATGTCTTATTTTGTGCTAACATCAAGTGCACTGATAGCTCCCTATCTTATTCTATTGATTTTAGTTTGTCCCTGTGAACATCGCATGCATCTTTAATACATTAAGTAATTTATTTGTATTCTCTTTAACCTGAAGGGCTTAGCATCAAGTTTGTCAATTGTGATCTTTCTTTCATTTGCCATTAATCTTATTCTACTACTCAAATCTTTTTCTCTGATACAGGAGGGTATGATACAACACAACATGGTATGCACTCTAATATTGATTAAGGATAATCAAGGAGATATATCAGTTGATTAAAGGTAGCTTTTATGAATACACGCCGCAGCGCGGGTGCAACGCGCCACGACGCGACGCAGCGCCTGGGTGTTCGAAAGGGACGTGCCCCAGCGCTTGGGCGTTCGACAGGAACGCGCCACGGCTCGACAGGGATGCGCCACGGCGTGCCACAGCATTTGGGCATTTGAAAAGAGGGCGTTACGGTGCGCCGTGGTGCCCGCAGTTCAGCAGACCTGTTTTAGAGCGCCTATAAGTACTTTCTAAGCCCCTCTTAAAGTTAAGAATAGCAAAAAGTGAGGTCTCCATTTCGTTTTGGGGCGTGTTGACTGTTCTAAGGAGGAGACAAAAGCTCCTAAGGTTTGGGTAAGGGTTTATAAACCCTAAAAACATTATAATATCATCTCCAATTGTGAAATCTTCTCTGCTTTCCTCCCCGTGGATGTAGGTGTTTGCACCAAATTATGTAAATCTCTTGTCTTGTGCTGTGATTGAGTTTGCATGTGATTTTTCTTTGTTGTATTTTGATTTTGCTCAACATATACACAATTTGTTCAGCATTGTTTGAACCCTAGATATCCCAACAAGTGGTATCAGAGTGAGGTTTGTTTTGGTTGTGCTTGAGTGTTAGAGTTTTGTTACAAGTTGTGTTTTCTTTGTGGTTGATTTTTGTAAAGCAAAGGAAAACATGAGAGATAGAGTAGAAGAAGTGGTTGATACTTCGTCATCAATTGGTGGTGGAGAGATCTCTCCACCAAGTCGTGACACATCCAACGAAGATTGATGTGAACTTCGGTATGTGGTGTGCGAGGTGATTGATGCACTATGTGCACTAAATCTGGAAGATGTTCTTGATAGCGAAGAAAACCGGAAGAAATTTTGGAAATGAAGACAAGGTTCTGCTTTTGTTGAACTCATTGTCAACTGAGTTTGAGAACTTCACTATGACATTGATTCATGGGAAGGATGCCTTGAGATATGAGGAGGTGACTACGGCCCTTGTGAATCACAAGTTCAAGAGAATGGATAAAGAGTCTACCAAATCATATATGACAAATACTCTTACACTCCAGAGAGGAAGATTAGAAAAGAAAAAGCAATTGCCAAAGAAGAATGCTGATTTCCAGAAGAGAGGAAAATCTAGAGGCCGGAGCATTGTGCGCAATCAGTGTGCATTTTGTTTGGAGACAGGACGCTGGAAGAAAGATTGTCCAAAGTTGAAATAAAAGTAGTAGTCAAATGGATCTTCCGAGGCAAAGAATAATGTGATTTAGAATGTGGTAGAGGGTTCAGACTCAGAGGTATTTTTTGTTACTATTTTTATGGGACTAATAGCTGATAGCTCCTGTTGGATTATGTATGCTGGTGCAACGTATCACATATGTTCCCAAAAGGATTGGTTTTGTTCATATAGAGAAATGGATAGTGGTGCAGTCATAATGAGGAATGATGTTACGTGTCGGATTGCAGGAGTTTGGAGTGTGTTGATTATGACACATGTAGGAACAGTTCAAGAACTGAAAGAACTCAGACATATACCAGAGATCTAGAAGAATCATCTGTCTGTTGGAGTCTTAGAAGCTAAAGGTTTTAAGGTAGTGATTGAGGCAGGAATCCTAAAGATCAGCAAGGGTGCAATGACTTATTTGAGAGGAGTTAGACATTAGAACCTTTAGTACTTTCAGGGAAGTACAATAATAGGTTCAGTAGCTATGACAGAAGATTCAGATGATGCCATGACATTGTGGCATATGAGGTTGGCACATACAAGAGAACCTTCACTGAGAGCATTGGAAAGAGAAGGACTCGTAAGAGTGTAACCTCTTGCAAATTATAATTTTGTGAATATTGTATATTTGGTAAGAAAATATGCAAATCATTTGGCGTTGGCCTCCACAACACTAAAAATATACTTAGAGTATATGCACACTGATATTTGGGGACCAATGAAAACAACATCATTCGGTTGTCATATATTTTGTTTCTTTTATAGTTGATTCCTCCAGATTTGTATAGGTGTACACAATGAAGAGCAAAGAAAATGTGTTGGAGATTTTCATAAATTGGAAGAAGTTGGTGGAAAATCAAACTGGCAAAAGAATCAAGAGGATCTGATCAGACAATGGTAGAGAATATACTTCTTATTCTTTTGTAAAGGAATATCAGAATTCTGAGATAGAACACCACTTCACAGTGAGAGAAATACCGCAGCAAAATAGGGTAGCAGAACGAATGAATCGTACCTTGGCGAAGAAAGTGCGATGTATGTTGTCTAATGCTGGGTTAGAGAGTCTATTGGGCAGAGCCTTAAACTATGCATGTTACTTGATGAACCGTCTGCCATCTACATCACTTAACAAGAAAACTCCAATAGAGCTGAGGTTTAGACATCGTGCTACATATTAGGATCAACTGAAGGTTTTTGGGAGCCCAACTTACTATCATGTCAAGAAAGATAAGCTAGAACAGTGGGCTCGAAAGACAATTTTTGTGGGCTTTCGACGCGGAGTGAAGGGCTTCAAGTTGTTTGATCCAGTTGACAGGAAGATCGTGGTGAGCAGAGATGTCATATTTGATGAAGAGTCTTTCTTGAGACTTGGGAGTTTGCATTAGGTGGAGGATAATATAGATTTGATGCCACCCCTTTTATTCCACAAAAGTTTTCACATCACATCGAGGATACTTTTACATATGAAGACCACATTGGTGATGAGAAGAACAAACTAACATTATTAGTGAGATTCCAGTTCAGGAGTCGATTGCGAAAGACAGACCCAGAAGGAATGCAACACAACAGCTCGCCTGGCTCAGATACTATGTCACATATGCATTGTCCGTATTGGAGGATAAAGTTTCATCCCATTACAAGCGGTGATGTGCTCAGAAGAAAATTTATGAAAATGGGCGATGAATGAAGAGATCAAGTCTCTTCATCAAAATGAGGTATGGAGGTTGGAGAAACTCCCACCAGCTAGAAAGGCTATAGATTGTAAGTGGGTGTATGCGAAGAAATATGAATCTTCAGAAGCTAACATGCGCTACAAAGCTAGATTAGTGGCCAAAGGATTTGTTCAAAAGGAAGAGACCGATTATGATGAAGTGTTCTCCAAAGTTGTTAAACATTCATCGATCTGCCTGCTTTTTGCTTTGGTGGCAGAATTTGATATGCTGCTTAAGCAGCTTGATGTAAAAACATCGTTCTTGCACGGAGAACTAGAAGAAGAGACCTTTATGGCACAACCCCTAAGGTTGAGCAAAAAAAAAGAGATTTGGTATGCAAATTGGACAAGTCTTTTTATGGCCTAAAGCAATCACCAAGACATTAGCATAAGAAGTTTGATTAGTTTATGTAGATAGAAGAGTACTGGAGAAGCTAGCTTGATTACTGTGTGTATTTTAAAAGGTTACCCCAAGATAACTTCATTTACCTACTTCTGTATGTCGATGATATGTTGATGACAACTTCTCGGTCTTGAGATGGATCACATGAAAGAGCAGTTGTCAAAGAACTTTAAAATGAAGAACTTGGGAGAGGCAAAGAAGATACTGGGAATGAAAATTTGTAGGGATAGAAAAGTAGGAAAGATTTGGCTTACCTAAAATGGGTATTTAAAAATGTGCTGAAGAGGTTTAGAATTGATGATTCTACAAAATCTGTGAGTATACCTCTTGCACCTCACTTTCATTTATTTGCAGAGCTTTGTCCAAAAATAAATTTTGAAAAGGAAAAAATGCACTTAGTGCCCTATGCAAGTGCGGTTGGAAGCTTGATGTACACCATGATTTGCATTAGACCAGATTTGACCCAAGCAGTTAGAGTTGTAAGCCGGTATATGCACAATTTGGGGAAAGATCACTGGCAAGCAATGATGGAAATATTTCGGTACTTGAAAGATACTGTTGGTGTTGGATTATTATTTTAGAAGCAATCTTCAATAGCTGACTTGTGTGTTGGATATGTGGATTCCGACTATGCGGAAGATTTGGATCGAAGACGATCAACGATTGGATATGTGTTCACATTAGCAAGAGGCCCGCTAGGGTGGAAATCGACTCTCAGCCTACAGTTACTCTATCTACAACAGAATCTGAATATGTGACAGTTACTGAAACATTCAAGAAAGTTATATGGATGAAATGATTGCTGGAAGATTTGGGTGCAATGCTACAAGAGGTAGTAGTTCATTGTGATAGCCAAAGTGCTATATTCTTAGCTTCTAACACGGTCTGTCACGCTTGCACAAAGCATATAGATGCACGACACCATTTTGTTCGGAAAATCATTTAAGAGGGTGAGATCTTATTGAAGAAGATCGACACTAAAGATCATTCAGCGTACATGTTGACAAATATGTCACGGTTCAAAAGTTCACCAATTGTAAAACCTTGGTGAATTTGGAGAAGCATTCTTAGGCTTATCATTTGTTGGAACTACGGGTGGCTTATTTTTTTAGAAGAGGGATACATAGGCAACCAAGTTGGTGTAGCTGCAATGCTGGAAAGCATATTTGATTCAACTCTCATATGGTGCACATGAGATATGAGGTGGAGATTGTTGATTAAATATAGTTTTTATGGACGTGCCACAACGCGCGTGCAAAGCCAAGGGTGAGATCTTACTGAAGAAGATTGCCACAACGCGCGTGAAAGGCACCAGGGACGTGCCACAATGCACGTGCAAGGCACCGGGGATGTGCCACGGTACGCCGCAGCTTCTGGGCATTCGATAGGGACGGTCCACGACGCGCCACAGCACCTAGGCATTCGACAAGGATGCGCCACGGCACGTTGCAGCGCCCGAGACTTCGAAAGGATGGCGCCTGCGGTTCAACAGGCCTATTTTAGAGCGCTTATAAGTACTTTCTAAGCCCATTTTAGGGTTAAGAACAGCAAAAGTGAGGTCTTCATTTTGTTTTGGGGTGTGGTGGCTGTGTTCCAAGAGGAGACAAAAGCTTATAAGATTTGGCTAAGGATTTCTAAACCCTAAAAACATTGTAATCTCATCTCCAATAGTGAAAGTTTTTCTGCTTTCCTCCTCGTTGACGTAGGTGTTAGCACCGAACAACGTAAATCTCGTGTTGTGTTGTGATTGTGTTTGCATGTGATTTTTCTTTATTTTTTTGATTTTGCTCAACATATACACGATTTATTCCGCATTGTTTGAACCCTAGAGATCACAACAATATCTTCTTCCTTGAACATGAAAAAGATAGCTAGGTAAGAATAAAAACAGACCACACAAATGCTACAGAGACTTGTGTTGTTTATTTGAGGATCTATCTGCGCTTACTAAGAGAATGTTATAGCTACTAGAGAGAGCCTTAAGTAGATAATGGAGGCTAGGGCATACAAATCAACTTAAATTTACATAAAGCCTCTAATATATTTTGGTATTAGAGAAAATTTTTCTTACGTTTCAAAATTAGAAGCAAATTTGGCTTAAAACAGGCTTGTCAAATTTTAACGTCAGGTTAGCAATGACTTGCTACTTCTTGCGATCGCTTACTTTGTCGATGATCAGCTGACGCCCGATGGTCTGAATTTTTAGAACTTTGCGGAGTGGCACAAAGTTTTAACTATGATCTTCTGACTGGTTAGTAGTAACCCATTAACTGGTCAGTGGCAGCCCACAAAACTTGGCAGCAATCTGTGAAACTGTTTTGGTTCGCCAAAATTTGGCTCTGCTCATTGAATCAGCGTCCACTCCTTTAAAAAAAATACATGATGGAATGCTAATCTAATGATTTTGAAACATGATGATTAAAATTTAAATCAAATTATTTTTCTTGTTGAGTTAGCTTTGACTGAAATTTTTAAGATCAATTGGAAATAGCAGAGCTTTTGTTTTGCTCATCTAATTCATGTTTTATATTTAGCACTAGAATACATTTTGGTATTATAGTATCAGAGGCCATCTTAGAGATACGTCCTTTCCCATGGAACTTTAATACCTCGACAGTTGCCCAGTAGTGTGCCTTTATTATCTTTGTAATGATCGTTCTATGTTGTTCCGTTTGTTGACGCATTTGTTTAACAAAATTAGACTTTATATACTTGCTATTAATTAATTGTATAAATCATTGAAAATTACTACTAGTATAGTCATGCTGTTGTATTGTCAATAGAATTGCTCAAAAAAATGCCAAAGCAAATTAGTGTTCTTGATTAGATTTGTATTCTTATGTTTTTGAAGGGGTCACAACAATCGCTGGGGGCAAATGGACCAGAGGGGGGCATACTGATGGGCCAAGCGAAGATGCAAAATTTTCAAATAACTTTGAAGTGGTTTATGTTGGCAGCAGCTGCTCACTTTTGGTTGTCGATAGAGGAAATCAAGCGATCCGTGAAATTCAACTTCACCCTGATGATTGTCCTTACCAGGATGAAGTTAGTTTTCCTATAGGTATAAGCTCATGCAGCGAAATGAGCCCCTTTATCTCCATGCAAGTTATTCTATTTTACTCGCCTTGGGTTAAAATTTTGCTCATAATTCGAAACTTGCTTGAATTTTGAGTCGAATCAAAATCGAATAGTCATTTCGGGTTTAGTCAAATGTCAAACTCAGTATTGTTTAGTCGATTTCTAGTTATGTTGACTCGTTTGATTTGTGATTCGAGTGAACCCGAAATTTCTAATAAATATATGTATTCTACAATTCAGTAAAAGCAGTCAGTGATGCAGTTGATTATGTGCCATGACTATAAGAGGGAGGTCTTAGGTTTGAATCCCCACTCTTCCAAATTAAAATGCGCTCCTTGCTGTGTAGTTTACTTATAATTTTCTTAAATATAATTTTTGTACCAACTCAAACTTTAGCTCAAAATCGAATTATACTCATAACAAATCTGAGTTTGAATTAAGCTAAAATCAAAAAATTATAAGTTCAAGTCAAGCCTGACTCACCACCAAAATGGTATTTTAACTTTCATTTGTATTACAGGCTTAGCTGTGCTCTTTGCTGCTGTTTTCTTCGGTTACATGCTCGCTTTACTTCAGCGTCGCATTGGAGTAATGGTGTCTTCAGAAGATGTAAGAATTTTTTTTAAATACTCGAAAAAAGTTGATTAACTTTAAAACTATATAATTTTCACTGCATCATTCTGGTATTTCCTGGATTTGTTGTGTTATAAATTTGTTTATATTAAAGAATGATTGATGCAACGTACAGTCAGCTTGGTCCCTTGAAATTTCCTCATCTGCCTTTCTTTCGCACTTCCCCCTGCTTATTGGGACTAAAGTCATTAGTACTATTTACTGCTGTTGTTGCATTTCTCGTTCTCTTGCTGCCTTTCATCAATATATATATATATATATATAGATATGGTATACGTTTTGGGCAGCTTAGCATTTCCTTACCAGAATAATTTAACAGATGAGCTAAGGAAAGTATCATCCAAAAGTATATGTCCTTGACCAAAATATGTCCAGATAAATGCTGCCACAGTTGCACTGCACATTGAAAAAACCTAAAAAGTAAATAAACCATTAAATACAATATTAGATACACTGACCTTATAATATCATACTTAGTTATCCAACATATCTACAGGAACCTGTAATCCCTAATATTAACACCCCTCCTCCATACCATAAGCCAATGAGAGGCTCCGTGAGACCGCCGCTGATTCCCGATAAGAACGTATCAGGTAAACTGCGAGCAGAAGAAGAAGAAGAAGAAGAAGGCTTCTTAATTTCAAATGTGAAGCTCCTGTCCAGCGCCAAATCATCTTTATCCGAATTCCTTGGAATAATTTTCAGAAGGAAGCCTCAGAAGAAGAAATGGCAGCATAGTGGATCTGTCATTCCCAAAGAAGATCAGCTTCCATCTGTAGAGACCAATAGGATGCCAACACCTCAGAAATCTTATGCCTTCGTGTCTCAGGACTTGGAGAAGATCCACCAGCTCCGGCAAGGGCAGGCCTACTTCAACAACTGGGATGAGAAGATGCTTCTTCACCAGCAGAAGCCTCAGCAGCAGCAGGTGCATCAGAACCGACATTACTATTCAGGCCCGCAAACCTTCTACGCAAAAAATTGCGAAAAGACGGACGAGATCGTGTTTGGAGCGATTCAAGAAGACAGGAAGCGCCGGGCAATGGAGATAAGAGCAATCAATTATGGAGACACATACTATGATCAATGTGGGCTTCGCTCCAGGATTGATTCCAGTGGTTATTATATCAATGGCTACTGAGCCATTTTCACTTTTTCTTAACTTACTGAATACATTGCCTTGTAAGATAAATCAAGCCTTTGCTATTTCTGGGTTTCTGGTTCTTGTGTTGGGATGCTTGAGATCTGTGTAAAAGTATATGAAAGAATAGTGCTAAAATGCTCATAAATCAATAGATAGGTTCAAGCTCAGATAATAATTGTTAGAATTTGATTTTCGTTTCTTTCGCCCTTTTTCTGTTTAGCTCATCTGGAGCTCTGGATTTGAACATAATTTAAGTTAGGATGCTATTTATGAATTTTCCTGTGTATAACATAGAAAATGTTTATGTTTCATTTATACATTCTATATTCATGAAGTGTTGTGTGTGGGCTCTATTGAGAGATTTAGTTAAGTTAGGGCTGTTTTGTAGTAGTGGGTTTTCATTGACAATTTTTTTTTTTTTGTATTTGGTGCATCCAAAAGAAAAGTGCTCTCCTAACTTGTTCATGTATAGTATAATGTGATTAGACTGTTATTAAGTAGTATTAAGTAAATCCAAACTGTTCATCTTCAAGCTTAAAGGGATTTCTCTTATATCCCTTTAAACAATAGTTAGTGTTATAGCACAATGTTTGAGGTGTATGCGAATGATGATTGAGAATGCAAATGTGAAAATAAGTCACCATTTCAACTTTTTAATAAGAGTAAGCATTGATGATAGACCACATCAATAAGTTTGGTATGATATCGACTCAATTGAGAACCACATATATAATGTTTTATGATGATGTCAAGATGCAAAATTTTGTTGCCATTATGACTAGCAAGTTTGATGGCGATAAGTAATTTATTAAGCAGCATTTAGTAAAGGATATTCGTAGAAGAGAATCATCTGAACCTTCTGATTACACACTATGTATAAAGATCAAAAGAAAATATTCAATGTTAGTGTATTATATCGATGAGGAACAAGAAATATGATGATTCGATGTGTTTTATCGATGGAAGTATCACTAGAGCCCTAGTTTGTTAAGTGAGAAGTCTCATCGAGTCTTGCATCTTAGAGTTAGGTTTGTTGTTTCATTCAAGTGTGTTGAGAATTATACTGCATGGAAGTTTGGAATGATTGTGTGAGTAATGATGCATTATTGAATGTTGTGGAAAAGGAAAGTCTCAAATTTAAGCTTATAATGGAATATTTTGGCTGTAGTTAGGCACTTCCCATACCTCAAGATAAACCTAATTTTCATTAGCAAATATAACAATTATGAACACACCAACTTTTTTAATGTTGGAACACAAAGTTTATAAGGAAACTATAAGGTAATGACAAGGAGCGAAAAGGTAGGCATTGTATATGGTGAGTGACATAAAGGAGACAATTATAGATTCTGAAATTATTTTATACTTATTAATTCATGGAGGAGTAAGGAGGGAAAGGTTGCTATAACTCTATGTAAAGGAGCTCAATGATTTACCCATTTGAAGGATTTATTGATAAGTAAATGTCTTGTAAAAAGTTACAATGAGAATATCCGAACTATAATCACATTTAACTATTCAAATCACTCAAAAAAATTATTTGATATAAAGAGCATTTTAATTCTATAATTACATATAAATTAAAGACGAATCTATTAAATAAATTTATTACATGATAATCTACCATTAGGAATAGAGTACTTCGCATTCACCGGAAGCCGCATCCACTTCCGTCTCCGCCAGACACAGTGCGGGTGCAGAGCCTCTACCTTTGCTGACGCCTCTGTGACACGCTCTCCTTGCTAACGCCTCATGACGCAGAGTTTTCGTACTTTTACCCGCACAGAGTTTTCGCCCTTTCACCCGACTCAAAGGCTCGCCCTAGAGCTTTAGGGTTATATTTGTTTTGTGATTTGTGATTCTTAGAACAAAATTTTACTAAAGTCGGTATTTGTTTGAGGTAATTTTATCTCTCGTGTAATATAATATGAATGATAATGAACCAAAGAGTATACATCTGAATAATACTGACATCCATTATTTAAATAATAAGCAAGATGCTATCAATCTCCAAGTTATAATATCTCATTTTCTAATTAGGGCTAAAATTCAAATGTAATCTTCTAAACCTACTTAATTTTTTTATTTTACTAACTTAAATGCACACAATCAAGTATGTCATATTGATTTTTATTTTTAAATACCACCTAAGTATCGACCAAATAAATGAAGAGTGGACTTGAAGTTGGTACCCTCTAGCAGATTTCATTTTTAATAATGGATGTATAAATTTTAATATTTTAATAAAATAAATTATTATATTTTTCAATTTTTTAAATTGGTCATCGAGATGCCATAATAGATGATCTCGTGCATCCATTTTCATGTCCGTGAACAAGATAGGGTCTTGGGTAGCATGTCTCAAAGATCAAGGAGATTTAAGAGATGGCCTAAAAAGTTGTGGATGCACCAATAATGGAGCTTAGAATGTCTTCTAGAACACGATGTGCCAAAAGTGAAATCAGTCAAGTGTGATGAGGTAACACCAACTCAGATATGCGATTTGATGAAGCTACGTAGTATATAGAAAAGAAACCCATAGTATAACAACCATGGTTACTACTACCTTTAATCATGCATAATTAAAGTCTAAACTCACTTTCATTAAATTCAAAATATCATTAGGAGCATACCCTTCAAATTTGGAGACAATCGATCAATGATGAATTTTTAAAATATTTAATATTAATTTAATGCTTAAAAAATACGAAAAATATTTTGATCTCAAACCCTAAATTTAATTGCATATTAGGATTCCTCACTTCAAAATATGTTATGGGTGAAAATTTCATAATTTTTGAACTTAAAATAATCAAAATTTTCACAAAATACAATTTATATTTTTATTTAAATTAAAAGTTTAGAAATAAAATTAAATTTAATTTAATTAAACAAATTTAACATTTAATTTAAAAATCACAGTGATCACGTTTACTGAGCAAAACACAGCACAGAATTTGACGGATCACAATCATTCTGCATTTCCAGATCAAATCAGATGACTGAGATTCGATCTGCATTTATATTAAATTCAAGCAATAAGAATGTTAATTGTCTGACAGCAGCTAATCATTAGCTGATGCATTAAATTCAAGCGATAACAATGTTAACCGCATGATGGCAGCTAATCATTAGTTAATGCATCAGACAACGGTCGAATCCTCGGTTTTGAAATATATAGTATTTGTATAGTTTACAGTTTACTTTTCAATTTTAACTTCTTTTACTTCGCAAGTACTTTTAGCATTTTGGCACATTCTCTATTTAATTATAATTAAAATGTGGTATTCTAAAATAAAATTATATATGCTTAAAATATACTTAGATAAATTGTCTAATTATATTTTTACTTTTGTTGTTGTACCTGAGCATATGATATCGATATGTCAAATCATAAGTCTCAAGAGGACTTTGCTTGCAATGTAGAGCCTGTAAAAGAGGAGGTAACTCATTAATTTACTCTTCAGTTTATAGTGATGATGAGAGTCACTTTATTCTATATTGTATACATTTATTTATCTTTTTCTTTTCAAGATGCTTGCATTTTCAATTCTTTTTTGAATGTATTGAATTATTTTCACTTTATTATATATTATATTGTTGTGCTTGCACCTCAATAGTATCATTGACAAATGTGACTTCTTATATTGAATTAGTACATCTAATTCAATATAAAGCATCACATTAACATAAAATGTTTGTTTAGTAGCACTAACATAACGCCGAGTTATTACACACGGGTAGTAAGCACCACAAGGCAAAGCGTGCAAGAAAAAATGTTCAAGAATGTATTAATTGCTAGGTCTTTTCCCTAGTAATTAATGTGCATTAGAATACGAAAATAAAGATGAAAGGTGTGCCACACCATGCCTCTTAAGCTATGAGGAACACTACCAAGGAAAGAAGAATGAGAGCATCACACTCAAGTCTTTAATTGGGAGATTGTTGTGCATGGTGGAGCCTCCAATGCTTCAAAATGACCAAGGACGAGTCAAAAATGAACTAGAGATGAAACATATACAAGATGGAGTGGAATTGCACACAAGTGGGTAAGTGGTCGAATGCACAAAGGCCCACCGCTTCAGACACCCAATCATGCCCATAAGCAGCCAGGTTCTAGAGTCATTTCAGCCACAGATGTTTTTAGGAGATGCAACATGCGCCCAGCCACTCCAATGGGAGCATAGATATATCCCAAAACATACAAAACTCTTGAAACTCCTAGTTATATTCAAGAGGGATGTTTTGAACTCAATAATAGCTAATTATTTTGTGGACATTTATGCAAGAGTGTTACAAACCAATGCCTATAAGTCATAGTTAGCATGGATTTTGGTATGGTGATGTGTGCAAAGAGATTGTTTGCTTGTATTCTTCTTCCAATTTACAATGAAATCTTCATTGTGATATTCTAAAATAAAATTGTATATGCTTAAAATATATTTAGATAAATTGTCTAATCATATTTTTAATTTTATTGTTGTACCTGAGCGTATGATACTGACATGTCAAATGTCAAATCATAAGCCTCAGGAGGACCCTACTTGTGATGTGGAGCCTGTAAAAGAGGATGTAGCTCATTAATTTACTCAGCAATTTATAGTGCTGATAATTCACTTTATTCAATATTGTATACACTTATTTATCTTTTTTTTTCAAGACACTTGCATTTTCAGTTCTTTTTTGAATGTATTAATTTATGAATACTATTTTTTCCACTTTATTATATATTTTATTGCTTGTGCTTGCACCTCAATAGTATCATTGATAAATGTGACTTCTTATATTGAATTAGTACATCTAATATTGTATTAGTACATCTAATTCAATATAAAATAGCACATTAACATATAATGTTTGTTTAGTATCACTAACATGACACCTAGTTATTACACATGGGTAGTAAGCACCACACAAGGCAAAGCGTGCAAGAAAAAGTGTTCAAGAATGTATTAAATGCTAGGTCTTTTCCCTAGTAATGTGCATTAGAATATGGAAATAAAGATAAAAAGTGTGCCACACCATGCCTCTTAAGCTATGAGGAACACTACCAATGAAAGAAAAATGAGAGCATCACACTCAAGTCTTTAATTGGGAGATTGTTGTGCAGGGTGGAGCCTCAAATGCTTCGAAATGACTAAGGACGAGTCAGAAATCAACTAGAGATGAAACATGTGCAAGATGGAGCGGAATGGCACACAAGTGGGTAAGTGGTCGAATGCACCTAGGCCCATCACTTCAGACACCCAGTCACACCCATAAGCAGCCAGGTGCTAGTCATTTCAGCCAGAGATGTTTTCAGGAGATGCAACGTGCGTCCAGGCACCCCAATGGGCGCATAGACATATCCCAAAACATGAAAAGCTCTTGAAACTCCTAGTTATATTCAAGAGGGGTGTTTTGAACTCTCATAATAGCTAATTATTTTTGTGGACATTTATGTAAGAGTGTTACAAACCAATGCCTATAAGAAGTCAAAATTAGCATGGACTTTGGTATGGTGATGTGTGCAAAGAGATTGTTTGCTTGCATTCTTCTACCAATTTACAATGAAATCTTCATTGTGTGGCTCTGTTGTTCTTCCCTTGCTTGGGGTTTTCCACTTAAATCTCGAGTGTTTATTTTTTATTGTGTTGTTGGTTGTTATTCATGCATGTTAATCAAATTCACAACAACCTTGCTTGTCTTCACTCATCGGTGGAAGAGGTCTATTGCAATGTCCACCCTTTTCACATTATACATAAGCATAGGCTCATGGCCTCATTCGACCTGGCACGGTTAAACATTGGGCATGGGTAAAGAACTAGAGCTCATTTCAAGAATTGGGACGGTTTGGGCCGGCCAGCAAAAATATGGGTAAAGAACTAACTGCTTTAAACCTCGACCCATCCATGTATATAGCTCATGTGATCTCCAGCCCTTGATGGA
Organism: Gastrodia elata; assembly: GCA_016760335.1. Lineage (NCBI taxonomy): Eukaryota > Viridiplantae > Streptophyta > Magnoliopsida > Asparagales > Orchidaceae > Gastrodia > Gastrodia elata. The sequence goes on along the minus strand of CM028672.1, from coordinate 23,941,030 downwards.
AGATGACAACATCTCGCGCAAGTTGCCCATATTGAATGTTTTGGAAGCCAATCAACATGAGAGAAGAACCCGACACCAATCGGCACTAACCCGACATTTCATGAGCAGATTTCGTAACTGATGCCAATTTAAAGATGTATACAGGCTTGTCAAATCATAATTTATGCCAAATTATGGATATAATGACTAGCCAAATCATAACACATGCCAAATTAAATATGTATAATAGCAGGCCAATTTATAACCAATGACAATTTAAAGATGTATAATTGTTATTAAAAAAGGAATTAAATCATTATATAAAGGAATACTGTGGTTCATCTTCATGTGATTGCTTGAGAAATTGATCTAAGATTTTTAAACCCTAATATTACAATTGTTTCTCATATAATAAAAGTATTCTTATCTTCTCCGCGTGAGCATATGTGTTTTACACCGAACTACATAATAAATTGTGTTTATGTTTGTATGTTTTTATTACTGTGAATTTTATTAGTTCATTTTACAGTCTCGATCTCAAGTGGTATCATCGTGATGTTGAAGACATGGGAGACAGAGGAGAAGATGGTTCAGTAATGGAGCACTTTGTGTAAAGAATCTCAAAGATGTTTTGATGGAGATGAAAAATCAGAGATGATAGAAAAGGATTTGATAACAAATGAATCGAAGTGCGTGTGATTTGATTTGAAATTGCTTTATCCAAATATCAATGTGGTGATGACGGAGACTTCCACAATGAAGTTGTGGAAATTCACAATGGTATTGGCGAGCTTATTAAATTTGGAAAAATTTGTTGAGAATGAAGTCAAGGCGCTTCTTTTTTAAAACTCATTGTCAGATGAGTTTGAGAACATCACGATGAAACTCATTTATGGGAAGAAAGTCTAAAATATGAAGATGTGACTACTGCCTTACTGAATTATGAATTCCACCATCAAGATAAGGAGTCAACTAAGTCAAAGCTAGAAGAAGCAATGACCTTACATAAAGACAAATTTGAGAAAAAGAAGAATTAATAAAAAAAGAATGGTAGTAATTCTCATAAATGAGGCAAATTCAAGGGCCGTAGCCTTGGGCGCAACAAGTGCCATTTTGCTTAAAGACTGGTTATTGGAAAAATGATTACCTAAGTTAAAAGAAAAGTTGAGGGCTAGTGCATACCTTGAAGCAAAGGTGAACATTACTCAGAATTATGTCAAGGCATATGACTTGGAAGTCTCTCTTATCATATTCTCTACGGGATTTTCAGCTGTTAGTTTAAGTTGGAACATGAATATGGGCGCAACATGTCATATTTGCCCATAGAACCATTGATTTTGTTCTTAGACGGAGATGGACAATGGTGTTGTTACTAGGAGATGGAGATGGACATTGGTATTTAGAGGGTTCTGATCAAAACACGGACTATTCGAGAATTGGAGTAAGAATTGTACCAAAGATCAAGAAGAACTTGGTATCTATTGGAGCATTGGAAGCTAAAGGATGTAAAGTGGTTATCGATGCTAGAGTTCTGAAGATTATCAAGGGAGCAATGACTTATATATGTGGAGTCTAGCAATAAAATCTATACTATCTTCAAAGGAGTGTGATGTTGTTGAGAATTCAGATGATGCTATGACTTTGTGTAACAACTTGATGTTAGGTTTATGTGATTAACATAGCATGAACTCCTTAGGATCACATTGGGTTTAGCATAACGATGCATTTGACACTTATTAAAATATAAGAAAGTTATTTTCACATCCAATACATATAAAAATGCCATAAAATAAATAAAAATACATTCATCTCAGAATATCTACACAAATTGAGTTTTATACATGCAAAAAAAAATGCTCATTGAAAATAAAATAAAATACTAACAAAATGCATCATGCAGTCTTTTGCTCACGAATTGACTCCATGTCATATGTTGCATTCTCAATTGGCTCATAATTTGGCATATGCACAACATATACTATGGCAGATTCAAAGAAAAGCTAATTATTATTAGATATGCAAGTCTAAGTACATTGTATTTTTTTATGGTTTCAGAATATCACGATTTATAGTTGACATGATGAAATCTAAAAAATCTAATGATAAAATAATTAGATTACGGTGTAATCAAATTACTTTATCACTGTTTAGTAAATTTTCAGGAAACTTAAGAATTTTTTGTTTGGAATAAAATTATCTGAATTTGATATTTTGAGTAAATTAGGGGGTAAGATTACCCAATCAATTTTTTTTAGGAATTTAGGTTTCGTTTAAATGAAACAAACCAATCGTTCAAACGAAGCGTTTGAATAATTCATTCGATCGTATCGTTCGATCGAAGTTCACAAATATTCGTTCGAACAATTCATTTGATCGTATTGTTCCATCGAAAACACTGCTCGAAGAGGGAGATTGATCAAACGAACGAATCGACATGGCCCTGACCCTATTATCCATTGCAAGACTTGAGATATTTCTAATTTTTTAGTTGATCAAATTGTTCAAATGTTATTTTAATGTATTATTTTGATACATCATTCTAGTTCTAAAATTTTGAGACCCTAGGAGATGTCTAAATCTGATACATCAGCAAGGGTAGCCCTAACGGGAACCAAAAGAGGGAATTTGTTGTGATCCAACATATTAGATTTATTAGGCAAAATATACAAAGCCTGAGCAATAAAATAATCTACTAAAGAATTTGCAAAGCTTGTTAGCTCATAACTTGTCTTATAATTCCTTCTTCAACACCCCCCCTTAAAAGCATTTGCAAGCTTCAACTGAAAAAATATCAAATGCCTTTGGCCTTCATTCATAGTCAATCTTTTGCCTTACCTAAACTCCATTTAGGTTCCGAGCAAGGGTTTTTGAGAACTCAAAGGAATATTTCACTTCAACACATACTCTTGCAAACGACAACATTTTCCTATTCTCAGTGAGAGTGTTAACTAGGACAAGAGTCCAAATCATACTCGAGATTTTTGAATAGCTTTTTCATTCTAGAGAACAAGATGTAAGTTTGGCATTTGACTCATACCAAAGAAATTTGCCATTTTTGTAATTCTGAGGATCAATCACATGCAACTTTTTCTTCTCTAACCCATACACAATGCATATCCTGAAGTATATTTTACCAACTGCAATAATTACCTTCTTCCTCCACTCTTTTTGTGGAGCCCCATACCCTCTGTGGTCATGCTAACACCGAGGTTAACATGATTATGATGAATACGATCACCGTGTGGCAACCCTCCCAACTATAGTCGAGTCAGACATAAACCCAACCCACCTTAGCTGAAAGACCTGTCACCTAAAACTGAATGCCATGCATCAAAATATCAAAGTAGCAGAAGCAAGTAAAAATATAACATCCACATCCACAGCTCTAAAAAAAAAGTAAAAATAGTAACTTAGCTCAATATAAAAATACAAAAAGTAAATACATCAAGAATATTTTATTATTACAGACAACAATTTAAATGAAATGAATACCCGTCCGCACAAGCAGAAACGGAAATCTAATTAAGCCTCAATAGCAGAAAAGTTCTCCTCCTGACTAAGCTCCTCTCTTGAGGCTACATCTACGAACAGCTCTGAATCTGACATTGTCGGTATCACAATACCAAGGTCCCTGCCAAGAAAGAGAAAAACTTACATTTAGACAAATCGTCTATGTGCATTCCAGACTGATTAAGTGAAACTAAATACTTAAGATATCACATTTTTACTAATATGCAAGCATTTAAAAGGTGCAACAAGCAACCAAGAACAGGATAATTGTAAATAAGGTATTTATAACTAAGCAAAATAAAATATGTAAATTAACATACTTCAACCAGAAGCTACAACAAGTTTAGGTAGTAAATATATAATAATTGAAAGAGCTAAAAGTAAACTCATCATAATATGCTTATGATCAAATAAATACATGCTGATTTACTTAAAGAAAATATAAACTGAAATAAAAGAACTAGCTTTAAGGAGAAGGAGGTGATGTGGATGTTTTGGGTTTTAAAAGTAGACTTTTTGTAAGACCAATTTTGAAATGTATAATCAGATTTTCCCATGAAAGATAAATCAAGAATATTTAGATTTAGGGCTGAGAATTTTTTATAGGCGCAAGCCCCCAAGTTAATTGTCATTTTTAATTGTATAAAGAATCTCTATTAAAGGGTGTACAATGTTAGGTAAACATAAGGCATCATACGGTTAGAGGGATAGATGAAAGTAGATTTAATAGAGGGTTGGTTATACCATTATGATCCAACATAAAAGCACTTGAGAGCATGATCACTAAAATTCAGAGGTTCTAGTTATGATCATTAGAGGTACAAAGGCATTCATAAATAAAAAATTTAATTAGAATCATATCTGAGCTAATAAACCAAGTCTAAAACATAAGATTTAGATTTATATTTGGTGGCCTTAGCAAGTTGATGTGTTGGCCCAAGTTTATATTACAACAGGATTAACATCAACTGAAAGAATTGGGGTTTAGTTCAGAAAGGGACTTGCAAAATTTTAGAATGCTTGGAGCAGTGGGTCTTATGGCCTTGGCCATTTAGGCGAGGTGGCCCAAAGTTTTGCTGAAGTTGAGATGGGATTTACATTCTTTGGAGGCTTGTGGTCGATCTAAATTGGGGCTCATTAGTAGTCGTGTTGGCCCAAGTTTAGATTGGGTCGGATTTACATCAATTAGAAGACACAGGGTTTAGTTCAAAACGATACTTGTATGAATTTAAAAGCCCAGAATAGCGGGTCTTACAACCTTAAGTCATTTAGGCAAGATGACCTAAAGTTTGATTGAGGTTGATATGGGGCTTGCATCATTTGGAAAGCTAAAGATAGCGAATTCTACAGCTTTAGTCTTTTAAACAAGATATAGGACCTTATAGATCATTTAGAAATTGAAGCGTGCAACTTGGCATTGCTTAATTGCGACCGATCAAATCATTTATGAATTAGATCATTTTAAAACTTAATGTAATTAGACTTAAGATAAGCGAGATCTACAAGGAATTTACATACATTGAAATGAGTTGATTAGGATTGTTTAGATCAATTAGGACTAACATCATTTAGCTTAGATTGAGACAAGTTTTTTTTATCTTATTGTCCACATATTATGCTTATTGATTTAAAGCAATGCTAATGGATACTAATACATCACTCACTTGTATAGGCAATGCTTGTATAAGCTCAAACACAACACTTTATAAGTGACTCAAATGTAACCCTTGTTCAATTTGTTAAAAAATTTCACTTCTATGATTATATGCTCGTCATCATGATTACATAATTAAATTAATTGACATGAAGAATTAAATTAATAATATTTAACCAACTAATTTATCAAAACAGCTATTCATTTAACTAATTATTCAATTTATTTAACTTGAGATTTATAAAAAAGCTTCTTCTCCACAATTTGCATGAGCACGCAAGAATCATTTAGGGAGGAGGAAAGTGGCATAGCGCAAGGGTCAAGGCACGGGTTATGCCTCAGCTTCAAAGTAAAGGCTTAGGGCATGTGGATTGAAAGGGGGGTCAACGATTTGGGATCTCGTGGATATCTTTTCATACAATCAAAACAATGTTTACACTATGGACATAATAATCACAGACAAAGAACATCAAATGTGCTTGTGCAATTGGGATGTGGCAGACGCTCAAATGGATCACCTCTTGCTATACAATTTTGGTCATCTACTTACCTACATACCCAAAACAAAACAAATATAAAGCCTATTGTCTTTAAGTACCATTTTTGTTCAGAACTTGGTTGTTAAAAGACATTTCCAGACTAATATATATATATATATATATATATATAATTGAACAACTTGGAATCTTACTAATGAAGCCTCCGCTTCTTTACTAATTCCAATAACTTGCATGCAAAATCGACACTTCTTTTTCTCTAAAGCAGAGATTGCTCAACTCCCGATCCCTCGCGAACATACCCTAGTTGGTAAATTTGTGAGTATCGGTCAGTATTTGTTGCGATTGCGGCTTCCATTGGTAGATTAAAACTCCATGGCACTGTTAACATCCGATCTTTTGATTCCTTAAGAGTTTTTTCAAGTTTACTTCGGATCTGAATTAAGCTAGGGTGTTTGCGAAAAGCACGTATGACATCAATGGGAATGCAGTGAGGTTTTGCAAATGGACCATATGCCGATGTGTCGCAGGACAATCCTATCACACCAGTTTGGCTAAACTTTCCTGGACTCTACGGCTACAATATTTAAACAAAGAGATGTTGTTTGCCATCTCTAGAGCAGTTGGCAAGCCTCTCCAGCTTGATATCAAAACTGCATCTAACCGTAACTTGGCGGCTCTTAGAGTGCTTATCAAGCTAAATGTTTTAGGCAGCCTCCCTCGTAAAATCTGGCTTGGGCCACGATAAAGGATATTAACATAAAATTGTCTATGAACGTTTGCCAGAATTTTGCACTTATTGCACAACTTTTGGTCATAATGATTTTTTGTCCTATTGCCAAAGGAGTTGATCTCAATACAAATAAGATTCAACCCAAGATAGTGTTGTCCATCCTAGATTCCTCGTGTTTCAAATGATAGTGCTGCCATTGAAGAATGCAAGCCGGGAATTAATCCTTCTGGCTTCAATGTCATAGTCCCTACGGAGGACACAATTGTGGTGGGCATTGTTAATGTGGATGACGGGAATATTATTTTATCTATTAGTAAAAATTGCTTGAACGAGATCTTTCTCAGTCTTGGGGATCCAGGGATTGAGGGGAATTGTGTTGAACCCAATCTCGAGGTCTATCCCATACTAATATTGTGTTGGGAAACACGAATGGCAGGGTGATATGCCCAAGGGCTAATATTGCTATTGATCTTCCTTTGTGCTAGGAAGCTTCTCATGATTTGGCTATTACGGCCAATGACTTGGCGGGCCAACAGATGCAAGCAACCTCTGCCTGTATTAATGACATGGGGGGCAGTATTGAGGGAGAGGTGTCTGTTGAAGGGCTTCAGCCTCTCTCCACATCAATTGTCCCTACTACTGAAAACACTATTGTTTTAAATGTTTTTGTTAACGTTTTGTTGGTGCAGCAAATTTTTGCAGATAAGGAAGAAGTTTCACATCGGTGAGGCTGAGTCCTATTGCTGGCTGGAATTGGTCCACAGAAGTTAGTTTTGTCCAAACGGGAGAGGTGTAAATGCTAGGTAAATCACACTTTCTAGAGAGTGCCAATGTATCACTTTTTCTCCTAACAGCTTTGATGTGCTAGATGGTTGTGAAGATGAGTTTGATGATTTCAATAATATCAATATTGATGATTTGCCTTGACATATTTTTTGCTTATAAAAGAGTTACTCGTTCAAATGTAGCTAAGCAGAAGAATTCACGGGGTCTCCAAAAAAATAATGTTTAATCTGGCTTGTTGGAATATCGAGGTGTTGGCAATACTCGTTCAAAAATAGGTTTAAATATTTAATTGTTAATCATAAAATTGATATTGCCATCATTTTAGAACCTAAGCTTCATTGTAATAATATCAAGAAATTTTATAAATTGTCAAGATTTAAAGATTGCTAATCAACTACTAATAATAAATTTAGGGTTTTTGAAAAGAGGGTTGGAATGTGGACATTTTAGACGAATGTGGCTAGGGTGTCCATATAAAAATCTCTCTAGGTCGTGGTTTTACATTTATTCATGGAAGCAATCTTCGCATTGAAAGAGAGGTTTTGGCATTTTTTAAAAGATTGTGGTAGCAATAACCTCCCATGTGTTGGGATGTGTGCAGAACCTCAATGTACCACTGAGCACACTCTCCGCGGTGGAAGCGATTTTAACAAGAGCACTCGATTGAGGACTGGGGTTGCGTTGACGACACGGTTACCAAGCAAATCTGAAATAACAAAACCAAAAGTGGAAAATCACACAGCACATGCATGCAAGATAAGCATAAGCACACAAACATCCAAACATAAAAGATTACACAAAATCCAAGAACGAGAAAAATTACGGAGCCAAACTACAAAAAATATCACTATGAAAACTTGAAGATTACAGAGCTACAAAGAGCATACCCTTGAATGAAAATACACAAGCTCTTACTCTAATATGAAGAGGAGAGGAAGCAGCCACCACTTGGAGTGTCTTCTCAAACATGTAAGAGGTTTCTTGCACCGTAGCTTCCTTAGGGCTTCACCTTGGGATCTCCTCCTCACAGCAACAATCAACCTCCAATTTGAAATGCCAACATTGTAAACTCCTCCCAACTTGTTTTCTTAAGTACCCAGCTCAATCTCAAACCATGAAAGATCCAAAATGCCCTTCAATTACTTAACCTGGACCGAAACAGAAATCCGTCAGGCGCTACAGCGCGTTGTAGTGCCCGTGTTTCGAATTGGAACCTGTTGCGGTGCGCGGTAGCGCCCGCGTCTCGAGTTGGAACCCTCTGCGACGGCGGTAGTGCCCGCCTTTTGAATTTCCTGCATCTTGGGATGGACCCGCTGTGGCGCGCTACAATGTCGATTCTCGCTGCGATGCGCCGTAGCACCACTGTTGTTGCTGGACTTCACTCCCTGTTCCAAATAGCCTCGGAACCTCCCGAAAGTTCACCGGAGTACCATTAGCATTTCCATGATGGACTAAATGATCTC